>BROI01000023.1:0-525119 GCA_027923505.1 Mayamaea pseudoterrestris | reverse complement strand
CGTACAAAGCACTTGATGATGACCAGGATGTGTCCTTCGCTCCCCACAACTCGGGGCCAAAGTATACCTTCTCCTTGGTGAACGCCTGAGATAAGCATTCCCAATGTCACCGACCATGCACTTCTTGCCGTTCCGCTACTCAATGACGAGAGCTAGACGCATTGCCTTCAATGAGATAACACTGGAGTAGGCATCGTCATTGTCTTTCGTCATGTGGCCGCCTGCACGACGTGCCTTGTGTGTCCAAATCGTGCTGACATTGTACACAAAATGGACTCGGATCTTTTGGTAACCAGTTGGTGGTGTTGTGGTGGAATTCGGACCGAGATCTTGCGAAACGTCTGGTACTTGTCCAGGTTCCGCAAGCTCCACGCTTCCGCATCCATCCGCCCATTGTGCCCTGCAGCTTCCCCTGCAAACGTCGCGCTTCCTTCCAGTCTCGGGGTACTTGGACTCCAAACTTGTAGCGCGGTCCGTTCTTCCGCTGCTCCATTGGGTGTGCCACGCGCGCAAAAAACTTCTTGGTTCGGGCTCCGATTCAACGATGTCCATCCGTCCTTGTCGAGAAGATTATGCTTTTGCGCGTAGGCTGCCACTGATACTTTATCGCTTTTGATCATCGCGTTGAGAGGCTCCCAAGTCTTGGATCCATCGTCCCATTGTACAAGGACGTTCCACTTGGAGTGCTTCCAGTTCTTCGACTTGCTCGTCAGCGGACCCTGATGGTCTAGAATCTCCTTGAAGAACCATTTACGCTCAGGATTCGCCATGTCTTGGTTCACTTCATTCTCGTAGAGATCGGAAACCTCGACATAGGACATGACTTTGTCCGCTTCGCCGTTACCAAGCTTCAGCATCATTTTAATGTTCTGATGGTTCTGGGCATCGTGGTTGTTCAGCTTGCTCATGACGGTCGCTCGAACTTCTTGTCCGTTGTCCGTCTTCATGAGAAACGACTTGCCGATAAGTTCATCGGGTGCATACTTTGGGAGTTTGCGCCACGGATTGATGTTCTTCTTCTTTGGCTTGTCATCGTCATCATCGGCAGGATTAGGATCTTCCTCCCCGTCGGTCATATCGTCGTCTTCCGGGTATTCCACCGTCTCAACCAAAGGGGTATTGTCTTCATCAGGAATGAAAGAATCATCGTCTCTGCTGTCGGCGTCAGTAATCTTCTTGATCATTTCCGGCATAAGGATCTCACCACCTAGACCAGGTACGGTATAGAGACGCGGCTCCCCTTCTTTCATGACTGGGGAAGCAGGTGCCGGTACGCAAAGGTTCAAAAATTGTGGGTCGTTTCGGGGTAAGCAAACCGATCGCGTCATGATCTCGTGTGTCTCGCAATCGCAGATGAAGTACGTCAGGTCGTCTCCGCACGTCGTGTTGGGACCAAGCTAGTACGCCGCGCGCTGGCGTGTACCCGGGGCCTCGACATCCTTGACAAAGTAGTTGACAATTTCAAACCAACAAAAATGCAAATACTTTGACACGTCGGGGACTTGCCCAGTGATAAACTCGATGGGAGACTTGCCGTCCAAGGCAGGATGCAACAAATGACGGTACATCTCGGTCTGAAAGAGTAAAGCGCGTAGCCAGAAGCATGCCGGAGTGCCCGTTTGGTCCATAAGTCATTCATGACTTTCCTTAACGTGCCCGATGATGCGCTTGGCTGGATTTTGATTCTAATAGTACAGCTCCGATGTATGACGACGGCGAATCATGAACTCGTGCATTACTTCGTCAAACTCGGCACTCATTGCTTCTTTCGCGTTATCCGAGAAGACTTCCAACGGAGCTCCAAACTCGCGGATGAAATCACGGAATCGTTTTGGTACGTCACCTTTCGTCCACATGGGATACATGACAATGATCTGGCTGCGACAACCATAGAATAGCTGCACGCATGTGCACCCTGCATGTCCGTCGATATGATCGTCCATGGCTGGTTCATTGAAGAACATGGTGTCATGGGCCACTCGATCATCGAGACGGTAGACGTTCAGGAATCGGCTCTTTCGATGCATTCGTGGGGGGTATCGGCGCTCGTGCATGTTGAACTGCGTGCTATGGCGCAAAGTATCCTTGATCGTCTGCGCCGGGTACCATGCAAAGTTCGGCATCAATGCGTCGATATCAGGTTCCTTTGGCAGGATAGACTTGTAGGGCTGATAGACAAGATCCGCGTTGTACTTCTGTACGACGGCACAAACATTCAGCTCCTTCTCGGTGTAAACAGGTTGATTGTCGTGTCCGAGATTCGTATAAGTCACGTTGCTCTGACGATGGGTGCGATTCCACATACGCGAACGTGTCACGCGCGTGAAGCCTCTTTGTCGTCACTGTCGTTGTCATCTTCATCGCGTGACAACAAGTCCGGTACATCGTCCTCATCGTCATCGTCATCCAAAGAGTCATAGTCGTCGTCCTCGGTCGGCTCGACGTCAAACTCATTCGGATCCCAAGGCCCATCGAAGGTCATCATGACCCGAGGTAAGGTATGGAGCTCATGCGCCGACACTGGAAACATTGGCAAGGTCGCCATGCCGCTTTCCATTCCGAGCATAAACTTGTATCCATCTGGCGTTTCGATTCGTAACTTGCCACCAAAGTTGTAATGCTTGTCGTTGACATGAAGTCCGAAGGCTTCCATCTGCATACTTGAATGAATTGTCTTGCCGGTTCCAGAATATGCGTAATTATGGAACTCGCCAACGACCCAACCCTTGGTGCTCTTAAGCTTGGCGACTGCTGTGACGGTAGACAAGTCCGGAAGTTTGAGACCACCAACTCCAGTGACTTCAATCTTGTGGAACTTGTCCTCGGTAAGGATGCGGCCGTCCGCTCCCCATACTCCGCCACTCGCGCCGCGATCGACAGTCGACGCTGAATGCTTATCCAAGTCAATGCTCGCGACTTTGTATTTGCGACTCTGAGCAATATTTGCTCCCCGAGTCGTAGTCGTGGGCTGGTCTGGACCTAAGAAACTTCGCATCGCTGAGCCACGGCTGGTGTTGTTCACACGCTCGGTCGCCGCACTCGCCGTCGTTGCCGCTGATGAAGTGGCTGCGACGTTTGCGTTGCGTGTTGTACTTGTCGTCTGCGTGGTGCCTGCCTGTGTTGCTGATGTCGAACCACCTGCAGCACTGGCCGCTCGACTCGTACCACGGCGTTCAAAAACTTCGTGTTGCTGCTCGCGGGTAAGGAGTCGCCACGTGTTTGGTGGAATCGTCGCATTCACGTCGCTGGGGACTTCGATCGTCTTCGTGTCGGCATAGCTGCAAACATACAAACGAGTATCTCCCCGACCGCGGCCGCCGCCGCTGCCTCGTCCCGTGCTCAAGTCGCCGCAACCACCGCCCCCCTGATTGGATTGCTGATTGTTGCTGCTACTTGGCATAGACTGGGAATTGTTCGCGCTTGCCTTCTTCGTCTTCTCCTTCTCTTTCTTGGTCTGCTCAGATTGGTTCACCTGACGCTTCTCGGTCTCCTTGATACCACGACGACTGTCAGATTGACGTGCGACGTCGTTCAGGAGGTTCCAAAACTGGGTGTACGCCATCGGGTTGCCGGTCTTGGACTCTTCGATCAGCGCCATGTTCACCGCCGCTGCCATATCTGCATGACGGAAAACCGCGCGCTCCAAAATCTGACGCTTCGTGCTCGCTGTAAGTAGCTCGGTTTCCTCGGCGTAGTCATTGTAGTTCTCTTCCTTGCTGGACCACTGAATAAGCCAATTGACGAGAGACTTGGCGTAACCCGCGTCGAGAGTGAAATTGCGCCATTTGTCTTCGGCTGAACGTAGATCCAACTTGTGCGCCATCCCATCGAGGAATGTCACCTCCAACTCTGCAATGCACGCTGAGGCATTCGCGCTGTCGATGTGCTTGCAGACAATGAGCTTGCTCTGCGGTGTCTTGCAGGTATACTCGAGCGCCGCTAAAAGCTTTGAACACTGATACTGATACTCGGCGAATTCGGGCTCGAGTGCAGCTGGTGCCTTGAACTCGTCGTCCCAAAAGTAGCCAAGTCGCTCGCTTCGCATGCGGTTCTTGAAGGCCCGCCAGTAGGAGCAGAACTTGCGATCGTTCTTGAGCTCCAGCATGGTCTTCAGATCCAGCTTGATGTCGTGTTGCTTCATTGGGGTGTCGTTGCCTCCGATAACGCTGAAGTCTCCGAAACTGCGGTTGCCTGCAGTTGGTGACCCTGGTGCTACTGGGAGGTCTCGGCTCGTAATGTGGTCTTTCTCCAGGTCTTGCCATTGCGCAGTCGTCCGACGTTGCTCGTGAATCCAACTCATGAGCTTGCGCAATCGGCTTGTTCGTATCGTCGACCAATGGTACTGGTTCTTAATGTTCGTCACGTCTTGTTCCGACAACTCGGCCATCGCCTCCGCAGTCGTGAGTTCTTCAGATTCGAAGCATACTGCGGTAGGGTCGTTTGGATCCCAAGCTGCGGACGCTGCGAGCCACGGAATGTCGAAGACTTTACCGACGGCACGCTTGTAGGTTGTTACATCAATCGTCGCCATGTTGGAGGTTGATCAGAGAAATCGGACTCGCTGCAGACGAATGTGTCACGATAGCTCCCTTGCTCGTTCTTGCTCTCGAAGCACTGAAATGTTAATCTAACACCGTTGACGATTTCGCAGTCAACGTCTTACCTCCAAAAAGCTCCGATACAGGGTCCTTGGCCACGGTCTGTACAGCTCTTGATGGAGATGGCTCGTCGAATAGTCTTGCGCTCGCCACTACACGAATACGACTGCACTCTCGTCGCAAACTAGTAGTTCTATATTGTGAGCTTATCGCTACATCAACCACTCGGAAGATCATCCGATCAATCCGTTTCTTTCAATCACATTACATCAGTCCTAATTGATCATTCCATTCATACAACACATCCACACAACGGTTGCGCACTTTCTTCATTCACATGTCACATACGACAGCTGCGGACTCGACACAAGCAAATAAGGGTTCGGGCTCTTGACTTCGCCGCTCTGCGACTTGTCACAGCCTGCAGATGCCATGACATTCAAACGCCCCTACAGCAGGCCCTCTATGTGCCCAAAATACACCTGAATGGTGCCAACATCATTATTCAGGCTGCGCTACAAGATGGTAGGCTTGGCTAGTGTCTCAGGGGATGGCAATGTATTTGGTGACAACTTGTCACCAGTCTCAGCCCGCAGATGCCGTGACATTCAAACGCCCCTACAGCAGGCCCTGTAGGTGCCCAAAATACACCAGAATGGTGCCAACATCATTATTCAGGCTGCGCTACAAGATGGTAGGCTTGGCTGGTGTCTCAGGGGATGGCAATGTATTTGGTGACAACTTGTCACCAGTCTCAGCCCGCAGATGCCGTGACATTCAAACGCCCCTACAGCAAGCCCTGTAGGTGCCCAAAATACACCAGAATGGTGCCTACACCAGAATGGTGCCAACATCATTATTCAGGCTGCGCTACAAGATGGTATGCCTGGCTAGTGTCTCAGGGGACGGCAATGATATTGGTGACAACTTGTCACCAGTCTCAGCCTGCAGATGCCGTGACATTCAAACGCCCCTACAGCAAGCCCTGCAGGTGCCCAAATTACACCAGAATGGTGCCAACATCATTATTCAGGCTGCGCTACAAGATGGTAGGCTTGGCTGGTGTCTCAGGGGATGGCAATGTATCTGGTGACAACTTGTCACCAGTCTCAGCCAGCAGATGCCGTGACATTCAAACGCCCCTACAGCAAGCCTTGTAGGTACCAAATTACACCAGAATGCTGCCAGCATCATTATTCAGGCTGCGCTACAAGATGAAATGCTTGGCTGGTGTCTCAGGGGATGGCAATGTATTGGGTGACAACTTGTCACCAGTCTCAGCCCGCAGATGCCCTGACATTCAAACGCCCCTACAGCAAGCCCTGTAGGTGCCCAAATACACCAGAATGGTGCCAACATCATTATTCAGGCTGCGCTACAAGATGGTAGGCTTGGCTGGTGTCTCAGGGGATGGCAATGTATTTGGTGACAACTTGTCACCAGTCTCAGCCTGTTATGCCTGGCTAGTGTCTCAGGGGACGGCAATGATATTGGTGACAACTTGTCACCAGTCTCAGCCTGCAGATGCCGTGACATTCAAACGCCCCTACAGCAAGCCCTGCAGGTGCCCAAATTACACCAGAATGGTGCCAACATCATTATTCAGGCTGCGCTACAAGATGGTAGGCTTGGCTGGTGTCTCAGGGGATGGCAATGTATCTGGTGACAACTTGTCACCAGTCTCAGCCAGCAGATGCCGTGACATTCAAACGCCCCTACAGCAAGCCTTGTAGGTACCAAATTACACCAGAATGCTGCCAGCATCATTATTCAGGCTGCGCTACAAGATGAAATGCTTGGCTGGTGTCTCAGGGGATGGCAATGTATTGGGTGACAACTTGTCACCAGTCTCAGCCCGCAGATGCCCTGACATTCAAACGCCCCTACAGCAAGCCCTGTAGGTGCCCAAATTACACCAGAATGGTGCCAACATCATTATTCAGGCTGCGCTACAAGATGGTAGGCTTGGCTGGTGTCTCAGGGGATGGCAATGTATTTGGTGACAACTTGTCACCAGTCTCAGCCTGTCACAATGACGATCTAGTCCAGTCGCTTGACGCGAACCTAGACGTCGCCGGGGGCGCACGAGCATAGTACTCGAACCTCCGTTGCGGTACCAGAAAAGACATCTACTCACAACTACGTCATTGAAATATTGCATGTGTGCCAGCCGCAGGCACGATTAAACAAGATTAGTATTCACTATCGTGAATGGTCTTGAAAGAGCCATCTGATCAATCGCTCTTTCTCGACCGATCGTAAATCAACTCACTTTCTAGAGAACTGCTTAATCAACTAGCGTTTTGTAGGATAAGACCCCTGTAGGATAAACCAAGGTAAAGGACTGATCATCCCGCTCACTTGGAAACCGACTACAGAGGGTGAGGAATCGTTGCAGCCGTACGAACTGGAACTGCATCGTGTCAGATCACACAGTCTTGGTCTTTACAATCAACTCTCTCGGGCGCTGGTGACGACCACTCCCGTCGTTTCGTTGCACACTACATTGGCAGCGGACATCCCTCGTTCATTTCCTGTCCGAGGCTTCAATCTACACTAGTCCGGCAGACGGAGGGATTGAAGACCGAGTCGAATTGCAAGCATCGCTCGGATAGAATCGACTTCCTCGATTATTCTCGCGGTATATATTCATCCCGTACCAATCAATCAACAACATGACCGTCGTCGAAGATGATCCTCCCGACGGACCCAATGTCACGCAAGATGACGCGGAAGACAACTCGCTCGCCGTCGGATTGAAAAGCATTTACAAGCTGAAGACCGTCAACAACGACAAGTTCATGAAGCTTCCAGTCATCGTCGCCATCAAGTCACTCCTCCCGGACGGACGTCTACTCACGGAGCCATTCCTAATGCTGACCATCAAGGACATCGAGTCGGTACTGAAGGAATCCAAAACGCACATCACGGTTATTCGAACCATTACCCGCCTTCGTCAATGGGCATCGGAAGAGCGCGAACTCAAGGAATGGGCGACGCTCACATTCGCAGCACTCATCAAAGCGACCGAATCGCCCGAAGAGTCTCTATTCCAAAGCGACATGAGTCGGATTCAACGAGTCAGCTCGACGGACGTTCCAGAGAAGTCCGAGGCCGAGAAGTACAAAGCTCGCGTCCGAGTCGACACCAAAGCATACACCGAGTTCAAAGACGAGTACAAATTCCGTCAATGGTGGCTCAAGACGTTCGCAACGGCCAAGAACCAAGGCATCGAGCGAGTCTTCGATCCGGATTTCAACCCGACAACGCTTTCGCCCGAAGATCTCGAGGTATTCAAAGCGCAAGAAGCCACAGCATTCGACATCATCACTTCATACTGCAAAGTCGCCAACTGCATCCCGATCATTCGTCGCCACAAGGACGGGTCGGCCCACGAGTGCTTCAAGGAAATGCACACGATGTACTTGACGGGCAAGAACGCCGAGCGCGCAGCGCAGCGAGCCGAGTCGAGAGTTCGCGACATGAAACTGACGAACGACCACGGCAGCACGTACACTGCGTGGTTCACTCAATGGGAGAATGCCTTGCTCGATTACGAAGATTATACCGGCGAAACAGTCCCCGACGCGACGCGCAAGAAGTGGTTGTCCGAATCGGTTCGCTGGAACGACGCCTTTCGCCAAGAAATCAGTTCGGCGAGTCGTATCCTCAACGCGCAAGGTCAAGATCAAAGCTTCGAAGACTGGTACAAGCAGCTCATCGAGTTCGCTCGCGATACCGACGACGTCAAAGCGGCACGCAAACGCCAAATGAAGATCCACCAATCCATCCAACAAGCAAGTACTCCACCGACCGGAGGCACTCCACCGACTAGCGGCAACACTCCAAGCAGCAGCCAAGGCGGAAACGGTCGTGGAAATGGCAGCGGACGCGGAACCGGTCGCGGTTCTGGACGCGGCGGTGGACGTGGCGGCCGAGGTAACTTCGGACGAGGTGGTGGACGCGGACAGTGCACCAATCCTTCTGCAGCATCGAACCGTCGAGTCGAGCCGGATGTATGGTTCTCTTGGACGGAGGAGCAACGCGAAGCTCACAAGGCAGAAACTCGCCGAATCCGAGAAGCGGAACGTGCGCGCCTGCAGCTGAACGCAAGCCAAGCCAGCACGAACAACACTAATACACCACCAACTCCACAAATTCAGCTTCCACCGGCGAGTACGACGGCGATGTCAACCATGTCGGCGATTACTCAGCCTACAGTCGGAACTACACCAGCACGTGGAACCGCCATGCGCGCGTTTCAGTCTCAGCAACAAGGCTCGATCGCTCAAGGAAGCCAGCCATCTACTCCACCAGTGTATCAAGCACGAGTCGGCGACGTTACATACAACATGTATCGTGCCAACGCAACCAACGTCACGCGTCGTTCTACAAACCATGTCGCTACACATAACGTATCCTACGCAGATGCGCTTATGGGTATGAATACTCCGGCAACCGAAGGGCCACACGCGTCACAGTTCCATGTTACTCGTGCAATTACGTCTCGAAGCCCGTCCATGATGGATCGCGGTGCCAACGGTTCGATCGCTGGTAAGGACATGATTTGCTTGGATCGATCGACGACTCAGTTCGCCGACGTTACCGGAATCGACAATCACATGATGCAAGGACTACCCATCGGAACATTCGCCGCCAAGATCTGGACGACGGAAGGGTACGTCATTGGCATTTTCTACCAGTACGCCGACGGAGGAACCGACGCGACCATCCATTCGGTCGTTCAGCTCGAGGACTTCGGAAACAAGGTATTCGACAAGGCAAGCGCACTTGGCGGACGGCAGCTCATGATTACACCCGAAGGAGCATTGATCCCATTCACGGTCCAGAACGGTTTGGTCCATTTGAAGATGCATCATTTCACCGACGCCGAGTTCGACACGTTGCCGCACGTCGTCATGACAGCAGACACGCCTTGGGATCCGTCAAAGTACGATGGAGACCTTAATGACGATTCGATCCAAGCGGAAATTGAAGCCGCGACGGACGATCACGAAGCGCCAACACTACTAGTCAACAACACCCAAGTCAACGGAAACGCGCAAGACGAATATCCCGAAGACCTTTCAGTCGAAACACTCAACGTCGTCTCATGGAACGGACTCGAAACCCACGAGTGGGAGCACTTCAGCGACGAGTCGGACCCTATGCAGGTCGAAACCGAGGGTCCATCCGAGCGCATTGCCGACATTGTACCCGACGACGCTTCTTACAACACGAACCCACAACAGGATGACATTTCACTACCCTCACTAGTCTCACGCGGAACCATATCGACATCCGGATCAAGCCATGCTCAGAACCCCAACGACGCAACGTTCGAGTACGAAGACACTGCCGGGGAAATGTACGATCCGTACGAGCTGCAGGTCAATGCCGCAATTGTAGAAGCTGGAGGCAATCCATATTCTGGACTAGCCGGCCGACCGGCACGCACTGTGGTTCCTACGCGACCAGATTACCAAATGCTTCGTCCCAACTTCGGATTTCTACCCACCGATCGTATCAAGGAGACTCTCAAGAACACTACCCAATTCTACCGCGCCGAGCAACGTTTCCCTCAGCGACGCCATTTGCGTACTCGTTTCCCGGGTGCGAATGTTCGTCGACTACCTGAAGAAGTTGCCATGGACACACTATTCTCCGACACACCCGCACTCAACGATGGTATTCCTGGACATGCCGGATGCCAAGCAGCGCAACTCTACGTTTGCATGCAGAGCCGATTGATTCGCGTCTACCCGATGGCGAACAAGGGACAAGTTCCGTCGACGCTCATGCAGTTTATCAACGATTGCGGTGCTCCACTCGGTCTAATATCAGACGGAGCCAAGGAAGAAAACAGCCTAGCGATTCGAGAAATCGAACGCCAGTTTATGATCCGTAAGCACTGGGTCAGCGAACCGGAAAACCAACAGCAGAATCCAGCGGAACGCGTTATCGGCGACGTCGAGCGCACTGTCAATGTCAACATGGATCGAACCGGATCGCCTGCACCAACCTGGCTGCTATGCACTCTACACATCGTAGCTCTACTCGCCCTCATGTCCCAGTCACGTCTCGGTGGCATGACCCCATATCAAAAGGTATACAATGAAGTACCCGATATCTCTGCCTACCTCAACTACCACTGGTGGCAGCCCGTTCGATACAGCGCAAACTCTACATCGCTCAACCAAACCAATGAGCGCGCTGGACGTTTCGTCGGGGTAGCTGATAACGTCGGTGATGCTCTAACGTACTGGGTCTTGGACGAGGAAACACATCAAGTTGTCGCCCGAAGCATTGTAACGGCTCGTCGAGACGATCTTAATCCAAACATCCGTCTTGATTTACCACAAGTCGAAGCTTCTCCCGAAGGCGACATGTTCGTATACACCGAAGGTGGACTCCAAGAGAGCTTCCAACTCGGCACCCAAAGCTCCGAAGAAGAGGGGCTACCCACTGATGAACCCGTTCCTACTGAAACGGCCGACGACGGACCCGAGTTCTACTTCGGAGATGAACCATTCGTCGGAAGCAGTCCCTACCAGCGGCCGCCATCAGCCCGTCCTCAAGCGCATCCACGCGGACCAATCGATTTACTACCTGCATTCTCACCTGAAGAACTTGTCAATCAAACGTTTACTTGGCATACTCAGGATGGGGAGCCCATGCGAGCCGAAATCGTTCGCAAGCTCGAAACCATGGACGCAGCCAACCATCATAACATCAAGTTCCTACTCAAAATCGGCGAAAACGAAGCTGAAGAAGTCATCGACTACATCCGACTCTGCGAATTGTTCGAGAAGGACCAAGCAGCAAAGGTAAACGATCCTGAACACAACTGGACGTTTAAAGCAATCCTATCGCACGAAGGGCCACTCACAAAGCAATCCGACGGATGGAAAGGCTCCATGTATAACATCAAAGTCGTGTGGGAAGACAACTCAACGACTTGGGAGCCATTGAACGCTTTAGCACGCGACGACATCATTTCCTGCGCTCGCTACGCCGAGGCGAACGGACTACTCAACAAGAAAGGCTGGAAGTTCCTACGTGACGCAGCCCGACGCGCACGTATCGCCCGTCGAACCGTAAACCAAGCCAAGCAACGACGCAGCATTCGACACAAGTTCGGCGTCAAGGTACCACGCGATCCAAAGGAAGCTCGAAAGTTCCAAGAAGAACTCCGGCATACCAAATGGACCGACGCGGAGAAGGTAGAGCTGTCAAGCCTGTTCGAATACGACACCTTCATTGATCTCGGATTGAATGCCGCGCCTCCCGAAGGCTATCAAAAGATTCGCACTATCTGGGTCTACGACTGCAAGCAAGACTTTCGTCACAAGGCTCGGATGGTTGCTGGTGGACACCTTACTGATCCTGTCGACGACTCATACTCGAGCGTCGTTTCACTCGAATCGCTGCGCCTAGCGCTGGCGATAGGGGAGTTGAATGGACTCACTCCCATGGTAGGCGACATCGGAAATGCTTACCTCGAAGCCAAAACCAAAGAAAAGATTTACTTCATCGCTGGACCTGAGTTCGGCGACTTGGAAGGCCACACACTCATCATCTACAAAGCACTCTACGGCCTACGCACAAGCGGAGCACGATTCCACGAGCGGCTCGCGGACGCGCTACGAGCGGAAGGCTTCAAAGCCTCGTACGCCGATCCAGACGTTTGGATTCGCGATGCTGGCCATTGTTACGAATACATTTGCACTTACGTCGACGACCTTATGGCAATCATGATTGACCCGGGCGCATTCTACGACATTCTTCGCAACAAGTACAAGTTCAAGCTCAAGGGCGTCGGTTGCCCAGAGTACCATCTAGGCGGCGACTTCGGACGCGATCCTGACGGAACACTATTCTGGGGCACCAAGACCTACATCACCAAGCTTCTAGCCAACTACGAGCGTACATTCAACGGACCACCACCAAAGTACAGCTCTCCACTCGACTCTCACGACCACCCTGAACTCGACCAGACGTCCCTTTTAGGGGAGTCGGACATCAAGATCTACCAATCGTTTGTCGGAGCCCTTCAGTGGGCGATCACCCTTGGCCGATTCGACATCTGCAGTGCCACCGCCTGCCTGTCACGCTTCCGCGGACAGCCTCGCATTGGACACCTCGACCGAGTCAAGCGTGTATGCGGCTACCTTCGCAAGTTTCCCGAGGCAGCCATCCGCTTTCGCACCCAGTGGCCGCAGAACGAAATCATCTTCGGCGACTCACCAACCTATGACTGGCAACAAACCGTCTACGACAACCCCAAGGAAGAGGTCCTTTCACTCTGGCCGAAACCAAAGGGCAAGACAGTTCGCCTTACTACCCTCAAAGATGCCAACCTGATGCATTGCAAAGTCACCGGCAAAGCATGCACTGGAATCCTTCACTTCATTCAGCAGACTCCGTTCAAGTGGTTTGCCAAACTTCAAGATACCGTCGAACACGCGACCTTTGGCTCTGAACTCATGAGCGGACGCGTTGCAACCGACCATATCCTAGGCATACGCGCGTCACTCATGGCAATGGGTGTTCCCATCGAGTCCTCTTCATGGCTACTCGGTGATAACCAATCAGTCATCACGCAGTGTACAGTGCCTACATCCACACTCACCAAGCGCCACAATGCCCTCGCATATCACCGTATCCGGTGGTGTGTAGCAGCCGGAATTATCAAGTTCGTCAAGATTGCTGGCAAGGAAAACGCTTCCGACGCGCTTACCAAATACCTACCCTACATCGACGCATGGCCCCTACTCAAACCATTACTGTTCTGGCGTGGCGAAACCTTGGATCCTGGAGAACTCGAATTCTACCTTATGGACCCGTCACTGCCTCAAGGGGAGCCGACTCCAGGGGAGCTCATTGAGCTTACACCTGTCCTGGCACACCTACAAGGGGAGTGTCACAATGACGATCTAGTCCAGTCGCTTGACGCGAACCTAGACGTCGCCGGGGGCGCACGAGCATAGTACTCGAACCTCCGTTGCGGTACCAGAAAAGACATCTACTCACAACTACGTCATTGAAATATTGCAGATTAGTATTCACTATCGTGAATGGTCTTGAAAGAGCCATCTGATCAATCGCTCTTTCTCGACCGATCGTAAATCAACTCACTTTCTAGAGAACTGCTTAATCAACTAGCGTTTTGTAGGATAAGACCCCTGTAGGATAAACCAAGGTAAAGGACTGATCATCCCGCTCACTTGGAAACCGACTACAGAGGGTGAGGAATCGTTGCAGCCGTACGAACTGGAACTGCATCGTGTCATCAGCCTGCAGATGCCGTGACATTCAAACGCCCCTACAGCAGGCCATGTATACACCCAAATGACACCAGAATGGTGCCAACATCATTATTCAGGCTGCGCTACAAGATGGTTAAGCTTGGCTGGTGTCTCAGGGGATGGCAATGTATTTGGTGACAACTTGTCACCAGTCTCAGCCCGCAGATGCCGTGACATTCAAACGCCCCTACAGCAAGCCCTGTAGGTGCCCAAATTACACCAGAATGGTGCCAACATCATTATTCAGGCTGCGCTACAAGATGGTATGCTTGGCTGGTGTCTCAGGGGATGGCAATGTATTTGGTGACAACTTGTCACCAGTCTCAGCCTGCAGATGCCATGACATTCAAACGCCCCTACAGCAAGCCCTGTAGGTGCCCAAATTACACCAGAATGGTGGCAACATCATTTTTTAGGCTGCGCTACAAGATGGTATGCTTGGCTGGTGTCTCAGGGGATGGCAATGTATTTGGTGACAACTTGTCACCAGTCTCAGCCTGCAGATGCCGTGACATTCAAACGCCCTACAGCAAGCCCTGTAGGTGCCCAAATTACACCAGAATGGTGCCAACATCATTATTCAGGCTGCGCTACAAGATGGTAGGCTTGGCTGGTGTCTCAGGGGATGGCAATGTATTTGGTGACAACTTGTCACCAGTCTCAGCCCGCAGATGCCGTGACACTCAAACGCCCCTACAGCAAGCCCTGTAGGTGCCCAAATTACACCAGAATGGTGGCAACATCATTTTTCAGGCTGCGCTACAAGATGGTATGCTTGGCTGGTGTCTCAGGGGATGGCAATGTATTTGGTGACAACTTGTCACCAGTCTCAGCCCGCAGATGCCATGACATTCAAACGCCCCTACAGCAAGCCCTGTAGGTGCCCAAATTACACCAGAATGGTGCCAACATCATTTTTCAGGCTGCGCTACAAGATGGTATGCTTGGCTGGTGTCTCAGGGGATGGCAATGTATTTGGTGACAACTTGTCACCAGTCTCAGCCTTAACACCGTTGACGATTTCGTAGTCAACGTCTTACCTCCAAAAAGCTCCGATACAGGGTCCTTGGCCACGGTCTGTACAGCTCTTGATGGAGATGGCTCGTCGAATAGTCTTGCGCTCGCCACTACACGAATACGACTGCACTCTCGTCGCAAACTAGTAGTTCTATATTGTGAGCTTATCGCTACATCGCTACATCGACCACTCGGAAGATCATCCGATCAATCCGTTTCTTTCAATCACATTACATCAGTCGTAACTGGTCGTTCCATTCATACAACGCATCCACACGACGGTTGCGCACTTTCTTCATTCACATGTCACATACGACAGCTGCGGACTCGACACAAGCTAATTAGGGTTCGGGCTCTTGACTTCGCCGCTCTGCGACTTGTCACTCCCCTCGGGTACGCTGCTTGTCGTAGCCGCATTCTTGTCCTTCACAATCGCATACGATGTATCGCCGCGCCAAAACAATACTGGCTTGAGCAATGGCATCGCATCACAGTACGGCAGGTACTTCGTCAGTACGTCCGCAATGTTCTCCTTTCCGTCAATCTTTACAAACTTGATAATTCCCGCAGCAACTGCCCAACGAACACGATGGTAGGCCAACGCATTGTGTCGCTTGGACAATGTCGAACTCGGGATTGTAGATTGTGTAATCACTGCTTGGTTGTCTCCGTACATCCAGGCAGACTTCTCCAATGGTACGCCCATAGCCATGAGCGACGCGCGTAGAGAAATGCTGATATCTGTTCCACTCTTTGCTACGCCGAATTCCGATCCGAAGGTCGCAGTCTCGACTGTAGCCTGGAGTTTGCAATGCCAGTCGACAGGCGTCTGGTTGACAAATGACAAAACTCCTTCCAATGACTTGCCTGTCACCATGCAATGCATGAGACACGCATCCTCGAAAGTTGATGTTCGTACAGTCACACCCTTTGGCGGTGGGTAGACGTCCAACATCTCATCAACTCCGTCCTTCCCGTAAACGCTGCGCTCCCAATCTTGTTCCTCCATGGTGCCGAAGTGCTCCTCGTTGGCTGGCCACTTCGTACGGAAACGGATTGCTGCGTCCGGTAACTCTCGCAAATATCCACAGACTCGCTTCACCCGCTGCAGGTGTCCCTTGCGCGGCTCCACACGGAATCGCGACAGACTCACAACTGCTACGGCAATGTCAAATCGACCCAAAGTAATTGCCCACTGAAGTGCTCCGACTAGAGACTGGTAAATCTTCTTCTCTTGGTCGTTCAGTAGCTCGCTTTGGTCAAGTTCTGGATGATCGTCTTTGTCGATTGGTGATGAGTACTTCTTCGGAGGACCTTCAAACAAACGCTCGTACTGCGCCAAGAGTTTCGCAACGTAGGTCTTGGCCGACCAGTAAAGAGTTCCGTCAGGGTCTCGTCCAAAGTCACCGCCGAGATGATACTCGGGATGTCCAACACCTTTAAGCTTAAACTTGTACTTCTCCTCTAGCATCTTGAAGAACGCTGCTGGATCGTCTGAAATATTTAACAGATCGTCGACCCATACACAGAGGTAGTCGTAGCTGTCGCCAGCGTCCTTGATCCACAGATCGGAATCGCAATAGGACGGCTTCCACCCTTCCGCAAGTAGGGCGTCGGCTAAGCGTTCGTGAAATCGTGCTCCGCTCGTTCGCAATCCGTACAAAGCCTTGACGATGACCAGGATATTTGCGAGAGTTACCGGACGCAGCAATCCGTTTCCGTACGAAGTGGCCAGCGTGAGGCTGTGGTGAGCCGCGGCTTCGAAGCGATTCAACAAGTATATTGCTGAAACTAGTGCGATATAGAGTAGAAACAAGCAGACTTACTAAGCTTGAAGAGTTAAGAAAGCGATTTATTCGTCTCTCGTATTGTAGCAACTGCAAGCTTGGATTGGCCATCCAAGGACAGCTACAAGCGAAAGGTGCAACGATTTGATTTACAAGTTACAAGATTAACCTACGAAATCGTCAACGGTGTTAGATTAACAGTCTTGCGCTCGCCACTACACGAATACGACTGCACTCTCGTCGCAAACTAGTAGTTCTATATTGTGAGCTTATCGCTACATCGCTACATCGACCACTCGGAAGATCATCCGATCAATCCGTTTCTTTCAATCACATTACATCAGTCGTAACTGGTCGTTCCATTCATACAACGCATCCACACGACGGTTGCGCACTTTCTTCATTCACATGTCACATACGACAGCTGCGGACTCGACACAAGCTAATTAGGGTTCGGGCTCTTGACTTCGCCGCTCTGCGACTTGTCAAGCCTGCAGATGCCATGACATTCAAACGCCCCTACAGCAGGCCCTGTAGGTGCCCAAATTACACCAGAATGGTGGCAACATCATTTTTTAAGCTGCGCTACAAGATGGTATGCTTGGCTGGTGTCTCAGGGGATGGCAATGTATTTGGTGACAACTTGTCACCAGTCTCAGCCTGCAGATGCCATGACACTCAAACGCCCCTACAGCAGGCCCTGTAGGTGCCCAAATTACACCAGAATGGTGGCAACAACATTTTTCAGGCTGCGCTACAAGATGGTATGCTTGGCTGGTGTCTCAGGGGATGGCAATGTATTTGGTGACAACTTGTCACCAGTCTCAGCCCGCAGATGCCATGACATTCAAACGCCCCTACAGCAGGCCCTGTAGGTGCCCAAATTACACCAGAATGGTGCCAACATCATTTTTCAGGCTGCGCTACAAGATGGTATGCTTGGCTGGTGTCTCAGGGGATGGCAATGTATTTGGTGACAACTTGTCACCAGTCTCAGCCCGCAGATGCCATGACATTCAAACGCCCCTACAGCAGGCCCTGTAGGTGCTCACATTGCACCAGAATGGTGCCAACATCATTTTTTAGGCTGCGCTACAAGATGTTATGCTTGGCTGGTGTCTCAGGGGATGGCAATGTATTTGGTGACAACTTGTCACCAGTCTCAGCCCGCAGATGCCGTGACATTCAAACGCCCCCTACAGCAAGCCCTGTAGGTGCCCAAATTACACCAGAATGGTGGCAACATCATTTTTTAGGCTGCGCTACAAGATGGTATGCTTGGCTGGTGTCTCAGGGGATGGCAATGTATTTGGTGACAACTTGTCACCAGTCTCAGCCTGCAGATGCCGTGACATTCAAACGCCCCTACAGCAAGCCCTGTAGGTGCCCAAAATACACCAGAATGGTGCCAACATCATTATTCAGGCTGCGCTACAAGATGGTAGGCTTGGCTGGAGTCTCAGGGGATGGCAATGTATTTGGTGACAACTTGTCACCAGTCTCAGCCTGCAGATGCCGTGACATTCAAACGCCCCTACAGCAAGCCCTGTAGGTGCCCAAATTACACCAGAATGGTGGCAACATCATTTTTCAGGCTGCGCTACAAGATGGTATGCTTGGCTGGTGTCTCAGGGGATGGCAATGTATTTGGTGACAACTTGTCACAAGTCTCAGCCCGCAGATGCCATGACATTCAAACACCCCTACAGCAAGCCCTGTAGGTGCCCAAATTACACCAGAATGGTGCCAACATCATTATTCAGGCTGCGCTACAAGATGGTAGGCTTGGCTGGAGTCTCAGGGGATGGCAATGTATTTGGTGACAACTTGTCACCAGTCTCAGCCTGCAGATGCCGTGACATTCAAACACCCCTACAGCAAGCCCTGTAGGTGCCCAAAATACACCTGAATGGTGCCAACATCATTATTCAGGCTGCGCTACAAGATGGTAGGCTTGGCTGGAGTCTCAGGGGATGGCAATGTATTTGGTGACAACTTGTCACCAGTCTCAGCCCGCAGATGCCGTTACATTCAAACGCCCCTACAGCAGGCCCTGTAGGTGCCCAAAATAAACCTGAATGGTGCCAACATCATCATTTAGGCTGCGCTACAAGATGGTAGGCTTGGCTGGTGTCTCAGGGGATGGCAATGTATTTGGTGACAACTTGTCACCAGTCTCAGCCTGCAGATGCCGTGACATTCAAACGCCCCTACAGCAAGCCCTGTAGGTGCCCAAAATACACCTGAATGGTGCCAACAACAATAATCAGGCTGCGCTACAAGATGGTAGGCTTGGCTGGTGTCTCAGGGGATGGCAATGTATTTGGTGACAACTTGTCACCAGTCTCAGCCCGCAGATGCCGTGACATTCAAACGCCCCTACAGCAAGCCCTGTAGGTGCCCAAATTACACCAGAATGGTGGCAACATCATTTTTTAGGCTGCGCTACAAGATGTTATGCTTGGCTGGTGTCTCAGGGGATGGCAATGTATTTGGTGACAACTTGTCACCAGTCTCAGCCTGGAGATGCCGTGACATTCAAACGCCCCTACAGCAGGCCCTGTAGGTGCTCACATTGCACCTGAATGGTGCCAACATCATTATTCAGGCTGCGCTACAAGATGGTAGGCTTGGCTGGTGTCTCAGGGGATGGCAATGTATTTGGTGACAACTTGTCACCAGTCTCAGCACACAGATGTCGTGACAATCAAACGCCCCTACAGCAAGCCCTGTAGGTGCCCAAAATACACCAGAATGGTGCCCATATCATTTTTCAGGCTGCGCTACAAGATGGTAGGCTTGGCTGGTGTCTCAGGGGATGGCAATGTATTTGGTGACAACTTGTCACCAGTCTCAGCCCCCAGATGCCATGACATTCAAACGCCCCTACAGCAAGCCCTGTAGGTGCCCAAAATACACCAGAATGGTGCCAACATCATTATTTAGGCTGCGCTACAAGATGGTAGGCTTGGCTGGTGTCTCAGGGGATGGCAATGTATTTGGTGACAACTTGTCACCAGTCTCAGCCCGCAGATGCCATGACATTTCAAACGCCCCTACAGCAAGTTCTGTAGGTGCCCAAATTACACCAGAATGGTGGCAACATCATTTTTCAGGCTGCGCTACAAGATGTTATGCTTGGCTGGTGTCTCAGGGGATGGCAATGTATTTGGTGACAACTTGTCACCAGTCTCAGCCTGCAGATGCCGTGACATTCAAACGCCCCTACAGCAAGCCCTGTAGGTGCCCAAAATACACCAGAATGGTGCCAACATCATTATTCAGGCTGCGCTACAAGATGGTAGGCTTGGGTGGTGTCTCAGGGGATGGCAATGTATTTGGTGACAACTTGTCACCAGTCTCAGCCTGCGGATGCCGTGACATTCAAACGCCCCTACAGCAAGCCCTGTAGGTGCCCAAAATACACCAGAATGGTGCCAACATCATTATTCAGGCTGCGCTACAAGATGGTAGGCTTGGCTGGTGTCTCAGGGGATGGCAATGTATTTGGTGACAACTTGTCACCAGTCTCAGCCCCCAGATGCCGTGACATTCAAACGCCCCTACAGCAAGCCCTGTAGGTGCCCAAAATTACACCAGAATGGTGGCAACATCATTTTGTAGGCTGCGCTACAAGATGGTAGGTTTCGCTGGTGTCTCAGGGGATGGCAATGTATTTGGTGACAACTTGTCACCAGTCTCAGCCCGCAGATGCTGTGACATTCAAACGCCCCTGCAGCAAGCCCTGTAGGTGCCCAAAATATACCAGAATGGTGCCAACATCATTTTTTAGGCTGCGCTACAAGATGGTAGGCTTGGGTGGTGTCTAAGGGGATGGCAATGTATTTGGTGACAACTTGTCACCAGTCTCAGCCTGCGGATGCCAGGACATTCAAACACCCCTACAGCAAGCCCTGTAGGTGCCCAACATACACCAGAATGGTGCCAACATCATTATTTAGGCTGCTCTGCAAGATGGTAGGCTTGGCTGGTGTCTCAGGGGATGGCAATGTATTTGGTGACAACTTGTCACCAGTCTCAGCCCGTGGATGCCGTGACATTCAAACGCCCCTACAGCAAGCCCTGTAGGTGCCTAAAATACACCAGAATGGTGCCAACATCCTTATTCAGGCTGCTCTGCAAGATGGTAGGCTTGGCTGGTGTCTCAGGGGATGGCAATGTATTTGGTGACAACTTGTCACCAGTCTCAGCCTGCAGATGCCGTGACATTCAAACGCCCCTACAGCAAGCCCTGTAGGTGCCCAACATACACCAGAATGGTGCCAACATCATTATTTAGGCTGCTCTGCAAGATGGTAGGTTTCGCTGGTGTCTCAGGGGATGGCAATATATTTGGTGACAACTTGTCACCAGTCTCAGCCCGCAGAAGCTGTGACATTCAAACGCCCCTACAGCAAGCCCTGTAGGTGCCCAAAATATACCAGAATGGTGCCAACATCATTTTTCAGGCTGCGCTACAAGATGGTAGGCTTGGGTGGTGTCTAAGGGGATGGCAATGTATTTGGTGACAACTTGTCACCAGTCTCAGCCCGTGGATGCCGTGACATTCAAACGCCCCTACAGCAAGCCCTGTAGGTGCCCAAAATACACCAGAATGGTGCCAACATCATTACTCAGGCTTTTGCTACAAGATGGTAGGCTTGGCTGGTGTCTCAGGGGATGGCAATGTATTTGGTGACAACTTGTCACCAGTCTCAGCCCCCAGATGCCATGACATTCAAACGCCCCTACAGCAAGCCCTGTAGGTGCCCAAAATACACCAGAATGGTGCCAACATCATTTTTTAGGCTGCGCTACAAGATGGTAGGTTTCGCTGGTGTCTCAGGGGATGGCAATGTATTTGGTGACAACTTGTCACCAGTCTCAGCCCGCAGATGCTGTGACATTCAAACGCCCCTACAGCAAGCCCTGTAGGTGCCCAAAATATACCAGAATGGTGCCAACATCATTTTTCAGGCTGCGCTACAAGATGGTAGGCTTGGGTGGTGTCTAAGGGGATGGCAATGTATTTGGTGACAACTTGTCACCAGTCTCAGCCAGTGAAGACTACTTCGCAAGTAGTAGGTTAAACGATGAAGAAGATGTTTGTTTTTGCAACAGCAAGCTTATAGTGTTTTATGCAATCACTAGTTTCAGATTGTGAGCACAATGCTCGACATTCGACTCGAAAGGCAGGAACATCCAGGATCATTGTAATGATAAATCTCAAAGAAGAACCCACGTCTGGTGAACAGACAATGATGCCGTTGTTATAGCTGTTGGAGCTTGTTAGCATGAAAGCATGAAAGACGGAGCGTGCAGAGCGCCATGGTGGAATGGCAACGATCCAATGCAAATCGACGGGAGTACCGGACAGACAAATATGTAAGTACCGGACAGACAGAACCCGGACACAGTCAATCTCGACTCGCCCTTGCGTTAGAGTGCAGGCGACTATAGGTCGAAGAAGATAAGTAAGTAGACTAGATATAGAGAGTCTTTTATATATAAAGGTGGGTGTATAGCGTAATACTTAGCAGTGTTGAACGCTGAGACGATTCTTGAGGAACAGATCCTTGGCAAGTCCCTTGGTCAAGTAATCGGCAAGTTGGTCGGCCGATTTAACCATGGAGATACTAAACTCGCCTCGTTTGTAATGCAACCAGAACCAATGAAACTTGACTAGCATGTGCTTGGTGCGATTGGTTAAGCGCTGGTTGGTGGCGAGATAATAAGCGCCTTGATTGTCTTGGTAGGCACGAGTGCTCACGCAAGTAGCCGTAGGACTAGGAAGGCGAAGCACTTGTAGTACCTCAATAAGGATGCGCTTGAGCGGAAGGAGAGTCTTTAGTCCAAGAGACAAAGAGCAATATTCTGCTTCCAGGGTAGAGAGCGCAATTTCCGTTTGCAACTGGCTCTTCCAAATGAGCGGGCATCCACCGAGAAGAATGATGTAGCCTGTACGAGAACGAACCGACATAGTTGAATGGTCAGGTTCTTGTTTATAGAGACCAGCATAGTCTGCATCTGTATAAAGGTCCAGATTGAAGGATCCATCTGGTTTCATGACGGTCCCCACGTTGCGAGTGCCTCGCAGATAACGAACGATCGTCTTGACGGCCTTCGCGTGGCTTTGTTTAGGACCGTGGTTGAAGCGAGCGACTTGACTAACAGCGTATGCAATGTCAGGGCGCGAGTTGATAGCAAGATAGAGGAGCATACCAACGATAGAAGGGTAGGACCAGCTCTCGCGCATACAGTCCCCGTCGGGGTCGGTACCGAGCGCGAGTTGAGTCGCTGGGACGGCATTTGGATTTGATTCCGTCAAACCAGTAGCAACAAGAATCTTGTCAATTAATCCTTGCTGAGTAAGCTTGTAGGAACCGTTGGCATTGTCGCGGACGAGTTTGATGCCGAGGTAGTCGCAAAGCGAGTCTTCCTTTGTTAACTCGAATCCCATGGAGCTGAGGCGCTCGACAAACAAAATGTTGTCCACAAAACAAGCGCAGATAAAAGAAGTGCCAAAGAAGAGGCATTGATCAAATTCGCTTTGTTTTAGACCGAGCGACTTGAATGCGCGAGTGAGGTGTTCAAACCAAAGGCGCGGGGCAACGGACAGTCCGTAAAGGCTCTTCTTTAAGCAGAGGCAATGGTCGGGGCCAAGGCTTGAGCCAAAACCACGAGGAATGTGAATCCATACTGGCTTGTCGAGTTTAGCTTGGACAAAGGCACTGGAGAAGTCAATGGTGCAAGCATGCCAATCGAGCGTAAGGGCAAAGACCAACAGGAGGCGAATCGTTGACCACGCAACAACTGGAGAGAAGGTATCAAACGTTCCTTCCTCCAAGTCTCCTCTAACACAGAAGCGGGCTTTGTACTTCTTAATGACTCCATCAGGCGAGCGCTTGCGGCGGAAGACCCATGTGCCAGGAATGATCTTGCTTGTGGCGGAAGACTTGGGCACTTCGATCCACGTCCCTTTATTCTGGAGAGACGTGATCTCAGCGACTGCTGCTTTAACCCAATCAGCTTGGTGAGGATGATCACGCATAGCTTGATCCCAAGTGAGTGTATCAGGATCGGTGGCCGCTGCCTTGTAAATAGCAGGGGCGGAAACGTTGAAGGCGGAGAATAACGCCGAGAAATGCGCGGCTTCGGCAGACGGCAACTGATAAAGAATGTTTGCTTGATGCCCAGGACTAATGTAGGTAAGCCGCTGAGGCAGTTGGCCCATATTAGAATGAGAGGATCATCTTGGTGTGTCCATTTGCGAGCTTGATGGACTTGGTGTCACAGCGTTATGTCGTGTAGGTGCGCTAGCTGAAGACGAGTCTGCTGAAATGGCCGAGGTGGTGGTATCAAAAGTTGGACTTGGTGCCCTTGCAGGCGGAGAACTGTCATCCTGCGCCCTTGCGAGACCAGAACCATTGTTGGTCGTGTCGGCAGGATCATGTAATGGGTCGCCAGTTGGCTCGCTTGGGGCCGGCTCGCCAGGCAATGGATGGGATGGACGATTGGTGTCAAAGGCGGCTTCCACTCGATCCTTTAGCTGAATAGCAGCTTCAGGAATAGGAGGCGCGCTGGTTGAAGGCTCTTGGTCGGCTCCATCCTCGTCAATGGGGATATACTGATAGGAGCTGTCGCCAAAGAGCTTGCGCCACTCGTCCGTCTCGAAATCTGGCAAGCTGTCAGGATCAGATGATACCGTGCTAAAGTAGTCGTCAAAGACCACATGAAACTGAGGTGTAATGGCTCCGGTTTCTGGATTGAGGACCAAAGGAACGGAGCTTGCGTGCGCGTCACTCATACCAACAAAGACGCAACGCTTGGAGCGAGGCGACCAGCGCGGCAGCTTCTGACCGTCAGAGAGGCGCTTCTCCAGTATATAGACTGGGCATCCCCATACATGAAGGTCATGGAAGCGCGAGTGAGGCCATCGAGTGCGCGTAAACAAATCGTGTGGACTGATTCCTGAACGCAAGTCGGGCATCTTGTTCCACAGGAACGCGGCGTATTGGCACGCCATTGGCCAGAGCGATAGATCAGATAACTCAGGCCAGTGTATAGAGGCGTGTAGCATCATAGCGCGAGTGATTGCCATGATCGTTTGAATGGAGCGCTCGGCGATGCCATTGTGATGGTGGGCGCCAACGCCGGCAAACTTGTTGATCTGGGAGAACACTGCAAGATGCTGGGCAAACGCTTTAGATGCAAAGGCACGTCCATTATCAGAAAGATACTCTTGGGGAATGACTCCATAGTCACGGCATGATAGCTCGAATGCTTCCTTTGCGGCAAGGGTCTCGTCGGTGGTTAAATGCCGCTGGAAGTAGATGAAGACGTAGCCAGAGGCGTGATCCACAAAGATGCAACCACCGCAGTAAAGATCAGCCTCTTGCGTTTTGCCTCGAGAAGAAAAGAGTCTGCCTTTTGTTGAGCAGATGAAATGGTCAACGCTAACTTGTTGGCCTGGAAACACGTCGTTGCGGCGCAACGCTCCAACTCGATCCTTGACCGCAGTTGACTTGTTCCCGGGAGCAGAACGGAGCCTTTGTTTGGCATACTGGCAGGCAGCGCAAAGAGGAGGATTAACCAGCCTCGAGCTTGCGGCGTGTAGGCGCCGTTGTCCCTCTGATTGAGCCAGGATGCCTCCCTTCATCAGGAACTGGATCCTCGCCTTGGCGAGATGGCCAAGATGGTAATGCCACCGAAGAAGCTCCTTCTCTGCTTCCGTTATATTAGCATTATTGGAAGCTACCACAGGAGGCGGCAATGGAGAAGGCATAGCAACCGAGTAGACTTGCGGGCCACTTGGCAATTGACGTGAATTCGAGCTGGGACCTCGGCCTTGTACTGACCCAGGCAAGAAACCATGCGCCCTTGTTTGACAAGATCCACCGCGATTGCCATTTTGATGCCTTCCAGTATTGCCTGGAGGTGCATTTGACGCATTTGGAGCTGGCTCGGGGCCTGGTGGCGATCCAGGCGGCGCCGACAACTCGCTTGCCCGATAGGCAGATGCAGAAGGAGACGAGGTATCGTATGCATACCCGGTTGGCAAGTTAGATGCAGGATCCACCAGAACTTCTATTCCATTGTTGGTTATGGATCCGTCGGAGTGAGTGGTTGAAATGGTTCCACTCAGGAAGATGGCTCGTTCGTCGCCATAGATGAATTCCTCAGGGTATTGCTGCAGAACGCTGCTTATACTCAGCAAGCGGACTGTAGCAGCCGGAATGTAGTAGGCAGGCAGCTTTAATGTTCTGAGCATGCCTCCATTATCAAGGAAGGTCCAGGCGACACAGCCTCTCCCCTCAATCTTGGCTCCATCCGTAAGACCACTGACGCGATCGTTGTTTGGAGACGGTTCAATGGGACCGACAAAGTCAGAGCGCTCGTATGAGATAGATATACTTGCGCCAGTATCCCAAATGACTGGAAAGACTCGTTCCTTGGAGGATTTATCATCTCCAATAGAGGACGCGTGTCCATTGCGACGGATAGCCCGCATGGTCGAGCGAATCCAAGCAGGCAGAGCTGCAGTCTCTTGTGGCGTTAGAGTCAACAGAAAGACATAAGGATCCATGATTCCAGAGATAACAGGACTAGAAACGACTGGTTCCACTCAATCAGCAACTGGAGTTGCCGAGATTGGCATGACGGGCACTGGCAACTCGCTTGGTTGCATGCTGGGCTGGCAATTCTTGCAACGCCGCGGCGACTGGAACTGTTGCCGACCCAACGCTTCCACTTTAACTTTAGCAGAGCGCATCCTTGGTGGTGAAGATGTGCGAGAACGTTGAGGACTAGGTGTTGCCGTGTTGGAAGAAAGGTAGCCTTGAATGGGCGAAAGGGGCGAATCGGGACTCAGTTCGTGATTCACCTCGTACTTGGAATGGCGAAGGCGACTCAAACGATGAGGAATGCGAGCGCCTGTTTGAAGGCAAGGAGCCATATCCAGAAAGCCCATTAGATACTGATGTACCTTGTTGATGTCTTCATCAACTTGCGAGACGGTAGAGGCATCGTTTGCGAGCAGATGGCCACGGAAATTGTCCATCTCGCGCAAGTGCACGTGCGAGCGAGGCGTCAGGGTTGACAGCGGAGCTTTGATCTTGAGAATCCCATGAATGCGATCCAAAGGAGAAGAAGGAGAAGAAGGAGCAGCTTGTTCAGCCTTGGTTTTTGCCTTCTTGTTGCGGCGACGGCGACGGCGTCGGCGAGCAGGTTGGCGAACGGGCACGGGTTGAGGACCATCAGGGCGAGCAACACAAAATCTTGAACCATCAACACGGCGATAATGAGTAGTCTCTCCCCCAATGGCAGTCCAGTAGGCAACTTGGCGACGCAACCAGCGAAGCCAGAGCGTATTAAACCAAGCAATGAGGTGAAAGACTCGCCAAACAATGGCGCGTCGAGCAGAGCGCCACGCGCAATCAACAGCAGGCGAGTCCACAGGACAACCAAAGCGTCCATTCGCATGCAAAACCATATAGCAATGGCAATTGCGCAAGTGGCGTTGAAGGCGGCGCGAAAGGCGGCGAGCCTTCATGTAGTACCAAGTGGTGGCACACGCCAAGACCAGTGTCAGCGACCAAAGGAGAAAGGCGAATACCACCAACTCCCCCACTTCAAATTAAAGGATAGATGGGAGGAGATTAAAAGGAAAGACTGCAGCAGCGCTTGGAGCAGGCGTTGGCTGCAAGAATGACGGCAACATGCGAAAGACTTGAGTCATGGTAGGACTAGAGCTTGTCGCAGGAGCGCCGAAAGCGTCTGCTCCCTTTGCCATGAACAGAGCAGCGGCCAGAGCAGCCTGTTTACCGCTAGCAAATGGCTTCTTGCAAGGCGGAGATGCTGTACTGACGTTATCCAGACTGATGTCATTTGAAAGACTGCTTGTGTCACTTGAGTCGACACTGCTGCTGCTGCTGCTGCTGTGGCTGCTGAGGCTGCTGCCTTCGTCACTGCCTCCGCTATTGTTGCCAGCAGAGCTGTGGTTGCTTTGATTGCTGCAACTGCCTTTAGAGCCTGCGCCCTTGATGGCGCGAAGGCGTTTAAACAGAATCGTGCGAGGAGGATTGAGAGGCCAAGGGCCAGAGCCAATGCACTCGAAATGGAACTTGATTTTGCCATCAATGTCCTCAATCAAATCAAGCATACGCGGAAGCCTTAAATCTGGTTGATTAGGTGATAAAGGCGGAGTGGAAGGCACTGGAGAAGGAGCGCCAGGGCAAGACATCCCTTCAAACCAGTAGTCATGGAGACTGTCGCTAACTGGGCGCGTATCAACTGCAGCACTTGCCTCGTCAAACAAACGGCGAGGCGAAAGTTCATACCGAGGAGACAAATGAGCCTCCTTGATGTATACCGGCGATGGATAAGCGTCTTCCTTGAGGAAAGAACTGAAGGAATCGCCTCCATCCTCCAAGTCGAGATGCCATGGCGACATTGAAAGATCCGGAGGCAGGACGCAGGCGGCGAGGTTTTGCTCTTCCTCGCTGGTCTTCAAACAAACCAATTGAAGAGCCTCAACTGTTGCGGGTGGAATCCAGCGCTCATTGAATGATGGAAGCTTTGCGTAGTAGGCGCTAGGCATCACCCAATCATGCGAGTCAAACACATTGGCGAGATTCGCCCGCGGGTTCAGAGTTGGCGGCTGCGATGGATTTGGGACTTTGGTTTGCTCGTTGTTATGAGCAGCCGTGTCATGAGTCCCCCAGCGGTTGCAATGGCCACACCAGAGCTTGGGGACAGAAGAGGATCCATTGCTTGTGGATCGACGATTGTTGTTGTTGTTGTTGTTGTTGTTGCAAGGGCGGCCGTTTTGATTGGCGCCTGTGCTTCGAGGCCCATAGGATCCAGTACTTGGTCCACGACGAGAGGGATTCCGACCGCTCGAGGTGCGACTGTGACTGGGCATGTTTCTAGGCGAGTTTGGAGCCGAGCGATTGCTACCGTCCCTTTTCGGTTCAGTACACTGAGGCGAGATGTGTCCTTTCTTTCCACAGTTGAAACAAATCTTGTCTTGAGCGCCATCAGAGCGAGAGGCGTTCGAGTGGTTCGTGTTGACTTGGAGGACGTGTGCTGCCGGGGCGCGACGGTCCTGAGGGCGGCGGGCTGGCCACCAAGCATTTGCAGCGATAAGGGCATCATACTTGGTCTCCGCTGCCTTGAACAAGTCTTGAGGAGCTGCCTTGGCCTTGAGCATGTAGATGTCTCGTTCTGCTGCTCCCATTTCAGCGCTTTCTGTCACCGCCTTCCCGTACGCTTGCTCGAATGCGTAGAGACTCAACATGAATTCCGTGGCGGCTGGATTGTCTGTACTATAGGATCCTCCTGCTGTTCGAAGGTTGCGGAGGAGCGACTCTGTTGTTTGATGGTTGTAAACCTGGGCGTTCTGAAGCTGCGAGATGAGCTTGTGGACGCTGGCGCAATACTGGTGAATGTTTTGACCAGGAAACTGATGCGGCATGATGGCTAGCGCCTCCCTCTCGAGGCGCCGATGCAGATCATGATTGTGTTGCTGTACCATAGCAATCACACGCCAGTAAGTAACGGCGAAGCACTCGGGCTTGTCTGTTGGAGTGTACACCTCCAAGCGTTGACGGATCTCTTGACTGAGAGAGTTCAACAGGAATTCGACCGCGTCGCCATCATTGCGACGATCATAAGGATCCCATTTGGGGGAAACTTCATCTACAGCAGCTTGGACTGCTTCGACTGTAGGGAATCTGCCACACTGAGTGACGATAGGAGCGAGTGTGGTCTCGTTTTTCGCGATGTAGGGGGTGGTGTCCAATCCGTGGCGAACGAGGTGTCGCCAAAATTCCTTCTCCCACGTAAACAGGTTTGTTGTTGTGGAGAGTTTAGTATCAAGCCCTTTGGTGCGACTCTTCCAATCCTTGGGGTCGCTTGGACGGCGGCAGCCTTCCATTGGTATGTCGGTCGTTTGGGGAAACTCGGTGAAACTGCGCTCGGGTTTGCCGCCAGTGTAGGGAATAATTTCCTTGGGCGTAGTGAAGAGTCCACCATGGACTGGTTTGATTGGAGTAAAGGCCTTGCTCGAGTTGCGAGCGGATAAAGGAGGAGCATCTGGCTCGGGCTCCTTGTTGTCGTAGTCGTCTTGGTTGGCTGCAGCGTCGACGTTGGCGGCGGCCTCAGCTTCGGCAGCTGCGGCGACGGCTTTGTTTTTCTTGTTGGGCGATCGTCCCATTGTAGTAATTGTAGAAGTCTTCGTTCGTTGGTAGTTTGAATTGCTCACGACGGCGTCCCGTTGTTGGATTGAGCAAAATGATAAGATGTAATTCAATAGCACCAGTCCAATAGAAGGCGAGCAGCTAGTATAAAGGCGATCAACCCTCTACAACAAGCAACAAGCAAACAACAAACCAATTTCTAGTAGACTGACTTAAAAAGCAAACCACTCGAGGCAAATCCTTGATCGTGGACTGTCTTGTTTGCCCGTTGACACCGTAGTCATTTAGTCATAGGCTTAAATAATCATGTACACTGGTCACACACTTCAACTTCAATCATTCCCGTTTTAGCCATGGTATTCAATAACGATCCATGTCGCATAAGACGCAGGCTCTCCATTCGCCTACATCGCGTCACAAAAGAAGTGTTTAACGTTTGAGGTTGTAGCTTGGGCTCGTAACCAGTGAAGACTACTTCGCAAGTAGTAGGTTAAACGATGAAGAAGATGTTTGTTTTTGCAACAGCAAGCTTATAGTGTTTTATGCAATCACTAGTTTCAGATTGTAGCGAAGAACAAGACAATCATTACAAAGATGCACAATCAGTTACTTGGCCGTATACGAAGCATGCTCAATGCGTATGGATTCAAGTGCTGAAGCAAGATTTGCAGCGCAAATCACAATCAATAATTCATCAACTACCGGCCATGGCACTGCTAAGCGTCATACCATCAGCTTATATCAAATTTGGTCGAGTCTTGTTGAACAACGCCGCCGTCTCCGAATACCTTTGTCGAGGCGCTCATTTGATGCGGGCTGGTATGCGACTATTGACATTGCCACAAGACATGCTTGATTCCATGGCAGTGTTAGTATACGTTAGAAACAATCCGCAACCAATGGCGGTTGGACTATTGATGGAAATGATCGAGACGCAGCAAGCCAACGCTGGTGTTGGCGTGCACATTGTTTCCTGCTACGGTGACGATATATGGAAGCAGCAAAATGTTGGTAAATTTACAAGCGTGGGCGCGAGTTCCTCACCAGCGAACAATGGACCGACGAATGACTTGCTTGGCGGCGGGGCTCCATACAATGACGGCCACTATGGTAATGCAGGTTTCTGCGACGGCAAGTTTGTGGTGCCAATCTTGGCCAATGAACGAGACGAAAGCAATGCCGAGGACGAAAATAACGAGGTAGACGACGAGTCGAGGGCTGAAGGCATACGAGACGATGCAATAGATACGAGTGAAGTGGGAAAATTACTTTGTCAGACTCAAATTGAAGAGGGCGACGTGACTGGTGACAATGAGCTTGACAATGCGCAACCGTTTCATCAGGTGGCTACAAATAAAGTTACACCAGAGCACGGCAGCTCCACGAGCGTCAGCAACGATGAAACCGCTACTCCAATAATGCCACCCGAAGACGTATTGCATGCTGCAGTCTGCAAAGCACTTTCGACGCTTCAAGTAAAGCGCGACTTGCCCATGACCATGGCCAAGTTTTACTCGCAGCACGTTCTGCCCAATCGCCCCGAAGGAACGCACATTGAACTAAAACAAACCAAGTGGAAGAAATTCGGTGCCTACGTCAAGGAGCAAGTGACGGAAGGCTTGCTACTGGTCGGTCCAGATGCGTCTAAGAAGGATCCCATGGCCATGCTAGTGGGATTTAACGCGAATCAAGATACGTTGATCAAGTCGTTCCGCCAGCAAGCCAAGTTGCTGGGTGTGGATAACGCAACAACAAACACGACATTGAAAGTGGTAGTTTCTGACTTGTACATGGTTCCACCTCACATTGTCAAATTACTGAGGCTGGACCCCGACGTGGTCAAGGCGGCTGATGCGACGAGTGACGATCGTCGAAACACTGGCATGCTTACAATGAAGGAGGCTCGAGCAATTATTGACGAGTATCTTCAGCGCGAAAACTTAGTCACGCCGGATAATTCTGGCAATGCCAACATGGATGGCCCATTGCTCGACGTGCTCTATGGCAAGCAAAGTAAGCAGGATGCACCGACGATTCTTTCGCGACCGGAGCTGACGACTCGATGGCTATCAAAACTAAAACCCGCCTACGCCTTGGTGCAAGTGCCAGGCAATCGCGTACTGACACTGGCGCGAGGCAAACCGCCCAACGTGCGCATTACCGTCACGTGCCGGCAAAACCGCAAATTTGTCACGCGCGTCCGAGGAATGGAAGACTATGGGATTCATGCGGCAAGTTTTTGCACGGACGTTTCGCGGCGATTCGCCTGCAGTGGCGCCATGGAAGAGGAGCCTTCAGAGGCGTTAAAGAAGGATCATGTCGAATTGCAGTTTCAAGGCAATCTGGCGGAGGAGCTGGAAGCGCTGCTCACTGGTGATGCTAGTTTGACCTCTCATGGCGGCGCTCAGAATAGTAAGTATCGTGTTCCAAAGTGTTGCGTGGAAGTTATTCGCCGCAAGGGTGTTCCTGCGAGAAAGAAGCGAACGGGTTAATACTAGATGGTTACATTGCAAATGCTGTAGAGGGTGTTCCTGCGAGAAAGAAACGAACGGGTTAATACTAGATGGTTACATTGCAAATGCTGTAGAGACATGCCTTCAGCTAATGCCGCTTGGAAGAGTTGGGATTGAGTAACGATTTGGGCCCATGCCATGGCGCAATATATCGCTACTCGTATACTATGTTCTATTTTAGCATGCAATTTTAACCATTATCTAATACAGTAATCATCTAAAACTTATAAACATGTTCCGCCTTGTAGCCAAGCTCGGCCAAAACACCCTTGACATTGTCAGCTTCCTCGCGCGGACCGCAAATGGCATCGTACATTGGCGGCGGTCCACACACCAACACTTTTATGTCGTTGCTTGGCTGCTCCGGCAAATGCTCCTTGAGCAAGTCCTTGTCGACGAAACCTCGTCGTCCTTGCCACTCTGATTGCTCCGGCTCATCGCTCAATACGTATTCAACATGGAACCGATCCGCATGAATCTTGGCCCAGTCGTCGAGCAGTTCCTTGGCCAAAATGTCCTTGACATTCTTGCTGCCATACAGCAGCGTCACTCGTTGTGGTCCGTCGCTGCCGCCCAGCAGTGCATGCAGCGCCTGCAGCATGGGGTTAATGCCAGTGCCGCCGGCAATCATGACAACGTGACGCTTGGCAATCAAGTCGTGTGCCGATATTTTGACATTCTTGTCGGAATGCGTAAAGGTAACGCAGTCGCTGCCGTCGCCTTGTTCGGAGCTGCTACTACTGCTGCTGCTACTTGATGGTTGAATCACTTTGCACAAGTAGTGACTCATGACTCCGCCAAAGTCGGAGTAATCCTTGATCAGCAAATCGAAGCTACCAACTTGCGCATTCGTGCTGACGGGCGTGTAGGGACGCACCACCTGTTCATCGTCTTGCGTCATGTGCGCTAAAATGCAGGCGCACGTGGTCAGCTGGAGCGGCTGACTTTGATCGGGCAGGGCGAACCGCAGCAAGTAGGAGGTGGGAGACACTTGGGTGCGTGACAGTAAGCGCGCTGGTTTTGCCTCCGCGTCAAACTGGCATCTTCCTGGTTCAACGAGGGCGCGAACGGCGCCTCCCTGGAGCGTCGATGGGAGCTGGTCGTCGTGGTCTTGTTGCGTTAATCCATCCATGCTGTTGCTCTTGCTAGTGCTGAATGCGTGAGCAGCAACGGATGATGGCGAATGCGGAGATGATGATGCAGAAGAAGTGGAGGAGGAAAAGGGAGCAGCCGTCATGATAAAGGAAAGCTTGGCGAGTAAATGAGAGGGTCGATGACGTGAATGAACGAGTAGGAGCATAGTGCAAGAAGAATTCGAATGATTGTGAGTCAGGCAAGAGAATCGGTGGGATGCGCGATGCGATCTTTCCTTTGGAGTCGATCGGAGCAAGTTGTGGATGATGTTGGATCCTCGATCCGTTTCCGATTGTCAAGCTTTGTCGCATGTGACACGATTATGACGTCACTGAAGGCTAAAGAGTACACTGTGACGTAGATGACGTTTTGAAGATTTTGACATCGACTCGCGGCACCATAAAGATTGACGATTTCATCACCCATCCTTACTTTTCCTTGTAGTTTTCTCTTGCTAGCCACCATGCTGGCGGCTGAATCAGAGGCCTTGTCTCCTTTCAATGTCAAGCGTGTCGTTGTTCTATTGTGCATGATCATGGCAACGACTCGACTAGCCGCTGCATTCTCCGCTTCAGCAACGTCGTCATCATCAGCAACAATGAACATTGCAAAACTACAACAAATGGAGGAAACTGTTCGACGCTACTTTCAAGGTGTCAACGACAAGGATCCATCCATGATTGCCAGCTGTTTTGGAGATGCGGCAAAAATCTACGACGTTTGCGCGCTGCGGCGAAACGATAACGACACAGCATCAAGTGGCAGCAGCAGCAGCTGCCACGGCAAACTGGTTCCATCGACTGCATTGGTGCGTCGCTGCATGGACTTTGTGGCGGCACATCCCGATTGTTGCGTCGACTTTTACTACGGACCCGAGTGTGGACGGAGCGAGCCGCACTGGGTGGTGGCGCACTGGTACGAAACGGGAACGTGGTCGGGAAGCAGTTGCAACCTTGCACCCAATTACGAGCCAATGGCAGTGGAGGGACAGACGAGGTTTCTGGTGAATCCGGAAACACTACACATTGAGGAATTGGTAGTGACGAGGACATTCACCGAGTGGGAAAAGGCGTTACTGCTGCAGCAGCAGTCGAGCGAGCAAGATGACGAATAGATTGGAACATGATGACTTCGTCAGTCCATGCAGTTGCAGATTTTGTAGGAGAACGACTATAGTGAATTTGGTGTAGGGCATCACCATAATCAAGTTAATGATATGAATTGATCGTTTTGTCATAATTTACTCGTACAGCCACTTGAGCAAAAGAAAGTAAGAATTTGCAAGCCAACTCATCTGTGTAAGGTCAAGTCATATCACAATAGCAAGCGTTGCCTATAATAGTGAATTTTTTAATTGCCCATCTGCCGTTTATTTTCGATTTCAGAGCTCTGGCGTCCTCGATACAAAAATGACTCAGCACAGTGCCGTTGTTCATATGGTTTAAACACTCGACTTGACACACATGTTGCGAAAGGGAGGAACGCTTCCAACGAGCTTGCCGCAAGCCAAGCAGTAGTGATCCGTCTTTTTCAACGCATCCACCGCCAATGGAATCCAGCATAGCGGCCAAAAGATGAAAACGAGCAAGACGCAGGATACCCACGTCATCCAATTTGGATAGGTGCGAACGCGAGTGCGAGCGTTCCAGGCGCTGCACTGCGGACATTGCGCCAGTACTTGCGGATTGCGAGTAAATTCAATCAGATTTGCTGATGTTGCAGTCTGCTGCGGCATGTACTGGTTGGTTGGGGGGTGCGGTGATGGAGCTCCGGCTGGTATCGTGTAGGTTCTCGTGGTGATCACCTTTCCCTTGACAGGCTGCTGCGACGGCTGTTTCGGACTATCGAGAGCTGAAGCAAAAGGTCCAGGATTAGAAGAAGCGACTTCTGCCGTTGCTCGATAGGGTTGCGCCAGCGAAGGATTCATGGGAGGCGGTCGAGCATGGTCTTGACTGTCGGAGGGAGCCATAACGACAGCATGAGCCACTGGAATATTGTCGTGATTTGCGCTCTGATATGCCATTGCTGCTTCTTCGTCGTGATGACTATTGTTAAAACTGCTGAACCATGACATGATAGGACTGTTGTGTTGTCGGACTATGCTTGATGACGACAAAAGGATGGATTGCTGCGTGCAATTTGCGGAGCAACTCCGAACCTCACGTCGCTTTTTGGCGATCGATCTGATCTGTCGCTGCGGTTATGAGACCGATAGTGTGTACGAGTAGTCGCACGACTAATGTGGGATGCACTTCGGCGACTATATTTGTGTTGTATTACTTTCTACTTCGCAATAAGTACGAGCACTACTTGTACGCGAAAAGACGGAGCCGTGTATCCGTAATAGATTAACTGCACGTTTCTTTCTCACTGTGTTCACCAGCGCTTTTGGCGGTAAGCTCGTCGAGCAACGTGGCAAAATCTTTGACCGGTTGCGTGCTCGACCTGATCGGCGCCGTGACAACATGCTTGAACGTAAATGCTTGCACACACCAACTTGCCAATTGCTCGTCTTCCTCCAAATGGTGGAGACAATGATCGTAGCTCCGTTTACAACTGGCGCTACATTGGCCTCGGACATGATACGAGATGCACATAGGCCGTTTTTGCCCGTTGCGCTCAACCGAGGGCATAGCTCCAATACTGGATGGCTTGGGCATTGATTGGTACTTGTGGAATCGCTTTTTATATTGATTGTTTACAACCCAAATTTGGGCACCATTGCTTGTTCGCGATAAGGTACGGGATGACGAGTCCGATTGTTTCGGACAAGTCACCAAGCCTGGTCCCTCGTTCAATGAAGCATTTAATGCAATCTCAACAAGATAACCTTTCAGATTCACGCAAAAGTCAGAACCGTATTTTTTCAATTCATCCCTGACGAAATGTCGTTCAAGGTTGGTGAGACCAATCCCAACAGACGCTTTGTCACCAGGTCTAGCGGACGCAGCAAAGCTCGTAACCAGCTGCTGTAGCTTTATGAGACGCTGTATTTCCGGAGTCAAAACTAAGGGTGTAGCAGATTTAGCCATCACTGAGGTGAAATCATTTGAGACATTTAGTGGCTTTCCCGCGTCTTTCTCGCTAGTGTCAAGAGCCAAACAGGCAGCTTTTGATGGGCGAGCTTGGCTGTCAGCATCAGATTCCGAACGCACTCGTTTCATACTCTGCACATTTGCATCGTGACCACTCTTCATGTCATCTGTCACTTTCTTGCTTGTCGAAGCATGATGAATGGATGGCGCTGTCGTTGACAGCACTGGATTTTGCGGTGTAACTCCGGCCGAAGACGCTGTTTTAGTCGTCGTCACAGTCGATGACGGCGAAAGAGTCTTGTCATTTGCAAAGAACCCGAGACTTTGAAGCTTTCGTAATCGATCGTCCGACAAGGCATGTTGACGATGTGCATACGCAGCTTCTTGCTTTTGCAGCCAGAGTAGTCGTTCCATCGTCATGACATATTTTCCAGTGACTGGATGTTTGCTTTGCGCAAAGTCTAGGAAAGAATCTTCCCACTCATTTTCGTTTTGGAACGAAGCTTCTACCTTGTCAGTTTGACCTGCATCGTACGTGGGCGACGACGATTGTTCTTCGGGACTGGCGTCAGTGACTACAGCTCGGATGGGTTCACTGCTTTGATCCAAACCCACTTTGTTCGCTGTCATGATGAAAATATATCAGTGGCCTGGCTGGAGCTGAAGAATTTGGATAAAGGTGCGATGGATATGTCGGCATGTCGGCAAGAAAAGGAGTGATGGATGTCGTTCCAACACGTCATGTCGTATCAGTTTTGATGACGGACCGGTACTTGCCTATTTAATCAGCTGTTCACAGGAGCTAATCGTACAAACATCAAAGGATTCCTATACCAGATTATATTTGTGTGTACGCGTACATAGATTTTTTATTCAGAAAGTCAGCTCTAACAATCGCGGTGCCATTGCGTCAGATGAAGCTGAAGCAAGATCTTGTGCAGTCATTGTCACAAATGATAGATGCCTGCGCTGCGTCAAAAAGCACAAAATCATGCTGTCAAGTTGTATAACCGTTGTCAAATGCATGATAGCGTCATTGTCAAGACCTTCCATACAATTTTCGTCGCTCCATGGCAAGCGGCACGTGCAGCTGCAGCAATGCATCCAAAATGCGAGCGGCTCGCATCGAATATGCAGCGTCGGCCCGAATGTAGAGAGGATCGTGCCGATCATTCACCCAATGTACTTGCAGCATCTGCTGCTGCTCGCCGTTTGCTGTGGCTCGGTCGAATGTAGCAGTTGCAGGTTGTTTCGCATCGAAAATCTTATATGTAGCCGCATCGCCACTAGCTATGAACCATCCACCCGTCGTCAAGATGAATTCCTTGGCAAAGTCTTCGGAAACGGTCAAACATCCGCGCAGTATAATGTCAACGTAGCTTTGCGCAATGGGGTTTCGTATGGACGGCGGAACGTGCCGTTGCTGAATGTAGACCCAAATTAGTTTGGGCGGCGATTCCTCCATTTGCTGCTGCTGCTCGGCAGCTTTACCGTCAGTTTCCAAATACTCAACATGCTCCGGCGGAAGTAGATTGCGATCATAACCAAGCTCGCGCTTGTCGAACCGTCGGAGCTCCTGCTTGGTCACTGCGAGCAAAACGCCCACGCAGGTGGCGTTGCGTCGAAACCTGACGCCCATGGCGGTCCATGATCCAGTCGGCATGCTGAAATGGCGCTCCAAGTGAGTGACGCGGACTGGAATGGCTTGCACGTTCGCCATGGATGGAGCTGTCAAGGCGCGACTATGAGGACAAATAAGCGAGCCGTAGGCGAATATGAATGATGTAGGTGCTGCTCTTGGTGAGACGGCTTGGGTACTCGATGCGCTCGTCAGCGGACTAGATGACACAGTAGCTAAATCTCTGCTTGTATTAGCTGCAGGTGTAGCTGTATGTGAATGATGCATCGATACGCTTGGGTCGTTCATTTTGGGGTGATTGTCGTCGGCAGAATGATTGGTACGGCCGTCATGGTCGTTCTTCGCCCGTGCCACTTTTGCGTGGCGAATGACTAAAAGCGAGTCACGGTACGATATTGCGATTTTCGTTCGATGGCCCTACGGTAGCCCATCACTCCAATGGCCAGAGAGGTATAGAGATTGAAAGCTGGCAGTTGACAGGCATTGTTTCATGGTGTAAAAGGTGCAATGCATGCATCATTATCCCATCTAGCATCCAAGTTCTGCCACAGGGACTGCCTGAATTCCATGGCCCCAGGCTTGTCCACAGTAGCAGGCTGCCATAACCCACTCCATAGGCCAGAGGGGTCTAATTGATAGCTGACAGCTGCCAAATATTGTTTCATTATGTAGAAAGTGCAATGCATTCATCACTAGCCTATCTAGTCTCCAAGTCCTGCCAATAGGACTGTCTGATGCCCAGCGAACCTGGTGGTGTAATGTGGCGGCGTACGGGATACTTAGCTATGTGGAAGCTAGCATGTCTACTCCCAAAACTTGAAGGATATGCATGACCACCAAGGTTGTAGAGGTTGATTGACCATACCAAAAGCTTTTTAAAAGGTGGGAATGCTTCACATGATGGGGATGGCCAAAGTTTTGTGGGTGCTGCCGCTGCTGCTCTGTGACATACAGTCGCAATAAGATTCCATGGGAGTCGCCCAAAACTAGACTAAAGATCCAATCCTATTAGGCGACGGGAGTCTTGTCATGGACAAGACTAGCGGTGGCAATCTTGTTGGGAACAAGACTGCTTTAGGTTCGAACGTAACTATTAAGCTCACTTCTTTAACGAGACGCATACATGAACCCGTATTAGTAAACGAGATCTATTACGGTCACACGTATCTTTATTGGTTTATCAGACCCACTTTGCTTTGCTATGAGCAACAAGCAACTTGTTCGGGGTGCATTGGCCGGGGACGGCTTCATTATCGAATAATATCTGATGCTCTGAGCATCGCTCGACGGGAAGCGATTCCACCGTGGCTTGCACTAATGTGTGTCGACAAGTACACATTTCCACGCGTCGTCAGTACCCGACCAAAGGTATTTACAAGACCGAGCAACACTTCTGTCGTTTGGACGCTTGCGACAAACCCCACTCCTTGTCACTGGGAAATTCCACATTGCATTTCGCTACTCGCTTTGTATGACAAGTCGGAGATGTGGTGATCAGGGTCGCATGCCAGTACCGACAATGCTGATCGGCAATTCTTGCCAGTAAATGATTCGTCGGCGAGCTCAACCAACTTGCTGAATCAATCCGATGCGCACTACGAACGAACAAGATGGTGTACAAACATGAATGATCCAAAATAACCATGTTTCTTTATTTGACTTACGCTATGAGCAAGTTAAATGTCACAACTTTGGATGCAACCCACATATGCTTCAGGAAAATACTGCGCATGAAGCCCACTATGACGGACCCAGAAAGGCATCGCATCGATGGAGCTATAGACCAGATCTGGACGAATGGATTCCTGCCAATTGGACTCCTGCTCGCGCTTCCTGCTGGCCTTTCGATAAGCACTCATCCTCGCCATGTTCCTGGCCCGAGTATCCTTGTGGTGCAGCTTGCAATTCGTTTCCAACCATGGTGCTTGCAGGAGTTGATGAATCGTCAGTCTTGTCCAATCAAACTCTCCAGACTGACGCCGCACTTGTTTGACAATGTGTTGGAGCACGTCGTCGTGCAGGAAGTGCTTTGTTCCGCGAGGCAACTCGTAGAGGTGGAAGCGTGCTTGACTCACGTCATAGCCATGCTCAATTGGTTCGCCCATTTCCATCAGAACAATGTCTTCGCGTCGCGAAGTGAAGCATTTCAACTTGTAGAGTTCAGCCTCTATGCCTCTCAGCTTGGAAGGATCCAAGGGATTCAATGTTGGGTGGAGCTTTCCGCTGCGACGCAAGTCGTCGATGCGTGTGGACCTTTTGACGAGTTGCATTGACATCACAGTTTTGCTGACAGAGAAAATTGTGACGATTTGCTGGCCAAACACTCGCAGGTTGCGTCAATTGACTTGCTCTTTTCGTTGTCCAACGCGCGTTGATCGCGCGTCACATGAGTTAAGTACAGCTGAAACGGAAGTGTTGTGTCAAAATTTCGTGCGTTGCGTGCAAACATTTCAACAGTGACGCACTTTAAACACATTACGGTGTGTGTGCTTTGTGAATCTTGCGAAATATTTGTGACAACGGTCGTTCGTGCGCAATGTTCCTGGCGAAATATCAAACTTTGCTACAGTTGGATATGCCGAATCTTTACAAGAGTGCGCACCATTTCTTCATTTTGAACAAATATTTGCTCTCACAATATCGTCTTTCCTACAAGGTCAAACGCTGTTGTATCAAGCTACTAAGTCCTCTACCCTTTTTGTCCCTAGCCTACCTACCTACCTCTCTGCCAACATGGATGCCAACTTCGCCAACTACCTCACGAACGAGCTCACTATCCCTGCTCCCATGCAGGGTGCGCTTCTTGCCCAAGGACTTGAGACATTTGATGACCTCAAGCCTACACATTGTTCAGGCTCTGGCAACGGGCGTGCGGCGTACAAGGCTGTTGAAGGTCATTATCTGTCGCGATCCAGCCGCTCGCGGATTAAGGTCGAGGCAGAAGCCAAGCTCAAGTCTACGTTCTATGTGAGCGAGACCAAGACTCCATGGGAGAAATTCCTTGGAATTTTGCAAGGCTGCTTTAATGATCTATTGCAAGAAGGCAAAGTGCTTACTGACGAAGAGAAGATCACTTTTCTCAACGATTCCATTCAAAACGACGCTTTGCAAGCTGGCAAGCGAGCCTATATCTTGGATTTTGGTTACGAAGACCTCGCCGACCGTCGGCTCGACACCTATGACAAGGTTGTTACCTACTACACCTCTTTGGTCATGAATATTAAATCCGAAGCAGCGCAACGTCGCCGCGTCGCCGCTGCAGCGACATCTTTTGGCAGCCCTTCACAAGGGCAGTCTAGCGGATCTCCAAGCTCCAAGAAGTCAGGCGACTGGTTTCCAAAGGCCGTTTGGGATGCTATGAAGAAGGATGGTCGCGCGGACAAGATTATTCAAAAGAGGAAGGCATACAAGAAGAAGAACGGCGGCAGTGGAGGTGGTGGTGGCGCTACTCAGGGTACAGGCAAGGCCACTCTTAAAGCTCAACGCCGAGCTATTGCAGCCCTCAAGGCTGCTAATGAAACACTTACTCAGCAATTGGCTGCTGCTTCGGAAGCAGATACGCCTGCTGAAGACACCCGTCTAGGTGAGACGATGGGGCGTCGTACCTGACTCGCGGAGTTTGAATGTGAGGGGACCAGGTTGGAGGACGCGATCCTAGGCTCGACAATGTCAGGGGACATGCCAGGGGACAGCTGCGATGCAAGAGATGAAATGGAAGAAGACCGCGACGAGACTTATCCGATATATAATCTCGAGTCTCTCCCAGATCTTCTCGCCAAAGACGCGCCTCAAAAGACTTGCACTTTCAAACCCACGAGCCGTTTCATTCATGCGATTACCTCATCAAGGCGATCGGTAGCAAGAGCAGAGTCTGCATTGGATGTGGTTCATCCGGAAGTAACACGCGCCGAGCTCGACTCGCACGCGGACACTTGCTGCTTCTCAAGTAGATACTGCAGTGTGGTTGCTACGCAAGATCAGACAGTATCTGTTACGCCCTTCATGGAAGGAATGGGTTGCGTCGAGAATGTCCAAGTTGCTGATGTGCTTGTGGCATACGACCATCCATTGGAGCTGAAGACTTATATGCTTCGGTTCAACCAAGTCTTGCTGTTTGACAATCTCAATTGTCATCTGCTCAATCCAAATCAAATGCGTTTGAATGACTTGGAGGTACACGACTGTCCGCGATTCCTCTCTAAGGCAAAAGGAAAGAAGGTGCACAGCATTCTTGCACCAGAAGCTGGCTTGCACATTCCGCTACTCTGTGATGGAGTCATTTCCTTATTTCATGCGAGAAAGCCTACAGAGGAGGACAAAGATACCTATGAGTGGATCGATATGACCTACTCAAGCCCACAATACAATCCACAGGACGACAGCTTTACAAGAAGGGAAGAAGCCCTCATGGAGGAAACTTATCCTGGCATTGACTTTGACATGTTTGATCGGAGCATCTCCAAAGTGGGAGTGTCAATTTGGCAATCACCAAAAGATGTCTTGTCAACGATCAAGGAAGACAAGTGCTTCTCGCATGCTGATATGATCAGAATTCAAAGTGCTGTCCGAACGCGGAAACGAAAGGGAGCTGTGACTGCCGAACAGTTGCAGCGCCGATGGAACATTGGATTGGAGACGGCAAGAAAGACTCTCCAGGTTGTCACTCAGCTTGGAGTGCGACACTTTGCCGGGGAGCGGCTGATGCGAAGAATGTGGTCCAGAGCTGAAGCCCTGCGCTTTCGCAATCTGAACACGTTCATGTTCACTGACACTATGCAAGGACCTTGCAAGTCGCGCAGAGGCAACCAATATCTCCAAGTATACTGCACAGATGCAAGTTTCACGTCTGTGTATCCAATGAAGGCAAGAAAGCAAGCACCAGAGACTCTGGAGCTATTATTTCGTGATGTTGGAGGACCCAAGATCTTGACGCCGGACAATGCACCTGAGCTTGTCGCAGGCGACTTTCTCAAGAAGGCAAGAGCTGCAGGCTCTCATATCCATTCCACTGAGCCATGGACTCCAAATCATCAACGCTGTGAATCTACCAATCATGTCCTGAAACACATGTACAAGCGCGCAATGCGCAAGTCTAATGCTCCAACACGGTTTTGGGATGATTGCTACGAGTTGCAGGCTGCGAACGTCATATATGGCGACGGTACGTTCTCGATGGAACACACTCCAAGGTCATACTTGCTAGGGACTACGGCTGATATCGAATTTGCTGAGTTTGCTTGGTATGACTGGGTGTGGTATTGGAACCCGCCAAAGCTGGACGAAGATAACTATCTTCTTGGACGCTATCTGGGGCCTTCTGCTGACGTTGGACAAGCTATGACTTCAAAGATACTGACTGACACAGGGGCAGTGGTTCACCGGTCATCAGTCTTCCCAATGTCGGATGAGGATCTAAGGGACGACGCTCTCAATGCCAAGAAAGAAGCTTTCAACAGAGTGATACAAGATCGGTATGGCATTGGCTACAACCAAGATCCTGTAATCATTTGTAACTTGTAAATCAAATCGTTGCACCTTTCGCTTGTAGCTGTCCTTGGATGGCCAATCCAAGCTTGCAGTTGCTACAATACGAGAGACGTATAAATCGCTTTCTTAACTCTTCAAGCTTAGTAAGTCTGCTTGTTTCTACTCTATATCGCGCTAGTTTCAGCAATATACTCGTTGAATCGCTTCGAAGCCGTCGCTGCCACGCATCACGCGATCGTGAGGCTGTGGTGAGCCGTGAGTGCCGCTGTGTCACCCTATCGGACATTCGGTGTGACTTGCCCGATTTTCGCTGTTTTCGTTCGCATCCTGCAACTCCCCTCAAGTCATACCTAATAGTTAGATTCCTTGAAGAGCAGGTTCTTTAAGTGCTTGCTTGCCGTAGCCCGTGGAAGAAACTTGGTAAGTACATCCGCCGGGTTTGTCGTTCCCATGATGTGGTTGAAATTAATAATTCCCGCCGCAATCGCTTCGCGTACACGGTGAAATGCCAGTGCATTGTGTCGCTTCGTCAGACTAGAGTGCGGTAAGTTGCTGCTTTGCGTTACCGACTTGTTGTCTCCAAACATCCATGAAGGTCCGTCGAGCGGAACTCCCAACATGCGTAGCGTGAAGCGGAGATCCATGATCTGCTCCGTGCTCACTCTCGCTGCTACAAACTCCGAGCCGTACGTTGCCGTCTCGACCGTCGCTTGGCGTTTCGAAAACCAATCGACGACTGTCCCATTCAACATGTGTAGCATGCCCATCGCTGCCCGTCCCGTCGTGTAATCGTGGTACAGGTTCGCATCTTCGAACGTTGACATTCGCACCGCCTTGCCGCGCGGCGTGGGCATGTTCCACGGAAGCTCTTCGCAGATCTTGCCGTACACACTGTAATCCCAATCCATCTTGTCAACTGTCGCGTATCGCTCGTCCGTTGGAATCGAAACGTTGAATCGAATCGCTCCATCCGGGTATCGTCGTAAGTATCCGCAGATATGCTTCAACCGTTCCAAGTGCCCCGCTCGTGGCGCAGCTCGGAATCTCCCCATAGTCATGACAGCACAGTGAATGTCGAATCGACATAAACTTACTGCCCATTGCAACGCACCAATGATCGATTGATACTTCGCAATTCCGTCGTCGTCAAGTTCTTTCGTTTCGTCGAGTTCCGGATGATCGCCGTCGCGTAGTGGACTTGTCTGCGGTCGCGGTTCCTCGCCGAACATTTCTTTGTAGTTCGCTAATAGTCTTGTGACGTACTTCTTCGCTCCGAAGCAGAGTACGCCGTCGTCGTCCCGCCAAACGTCTGCGCCCAAATGATATGCCAATGGACCGACGCCCTTCAACTTGTAGTTGTAGTTCTCAATTAAAAGATCCGTTAGTTCCTTCGGATTCTTCATTGCTATCGCTAAATCGTCGACATACACACAAACGTATTCGTAGTGCGTGCCCTTATCGCGCATCCACACGTCCGGTTCTGCGATACACGGCGTGAAGCCAATGTCGCGGAGCGTGTCTGCAAAGTGCTCGTGCCAGCGTGCGCCTGACGTGCGAAGACCGTATAATGCCTTCACGATCGTGAGCGTGTGACCCTCAAGCTCCCCGAACTCCGGACCTGCCACGATATAAACCTTCTCTTTCGTTTTCGCTTCCAAGTATGCGTTGCCGACGTCAGCTGCCCACAGTTCCAGACCGTTGAGTTCCGCTAACATTGCTACCATTCGTAGACTTCGCAATGACACAACGCCCGAGTAAACTGAATCCTTCGGCGGCTCTGTCATATGTCCTCCTGCGACGAGTCGTGCTTTCCGTCGCAAATCGTGCTTGACATCGAATATCATGTGCACGTTTATTCGTTTCCATGGCGCCGGCATAACCTTACCGACTCCTTGATCTGCGAACGTGTCGTAATCATTTATCTGATTTAATTCCGTTCGAATCGCATCCGTCCACAGCGTGTTGCCGTTGATCTCGTCGAGAGCTTTCGCATCTTTATAATTGCGCGGCAGTCTTACGCCAAATTTGTAGCGTACGCCGTTTGCTTTCGATTTTCGTTTCGCTGCTGTCACCATCTGTCGAAACTTCTTTCGCTTCCGAGTGTAATGTTCCAGCTGCTTCCATCCTGGCTTGTCGAGTAAGCCGTGCTTGAGTCCATACTCTGCGATCGTTATCGGATCGTCCTTTTTCATGATCGCGAGAGGCTCCCACGTCGTCGTTCCGTCGGTCCATTCGACGAGAACGTTACTTGAACTTCCTTTATATGTCGGATCGTTCGGTTTCAAATTAAGCTCGTGTCCGATTACCTTCGTGAATACCCACTGAGTCGCCGGATCGTTTCGTATATCTTCGTCCATCTGTCGTTCGATTAAATCCGACAGTTCGTTGTAACTTATTAAGTCTTTCGCTGGCTCCTCTCCCATCTGGATCAGGAAACCTTTCGTCGTTTCGAGTAGCTCGTTATCGCGTACTTCGATATATTCGCATACAGTCGCTCGCATTTTCTGACCGTTTTCGTGTTCCCTTACGAACGTGCGTCCGATGAGTTCGCTTGGAGAGAACAGAGGGCATTTATTCCCTGATTCTTGCTCAGCCCTTCTGAAGAACTTCGCTGGTACGTTGGCGTGGTTCGCCATCGGAATCGTTTCGTCGTCGTTTCCTTCGTAGTTGTCGTGACTACTTTCTGTCGCATTCGTGCTATGGTAGTGTCCTGTCGCGAGATCTGGAGTTTCAAAATTTTCAAAATTTTGTTCGCTTGCGCGTGTAGCTTCTTCAGAAATCTCCCCTCCAGACTCAGGGAAGGAAGGCAACTCTCGTGGTAACAAGTAGCTGCGCGAGACCACGTTGGAGCGCGGAATCGCCTGAAGCGTGTCGTCCGTCAGAACAAGAAAAGTCATGTGCGGACCGCTATTCTCTGCGATGCCCACGAATCGGCCGTTGCCAGATCGTACCGCCGAGGGAAAACTCCCCTGCGCCTCAAACGTGACCGGTTCCCACCACTTGAAATGTAACAAAGGCGAAATATCCGGCAAATTTCCGAACGCAACTTCCGTTGGAGTGCGCCATCCCAGCGATTTTGTCGCGAGGACATTCAGAATCATGATTACGAATTTAATCAGCAAAACCCAGCAATGACCTGGCGAACCCGAATCTCGTTGGAGGTTCTCCATCATTGGCTTAATGTGCGACGTGTGGCGTTCGCATGGATTTTGTTCTGGGTGACCCGGTTCGGTGGTCACTTGAGGAATATTGTACATCCGACAGAGATCCCTCACAGCCTTGCCAGTCTCCGACTTGGCATTGTCGCTGAGCAGTCCGTTAGGAGCGCCCACTTCGCGGATAAAATCCTCTAACGCGTTTGACATTTCGCTTTCCGACTTCATCGGGTAGCCGCGCGTGTAAAAACTTTCTCGTCCAACAAAGAGCTGCATCTTAGTAGCTCCCCCATGCCCTAGAATTCCATCATCCAAAGCTGGCGTGTCAGAGTGTATCGTGTCCGTGGCGAATAGCTCGCGCAACCGCTGAACGTTCGCGGCCGGAAATCTCGATTTCGTGAGGTGTCGAAATGGTAATCGCGGATGTTCGCTGAGATGATACCATGCTTCCGTGTGACGTAAAGTCTGTTGAACTCGCTCAGTCGGTACCCATCCAGATGGGCCAAGAGCATTATAGTCTTCCCTGCTTCGCTTCCTTAATTAACGTAAACAACTGCTGGCACGACCGATGATCATCACGTCGCCGTGCGTGTCGGCGTGTGACGATTGCGGTGCGTGATACCGTCATCGTCGAATCGTTCGTCAAAAGATCCATAATCGTGATCGCGTTCGTCAAAATCGTCGTGCGCGTGCTCGACATCGTAAACAGTCGGGTCCCACGGCACGTCCGACGTCATGATGACAGTCGGATACTTATCCAAATCATCGAACGTGGGTTTCGTCACGTCCAAGTACACCAGGCCGCCGCGAATCGCCAATGGCCGCGTAGCCTCCAATGTTCGTCGTAATTCGTTGCGTTCCGCCAAACATGATCGGAATATCGTCGACACGATGTCCCATTGCGCGCAATTGATTCGGGCAATGAATCGTCGGTCCGTCTCGCTTTAAAGCATACTGGTGACACAAAAGCAGAATGGTTTCGCCACTAAGGGTCTTTGCCAGTCCAGCTGCAGTGCCAATCTTGAGAGCTGGGACAATATGATCGTCAATACCAGTCACATCCACCTCGGCGTTCGTTTCCGAAACGACGAGCATGTCTCCTCCGCATAAGCCTCCGTTCGCGCCGCTGTCGATGAGCGCTTCGTTGATCCGCTCGTAGGCGCGATTGACGCGCATCACGACGATGCATGTTGAAGCTGAATGTACCTCGTCCGGTGTTATCAGTCGTCAACGATCCTGTCACTTGCTGAGTTGTAGTACTGCGCATTGTTTTCGAGAACCGATCGTGCAGCCGTTTGGACTGACATTCCACTATTGCCTGGCTGAATATTAATCGTGCCAGGAACGCTTGCGTGATCGTTCGCTACAGATTCCGTCGCGTGACGCTCTTGATGCGCCGCGTTGACTTGCGTCTGCATCGTAGCCGTGCCTCGTTGGTTGCGCGGTCGCCATCCGTTGGGTGTCTTGGGTGCCGTCGCACGCTTGTCCTTCAACTGCTTTCGCTGATCGAACTTCATCTCCAACCAGACTTCATCCTTCACGCTCGCGTGAGGTTTCTTCATGATCGCTGCAAATCGTTCCGCCGATAAGCCGCTTGGAGTCGCGCCGCCATTGCCGCCGCCGCCTCCTTTCGTTCCACTAGACTGCGCTTGATTGATTGTGCGCTTAGTCTTCGTCGTCGATGGATGTTTCTTGTCATACTTGATGCAGCACTCTTCTAAGTGCGCGTACAACTGCGCGAAATTGTCTTCCGAATCGTGTTGCCCCATGTGTTTCTTGATGGCAATCATTCCGTCAAAACCTGCTAGCGAGGCGCTGAATCCAGTGTGCTCAAGAAAGCGTCACGTAGCATGTCGTATCGTTGTAAACCTGTCAGAGCTTCTGCGTCCATTTCGAGCAGCCAGATGACTTTCTTGTAGAACAGTGCGAGAAATTCGATCGTCGGCCTTGACCACTTCTCGGTCAGCCGCATTCCCTGCAGTTCCGTTCGCGCGCGTTCCTTCTCGATGTGAGCAGTAGCGCCTTCTTCGTATCGCGTTCGCAATCGTTGGTAGACTTCGCGTCCGTCCATCGTCTTCTTGAACTGCTGTACTGCGAGTGATGCAGACGGAGTTCGACAGTGCGTGAGAAAGATTCTGTATATAAACACATTCTTCTTTGCATACGCCTTCTGTTCCTTCGGTCCCTTTTCCTTCGGGTCATAATCGTCGTCAAAGACTTCGTGGAAGTCGTGCAATGTAGCGATGACTTTCAACTCGGAAATCCACTGTTTCCACGAGGAATCCAGCTTCATTTCTTTACAATCCTTCACGAGAACTTGATAGACTTTCTAAATTGGTCTGAATACTTCTCGTCGTCTTCGTCGTCCGAGGTCCATCGGATGTCGGTGACTGCTTCGTGTCACGTCCACGCTCGTCGGTGGCACCTTGTCGGCCGAGTCGGGTTTCGACTCGTCGCCTTCGTTCGTTAGCGTGGAGTCCTTGGATTCATCCTTCTTGGATTCCGTTTCGCTTTCCTTCGCTGGAGGTTTCGCTCCGCTTCCGTTGCCCACGCTCGCAATGTTGCGCGCTTGGACTCGTTCCTTCGCTCGTGCTGTGACGAACGTCGCCAGCGTTTCGGTGGTCAGTTGCGACCATGTCTTGATGTCCGGCGACTCTTGCGCCAAATACCATTTGATCGCGTTCGTGATTGTGCGTTGTTTCATCTTCGTTAGCGAGTGTTCGCTCGTTTCCTGCGTGACATTGTCGCCATCGTCAGTCGTCGTCGTTGTCGTCGTCGTGACGTTCCACTTCGTCGCGAAATCGTCGTACTCCATCTCGATCAATTGCGTAAGCGATTCTACTCCGAGTTCGTCGAATAACTCCTTGAACTGAGGATCCTGGAAAACGCCTACGTCTCTTTCGTAACATGCGCAAACGCCGCGTCTTTCTGCGCGCGAGTTTCCGCCATCGTTGTCGTCGTGACAATGTTCTTGCTATCACCTGCGGAACTTTCCGGGCCAAGAACCAACGTGCGTCCACGTTACTTCGTAAATCAATAGTACTCTTCGTCAATAAAGTCTCTATGCCGAGGCAATGAGTCTCAAGACAGTGTTAATCTTGTAACTTGTAAATCAAATCGTTGCACCTTTCGCTTGTAGCTGTCCTTGGATGGCCAATCCAAGCTTGCAGTTGCTACAATACGAGAGACGTATAAATCGCTTTCTTAACTCTTCAAGCTTAGTAAGTCTGCTTGTTTCTACTCTATATCGCGCTAGTTTCAGCAATATACTCGTTGAATCGCTTCGAAGCCGTCGCTGCCACGCATCACGCGATCGTGAGGCTGTGGTGAGCCGTGAGTGCCGCTGTGTCACCCTATCGGACATTCGGTGTGACTTGCCCGATTTTCGCTGTTTTCGTTCGCATCCTGCAATCATTGCCAATCCAGAAGTACCCGAATATGAACCACCAGAGTATCAGCCTTACGAGGATGAGACTACCAAAGAAGAGCAAGCTCCTGCCGCGGATGATGTTGACTGGGAAGCCTATGACAGATTCTTACTTGCAGAAGTTCTTCTACCGGATGGAGGCGGACTTGTGCTGGGCACAGTCTGACACAATATTATTGAGTTGAGTTGACCTGCGTCTTATGACAAGACGGTTAGCTACCTGTGTTTTGTATGCATTTAATCCTGTGCAGGGTTGAGTCACACTTGTGACCGAATCCTCACATACATGAGTGAAATCGCTGACGATCGAGGCGTGAACCTCGACCGTGAACCCAGTGAGAACGAGAAAGAAGCGCACGAGTAGAGTAGCGAGTAACATGCACTATTCTAGCAATTGAGTTTGTTTGCTTGCTTTACGCTGGACGAAGAGGTTGATCGCTCCGAGTCCTTTGTAGTCGCTGGAATAAAGGTTCGTCTGATATTATCGTGTCAGATTAACAGTCTTGCTAGCTTGTCTTGACCTGAGAGAGCTGTGCGAAAGAGAGAGAGTGAAAGAATCGAGAAATTGAGAGAGAAAGAGCAGATTCATTGCGGCGTCGTCAATCCGAATACTTGGCACGAGCGCGTAGAACAGGATCGTATAAGGCTCGACCGCATTGAGAGCGGTTGTTGTGTGAGAGAGGACTTGCGGAAGCGAGGTATTCATTATCATGGTTTCAATTACTGCGGAAGCTTTGCAGCTTCTCTGCACGAACGTTTTCGGACGAGACATCCAAGAAGCGTTCTTGTTTTGGAATGTAACCACCACTACCCAGATGTTGAGATTGACCAAGGAGCAACTTGAAGCCCCCTACTGGGTCGACAGAGCCGCCATCCCAGCTGGCGCTGAGCAAGAAGAAGGCGCGCAACCCGACGATGCGCAGCCGGGCGACGAGCCGGCCGAAGAACCGGCCGAGGAACAAGCAGCCGCCGCACCTGAACGATACGAAACGACACTAGCACCAGTCTACGTGAACCTCATCCTCGATGCATGCGAATGGTTTACCATGCACGACGGACCCCCGAACACCAAGAAATGGGCGTTGCTGGACTTAGGCAAGCTCGAGCGATACCAAGCGGTTCTCGCGGAACAAGAAATCGCGCGGAAGCGTGAAGAAGGATACTACGTACTCGAGTCCAAGAAGAAGCAAGCCGAGCTACTTGCCAAGCAACTCGAAAATGAGAATGTGAAGGCCGAGAAGGCCGAAAAGGAAGAAGATGCCAAGGGTCGTTTCTCGAATCTCAAGACGAAACGAGACTACAAGGACTACAAAACGTTCCAACATCCCCACGCGTGGTTGAGTTGGAGCGCGTCTACCAAGGCAATCGCCAAACTCCATGGCTGTTCTAACGTGCTCGACAGCAAGTACGTACCAGTCACGGAAGAAGAGAGATTAGAATTCGAGAATCAGCAAGTCTTCATGTACACTGCGTTTCGCAATTGTCTCGAAGTCCCTGGACACCAGTCGCTCCTGATGAAGTACGGCGACAAGTCTGACGCTCAAGGCGTCTATCGCGAACTCGCGACCAAGTTTGGTTCCGGCGAGTTAGCTACCATCCAAGCGAACGAACTGCAAGCCAAGCTTGCGACGATTCGCCTAGATTCGACCTGGACGAAAGGACACTACAAGTTCCTAAACTACATCGAACAGCTCATGAAGAATCTCGAAGAGTTTCGTCCTGGAGTGACGGATGACAAGAAGAAGTACTACTGGCTACGAGCTGCAGTGGAGGGCGACGAAGAATTCGGCCCCACGTGCACGACGTTCGACCAGCACCTGCAATTTGAACGACGACGCATCATCAGTGCAAATGGTGACCCAGACGCCGTCGTGACGGAAGATTATGACTGTCTTTTCGACATGTTGTCGCAGCAGGCTTTGCGCGTCGACAACAAGAACGCCAAGTTGAATAAGGGCAAGAAGAACGCCGACCGCCAAGCGAACAACGCGAACACTTCCGGGCAAGGACGTGGTAATGGACGCGGTTCTGGTCGCGGCGGAGGAGCGCCAAGCGGACGCTGGGCGGTGAGAGAGGTGGGCGGGGTTCCCAAGTGAGCCGCGGTTCCGGAGGACGAGGCTCTTCCGCGCCACTACCAGCAGCCGGTACGCAAGCGCATCGGGAACGATTCCCTGGCGATTATCTAAACTTTGAACAGTTGTTGCAGAACCCTTGGTCGTACATGTCGTACGAACGACTCGGCCGACTTAACGAGGACGAATACGCTCAGCTCATGACTCGACGCGAAGCCGTCCCAAGACCCGCCACCACAAGACGCGCGAACAACGGTAACCGTGCGAATAACCAGCAGTCACAAGCGGCTGCATCGGTGCCTGGTACAATCTTGTATCAGAATGACGCTGTCTCGATCGCCCCGACGACAGCCACTCAAGGTGCACCGGATGACATGATTAGATCCTTCCTTGCGAACGCCGCGTCGTCTCGCACTCAAGCTGCGAATAACACCCAGCAAGAGTTTATGGAGCCGTCGGCACGCGGCAATGGTATCGGTGCGCTACACGGTGAATCGAGCTCGCAGCAACGAGACCCGCCAAGGATCGCTGATTGACGGCGGTGCGAACGGTGGACTCGCTGGAAGCGATATGAGAATCTTGAGTACTACCAACCACACGTGTAACGTGACAGGTTTGAGCGACCACACGGTTCGCGACCTCCAAGTCGGAACTGGCGTCGCATTGATTGAACGCTCGGACTGGACCCATTATCGGTCAGTTACGAGCTTTGGGTTGATCAATTCATCTGCGTCGCCTTCTTGTCGCCATCTGATCTGCGCCGTCCGCTACCAATAGCTTGTCACCAGTCCCGGAGGACGGCTTGCCGTTTGAATATGCGTCCGCAGCAGAGTGGAATGGCGACGGTCATTTTCTCTGCCGGGACACCCTTTGGGATCCGGCGGAGCTGGATAATGAATGGAACGAAGAAGAACTTGAGTTTAATCGTCACCCGACGAATTGGAAGAAGACACGGTTTCGTCGACGCCGCATGGATGACTTCGGCGACGCCACCTACCGGAAACAACATGAATTCAGTGGAACGTTGTGGTGCAGTATTGTCGATCAGGCTGATCGACGGCGCGCCAAGCCAATGCACGACGCATAATGCCACAAGAACCTGACTACCAAGCGCTTCGACCTTACCTTGGCTACACGCCACTTGAACGAGTCAAGCGCACCATTAAGAATACGACACAGCTTTTCCGTGCATCGGCACACACCCCATTTCGCCAACACTTTAAGTCGCGATTCCCTGCCGCCAATGTGGTTCGTTTCCATGACGATACGGCGACAGATACCTGGTTTTCCAAGGAACCCGCCTTTAATGACGGAATCCGCGGCCATGGCGGATGCAAGATGATGCAACTGTTCGTCGGCAAGAAGAGTCTGCTGACGAGGGGATACCCACTGAGAACCGAGAGTGACATGCCCATGGCGCTCAACTCATTCGAGACATTGGCGCTCCTGACTTGCTCATTAGCATAACTCGCGAGTGCAGCTCGGGAAGCAAGTTGAAACCTTGTTGCGATTCTACGCGTTCGTGACAACCGGCCAGCCAGGGAACCCTGCCGAGCGTCGCATCCAAGAAGTCAAGTCATCAGTCAGAACATCATGAACCGTACGGGCGCACCCGCTGGAGCCTGGCTTCTATGCGCGCTGTACGTAATCGCCTTATCCGGACCAGTCAGTGCCTGACCCTTACCGCCCGATACAACATTTCGCCGTTTGCAGTTCAAGTTCTGGGAACAAGTCCTGCTGAAACACGGAGCCGACGAGCCGACATTTCCTCACACCAAGGAAGCAGCAGGACGCTGGGTCGGCATTGCAGAGAACAAGGGTGACATCCTCACGTACCAGGTCCGATCCGATCGGACTGGAATGGTTGTTGTCCGATCCAACGTTCGTCCCTTCTCCGAAGGGCGTAACCTACGCGCTGAAGCTGAAAGCGCTCCTGAACCCGAGTCCGAACGACCACTGTTCGCGGAACCTGTCTTCGACGCGCGCCCCGCGCGTGAACGAGTCCAAGTCGAAACTGTCGACGAGTTTGACGATGATTATGACCTAGTCGGTCCGGTGTTTGAACACGACCTTACACCGACCCCAGCGCCTGATTCTGGGGGAACCGTGGATGAAGACGCATTCACGTTAGAAAGCGCTGCCGAGTTAGCCGGTTTGGATCCTGACGGACCCATGCCGTCCTTTACTCCGGCTGAACTGATGGGACGCACTGTCCTTCTTGACGAGGAAGACGGCTCCACGCGACGTTACAAGGTTATCGAGCAACTGAACGATCGCGACGAAGCCAACCACAAGATCATCAAGTTCCGATTGAGTCTCGGCGACGGCGACGTCGACGAGCTTATTACCTACAACGAACTAGCCGACTTGTGCGAGCGGCAAGATTCTTTACGACTGGGGGACGATGACAACGACGACCAGTACTACAAGTTTGATTTCATTGACGGAAGAAGCACTGAAAATGATGTTGGCTCATTCTACTGCTCATCCAATGGGCAAATGGCGAGAAGACCTGGGAGCCACTCGCATTGATTATCAAGTCCGACCCTGTGACCGTTGCCGAGTACGGCAAGCGCAAGGGTATGCTGGAAAAGGATGGATGGAAGCGCTTGAGGCGCATGGCAGGACGCACTAAAATGTTTAACCGCATGTGCAAGGCTGCAAAGAAGAACCGTGTCCAAGGGGCGTTTCAAGTTTGGGTCAAGTTCCATACCTGGAAGGCTGAGACGTGACAATGGAACACCCGTGGGCTGACGACATCGCAGCTACACGAGTACGACACTTTCATCGACAAAGGCATTGGTGCCTTCATGGAAGTGACTGGAAGCGCATCAACGCGCATCTTGTTTTCGACTGCAAGAACGATCTAGACCGTAAGGCCGACTCGCGGGGGGACATCTGACCGCTCCGCCCAAGGACTCCGCCTACTCGGGCGTTGTATCTATCCGAAGCATCCGAACCATAGCACTGTTAGCTGAACTGAACGACCTCAAGTTTTGGGCTGCCGATGTCGGTAACGCCTCACCTCGAGGCCAAGACCAAGGAAAAGGTCTACTGTTGTTGCCGGTCCCGAGTTTGGACCATTGGAAGGCCATACCTTGGTCATCTACAAGGCACTATACGGATTGCGCACTTCTGGCGCGCGTTGGCATGAGCACTTTGCCGACACACTCCGCGACATTGGATTCTACCCCAGTTACGCGGACCCTGACGTCTGGATGAAAGACTGTGGCACTCACTACGAGTACGTCGGCGTGTTCGTCGACGATCTGGCTATGGCCATGAAAGATCCACAAGCCTTCACGGACCTCCTCAAGGACAAGTACAAGTACAAGTTGAAGGGCGTCGGCGACATCAAGTATCACCTTAGAGCCGACTTCTATCGTGATCCCGATGGAACCCTTTGCATGAGCGCGAAGACCTACGTCGGTCGCATGCTCAAGAACTACGAGACCATGTTTGGCGAGAAGCCACGCAAGCGCAAGTCACCGCTTGACGACGGGGACCACCCCGAACTTGACCTAACCGAAGAGCTGGATGCCCGTGGCATTCAACAGTACCAGTCTCTTATCGGTGCCCTCCAGTGGGCAGTGACCCTATGTCGACTTGACATTCATTGTGCCGTAATGACACTTGGCCGATTCCGCTGCGCCCCGCGCCCGACACCTGGACCAAGCCAAGCGAGTCTGCGGTTACCTAGCTGAGTACCCTGATGCGGCGATTCGTTTCCGGACGAAGATCGTCGATCACGGGGAACCTACCAAGTATGATTGGTTGCAATCGGTCTACGGCAACTCAAGCGAAGAGCTTCCGTGGAACATGCCAATCCCGAAGGGCAAGCCTGTGCAACTAACTACCTTTATGGACGCGAATCTGTACCATGATTACACTACTGGACGTTCCGCAATGGGAGTCCTGCATTTCCTGAACCAGACGCCCGTCGAATGGTTCTGCAAGCGTCAGAATACTGTCGAGACTGCAACGTATGGATCCGAGTTCGTCGTCACCAAGACCGCGACGGAACAGATTATGGATTTCCGATACTCCCTACGCATGTTGGGAGCTCCTTTGAGTGGACCAGCCTGGATGTTCGGCGACAACGAAAGTGTCAAGAAGTCGTCAACGATCCCGCACTCCACACTTTCTAAGCGACACAATGCGCTCGCCTACCACCGAGTTCGCGAGGCCATTGCAAGCAATGTTCTGTACTTTGAGCACATCTTCGGCAAGCAGAACGTCGCCGACGTTCTTACCAAGTTCTTGCCGCATGCCACGTTCCGACCCCTGATCATTCCGATTCTTTTCTGGAAGGGTGATACGGCAAACCGATCGTTGTCACAAGCCTAGATCAAGGGGGATGACACAATATTATTGAGTTGAGTTGACCTGCGTCTCATGACAAGACGGTTAGCTACCTGTGTTTTGTATGCATTTAATCCTGTGCAGGGTTGAGTCACACTTGTGGCCGAATCCTCACATACATGAGTGAAATCGCTGACGATCGAGGCGTGAACCTCGACCGTGAACCCAGTGAGAACGAGAAAGAAGCGCACGAGTAGAGTAGCGAGTAACATGCACTATTCTAGCAATTGAGTTTGTTTGTTTGCTTTACGCTGGACGAAGAGGTTGATCGCTCCGAGTCCATTGTAGTCGCTGGAATAAAGGTTCGTCTGATATTATCGTGTCAGCAGCTACACGAGTACGACACTTTCATCGACAAAGGCATTGGTGCCTTCATGGAAGTGACTGGAAGCGCATCAACGCGCATCTTGTTTTCGACTGCAAGAACGATCTAGACCGTAAGGCCGACTCGCGGGGGGACATCTGACCGCTCCGCCCAAGGACTCCGCCTACTCGGGCGTTGTATCTATCCGAAGCATCCGAACCATAGCACTGTTAGCTGAACTGAACGACCTCAAGTTTTGGGCTGCCGATGTCGGTAACGCCTCACCTCGAGGCCAAGACCAAGGAAAAGGTCTACTGTTGTTGCCGGTCCCGAGTTTGGACCATTGGAAGGCCATACCTTGGTCATCTACAAGGCACTATACGGATTGCGCACTTCTGGCGCGCGTTGGCATGAGCACTTTGCCGACACACTCCGCGACATTGGATTCTACCCCAGTTACGCGGACCCTGACGTCTGGATGAAAGACTGTGGCACTCACTACGAGTACGTCGGCGTGTTCGTCGACGATCTGGCTATGGCCATGAAAGATCCACAAGCCTTCACGGACCTCCTCAAGGACAAGTACAAGTACAAGTTGAAGGGCGTCGGCGACATCAAGTATCACCTTAGAGCCGACTTCTATCGTGATCCCGATGGAACCCTTTGCATGAGCGCGAAGACCTACGTCGGTCGCATGCTCAAGAACTACGAGACCATGTTTGGCGAGAAGCCACGCAAGCGCAAGTCACCGCTTGACGACGGGGACCACCCCGAACTTGACCTAACCGAAGAGCTGGATGCCCGTGGCATTCAACAGTACCAGTCTCTTATCGGTGCCCTCCAGTGGGCAGTGACCCTATGTCGACTTGACATTCATTGTGCCGTAATGACACTTGGCCGATTCCGCTGCGCCCCGCGCCCGGCACCTGGACCAAGCCAAGCGAGTCTGCGGTTACCTAGCTGAGTACCCTGATGCGGCGATTCGTTTCCGGACGAAGATCGTCGATCACGGGGAACCTACCAAGTATGATTGGTTGCAATCGGTCTACGGCAACTCAAGCGAAGAGCTTCCGTGGAACATGCCAATCCCGAAGGGCAAGCCTGTGCAACTAACTACCTTTATGGACGCGAATCTGTACCATGATTACACTACTGGACGTTCCGCAATGGGAGTCCTGCATTTCCTGAACCAGACGCCCGTCGAATGGTTCTGCAAGCGTCAGAATACTGTCGAGACTGCAACGTATGGATCCGAGTTCGTCGTCACCAAGACCGCGACGGAACAGATTATGGATTTCCGATACTCCCTACGCATGTTGGGAGCTCCTTTGAGTGGACCAGCCTGGATGTTCGGCGACAACGAAAGTGTCAAGAAGTCGTCAACGATCCCGCACTCCACACTTTCTAAGCGACACAATGCGCTCGCCTACCACCGAGTTCGCGAGGCCATTGCAAGCAATGTTCTGTACTTTGAGCACATCTTCGGCAAGCAGAACGTCGCCGACGTTCTTACCAAGTTCTTGCCGCATGCCACGTTCCGACCCCTGATCATTCCGATTCTTTTCTGGAAGGGTGATACGGCAAACCGATCGTTGTCACAAGCCTAGATCAAGGGGGATGACACAATATTATTGAGTTGAGTTGACCTGCGTCTCATGACAAGACGGTTAGCTACCTGTGTTTTGTATGCATTTAATCCTGTGCAGGGTTGAGTCACACTTGTGGCCGAATCCTCACATACATGAGTGAAATCGCTGACGATCGAGGCGTGAACCTCGACCGTGAACCCAGTGAGAACGAGAAAGAAGCGCACGAGTAGAGTAGCGAGTAACATGCACTATTCTAGCAATTGAGTTTGTTTGTTTGCTTTACGCTGGACGAAGAGGTTGATCGCTCCGAGTCCATTGTAGTCGCTGGAATAAAGGTTCGTCTGATATTATCGTGTCACCTGAGACACCAGCCAAGCCTACCATCTTGTAGCGCAGCCTGAATAATGATGTTGGCACCATTCTGGTGTATTTTGGGCACCTACAGGGCTTGCTGTAGGGGCGTTTGAATGTCACGGCATCCGCGGGCTGAGACTGGTGACAAGTTGTCACCAAATACATTTCCATCCCCTGAGACACTAGCCAAGCCTACCATAATGTAGCGCAGCCTGAATAATGATGTTGGCACCATTCTGGTGTATTTTGGGCACCTACAGGGCTTGCTGTAGGGGCGTTTGAATGTCACGGCATCTGTGGGCTGAGACTGGTGACAAGTTGTCACCAAATACATTGCCATCCCCTGAGACACCAGCCAAGCCTACCATCTTGTAGCGCAGCCTGAATAATGATGTTGGCACCATTCTGGTGTATTTTGGGCACCTACAGGGCTTGCTGTAGGGGCGTTTGAATGTCACGGCATCTGCGGGCTGAGACTGTGACAAGTTGTCACCAAGTACATTGTCATCCCCTGAGACACCAGCCCAGCCTACCATCTTGTAGCGCAGCCGGAAAAATGATGTTGGCACCATTCTGGTGTATTTTGGGCACCTACAGGGCTTGCTGTAGGGGCGTTTGAATGTCACGGCATCCGTAGGCTGAGACTGGTAACAAGTTGTCACCAAATACATTGGCTTCCCCTGAGACACCAGCCAAGCCTGCCATCTTGTAGCGCAGCGTGAATAATGATGTTGGCACCATTCTGGTGTATTTTGGGCGCCTACAGGGCTTGCTGTAGGGGCGTTTGAATGTCACGGCATCCGCGGGTTGAGACTGGTGACAAGTTGTCACCAAATACATTGCCATCCCCTGAGACACCAGCCAAGCCTGCCATCTTGTAGCGCAGCCTGACTTATGATGTTGGCACCATTCTGGTGTATTTTGGGCACCTACAGGGCTTGCTGTAGGGGTGTTTAAATGTCACGGCATGTGTGGGCTGAGACTGGTGACAAGTTGTCACCAAATACATTGCCATCCCCGGATACACCAGCCAAGCCTGCAATCTTGTAGCGCAGCCTGAATAATGATGTTGGCACCATTCTGGTGTATTTTGGGCACCTACAGGGCTTGTTGTAGGGGCGTTTGAATGTCACGGCATCCGCGGGCTGAGACTGGTGACAAGTTGTCACCAAATACATTTCCATCCCCTGAGACACCAGCCAAGCCTGCCATCTTGTAGCGCAGCCTGAATAATGATGTTGGCACCATTCTGGTGTATTTTGGGTGCCTACAGGGCTTGCTGTAGGGGCGTTTGAATGTCACGGCATCCGCGGGCTGAGACTGGTGACAAGTTGTCACCAAATACATTGCCATCCCCTGAGACACCAGCCAAGCCTGCCATCTTGTAGCGCAGCCTGAATAATGATGTTGGCACCATTCTGGTGTATTTTGGGCACCTACAGGGGTTGCTGTAGGGGCGTTTGAATGTCACGGCATCTGCGGGCTGAGACTGGTGACAAGTTGTCACCAAATACATTGCCATCCCCTGAGACACCAGCCAAGCCTGCCAACTTGTAGCGCAGCCTGAATAATGATGTTGGCACCATTCTGGTGTATTTTGGGCACCTACAGGGCTTGCTGTAGGGGCGTTTGAATGTCACGGCATCTGCGGGCTGAGACTGGTGACAAGTTGTCACCAAATACATTGCCATCCCCTGAGACACCAGCCAAGCCTACCATCTTGTAGCGCAGCCTGAATAATGATGTTGGCACCATTCTGGTGTATTTTGGGCATCTACAGGGCTTGCTGTAGGGGCATTTGAATGTCACGGCATCCGCGGGTTGAGACTGGTGACAAGTTGTCACCAAGGTGACAAGTTGTCACCAAATACATTTCCATCCCCTGAGACACCAGCCAAGCCTGCCATCTTGTAGCGCAGCCTGAATAATGATGTTGGCACCATTCTGGTGTATTTTGGGTGCCTACAGGGCTTGCTGTAGGGGCGTTTGAATGTCACGGCATCCGCGGGCTGAGACTGGTGACAAGTTGTCACCAAATACATTGCCATCCCCTGAGACACCAGCCAAGCCTGCCATCTTGTAGCGCAGCCTGAATAATGATGTTGGCACCATTCTGGTGTATTTTGGGCACCTACAGGGGTTGCTGTAGGGGCGTTTGAATGTCACGGCATCTGCGGGCTGAGACTGGTGACAAGTTGTCACCAAATACATTGCCATCCCCTGAGACACCAGCCAAGCCTGCCAACTTGTAGCGCAGCCTGAATAATGATGTTGGCACCATTCTGGTGTATTTTGGGCACCTACAGGGCTTGCTGTAGGGGCGTTTGAATGTCACGGCATCTGCGGGCTGAGACTGGTGACAAGTTGTCACCAAATACATTGCCATCCCCTGAGACACCAGCCAAGCCTACCATCTTGTAGCGCAGCCTGAATAATGATGTTGGCACCATTCTGGTGTATTTTGGGCATCTACAGGGCTTGCTGTAGGGGCATTTGAATGTCACGGCATCCGCGGGTTGAGACTGGTGACAAGTTGTCACCAAATACATTTCCATCCCCTGAGACACCAGCCAAGCCTGCCATCTTGTAGCGCAGCGTGAATAATGATGTTGGCACCATTCTGGTGTATTTTGGGCATCTACAGGGGTTGCTGTAGGGGCGTTTGAATGTCACGGCATCCGCGGGCTGAGACTTGTGACAAGTTGTCACCAAATACATTGCCATCCCCTGAGACACCAGCCAAGCCTACCATATTGTAGCGCAAGCTGAATAAGGATGTTGGCACCATTCTGGTGTATGTTGGGCGCCTACAGGGCTTGCTGTAGGGGCGTTTGAATGTCACGGCATCCGCGGGCTGAGACTGGTGACAAGTTGTCACCAAATACATTGCCATCCCCTGAGACACCGGACAAGCCTACCATATTTTAGCGCAAGCTGAATAAGGATGTTGGCACCATTCTGGTGTATTTTGGGCACCTACAGGGCTTGCTGTAGGGGCGTTTCAATGTCACGGCATCCGCCGGTGGAGACTGGTGACAAGTTGTCACCAAATACATTGCCATCCCCTGAGACACCAGCCAAGTGTACCAACTTGTAGCGCAGCTTGAGCAATGATGTTGGCACCATTCTGGTGTATTTTGGGCACCTACAGGGCTTGCTGTAGGGGCGTTTGAATGTCACGGCATCCACCGGCTGAGACTGGTGACAAGTTGTCACCAAATACATTTCCATCCCCTGAGACACCAGCCAAGCCTACCCACTTGTAGAGCAGCTTGAATAATGATGTTGGCACCATTCTGGTGTATTTTGGGCACCTACAGGGCTTGCTGTAGGGGTGTTTGAATGTCACGGCATCCACCGGCTGAGACTGGTGACAAGTTGTCACCAAATACATTGCCATCCCCTGAGACACCAGCCAAGCCTGCCATCTTGTAGCGCAGCCTGAATAAGGATGTTGGCACCATTCTGGTGTGTTTAGGGCACCTACAGGGCTTGCTGTAGGGGCGCTTGAAGGTCATGGCATCTGCGGGCTGAGACTGGTGACAAGTTGTCACCAATCACATTGCAGTCTACTGAGGGACCAGCCAGTCAACTTATCTTGTAGCGCACCTGAAATAAGGACGTTGGCACCATTCTGGCTTGATTTGGGCATACACATGACTCTATGTATGGGCATTTGAACAATCATGGCAGCTGCTGGCTGAGACTGGTGACAAGTTGTCACCAATCACATTGCAGTCTACTGAGGGACCAGCCAGGCAATTCATCTTGTAGCGCACCTGAAATAAGGATGTTAGCAGCATTCTGGCTTGATTTGGGCATACACGTGGCTCTAAATCTTGGCAACCGTGGGCTGAGACTGGTATTCTTTGACGCAGTGGCACTGACTGCGACACTGACTCATTCGTCGCGGCAACCATCTCCTCCGCATTTCTCACGCAACGATCATCTTTACCAGCCATGGTTTATGTATATATGTATATAATTCAGTCGAGCATAACAATGACTGCAAGGTCTAATGAGAGATGATTCGAAACCGAATACTTGCTGGTCGTCTCCTATCCGCTACTGTTAATCAATCTTCCTCTCGTCACGCACCGACAACCGTCCAATGCAGCAACAAGCTTTTTCACGCGGCTCCATTAACCAAGAGTCCAGCTACTGCTTCGACCGACTGGAAGGATTGGTTTCCTCCTGGTCCATTGAATAGTTGTCCTTGGGACAAGAATCCAAAAACTGCCTGGCTGCAGCCACTGAAAGACCCAGCCGTTGACTATCCGACGCGACATGCGATTCAGCTGTTGCAGGACTTTTACAGGGGCGGCGGCGCAAGAGCAAGCGTTTTTAACGTTATCACTACAACTCGATGCAACATGCATCTGCAGCAAATGCTTGAAATGCAAAAGTCGTCCAGGAAGGATGCGCCCGCGATTCTGCATCGAGCAAATGCCTTGGTGCAGACGATGCAGCTCTTTGATGAAAGTTTGCTTCAAAGAGCTGCCGCTATGGAGCGAGGAGAGCAAGTCTCACGGCCACAATATCTTCTGCCTCATCCAGACGCCAAGACGTATCAGTATCTGTTGCGACTCTACGCAGATACGCCTAGCATGACGCGCGAGGTTCCAGATGCTGCTTTGGAAATTGTGCGTCACTTGCAGTCACTCTTTGACGCTACCAGAGACTCGTCGCTGCAACCAAAAGCCGCTCACTACAATTGCGTCTTGAGCGCATGGCTGCATTGCAAAGATTGGCAGAAAGCAGCCCATGCCGCGCAAGTCTTTTTGCAAGACATGACGAACGACACTCGCGACGCTAGTAGTTTCGTCCTCTTTTTCAAACTTTGCACCATGCAAGACAAGCAACTAGATGTTACCAAGAAGGAATTGGGTGGATTGGTCGCCCTTGAGGTTTGGCAGCAAGTCGTTGCTTTTGATGATCATGTTCCGCTCAAGTCGCACGCCTACGTTCACTTTTTGCAGGCCATTCGCCACTTGTCGTTGGATCATAAGATGCGCGCCGCATACTTTCACGCATGCTTTCAGCGGGCCGTGACGCATGGCAAGGTGAATACCTACTTGATCAATGAGTTGATTGTGCATTGCAAGTCGCCTCGCGTCTTTGAAAACTTTCTCGGTCAATACAAGTATCAAACGTTGGGCATGAAACCAGCCGTGGCAGCGCAAGCTTATTGGAAGTTGATACCTGACGCTTGGAAGTGCAATGCAGATTTGTAACTGTTCCAACCTACTGTAACTTATGCAATGTTTCATATTACTAATTTTCTAAAGGTAATATTATACATGCAGTGAACCGATACGGTAGTGTGTGTTTATAGTCGCGAGCGGCGGGCGACATGTGTTGGTGTAGATTGCAGTGAACATTCTTGACTCGGAAAATGACCACTTTCCGAACCTGCCGAGCTTTTTTGAACATATTAAAATGATGGAGAAGACACTTCATAATAACTGCGAAACGCCTTCTTCCATGGGCGCTACTTGGTCGAGCTGCGCCGCTCATTCTGCTCGTCACACGCAAACGATCAACCACTAGTCGTTGGTGCTTGCTCATTCAAATCAGCCGCTGCCACTTTCACATCTAGTGATGACGCTGAAGATGATGCCGTTGTTGACGCTGATAGTGCTGCCGCTTCCCCTTTACTATTTCTATACCATGCAGGAATGAGCTTGTCCATCAGCTCGGGCTTGTAGCTCAGCTCATGGTCCGTAAAATCAAAAAGTGGAGGCAGCCGACCACCATTGGGATGTGGCAGACGCGTCTCTGGATCGCGCAGCTCATCGAAAAAGGCATGCGCGCATCCCTCCAGCGGCTGCAAGCGCTGCATTGGATTGTAGGCAAGGTTTGCCGCAATAAACTCAATCGCTTGATCGGGCGTTCGATTGCGAAAAATCTTCTTCCACTGGCAGCCCTTGATTTGCGGAAACTTGAACTCCATATACGTCGAGTTCATGCTGATAATCTCCTGCTTGGTGGGCGTGCCAAGAACCTTGATAATCTCCACCAACTGATCCACGCCAGAGTCGCCCGGAAACAGTGGCTGTCCCAGCAAGAGTTCCGCTCCGACGCAACCTTGACTCCAAATGTCAATGGCCGTCGTGTAGTCGGTTGATCCAAAAATGAGTTCCGGCGCTCGATAGTAGCGACTGCAAATGTACGAAACATTTGGTTCCCCCTTGACGAGCGCCTTGGCGGAACCAAAGTCGCAAAGCTTGAGCTGCTGTGTCTCGGGGTGGACGAGCAAGTTCTGCGGCTTGATATCGCGATGACAAATACCGAGGAAGTGAATGTGCGCCAATGCCCTTGAAAGTTGGTATAGATACAGCTTGACAAAAAGTGTAGGTAGCTGGAGCGAATGCTTTTGGTGACGCCGACTAATCGAGTAGACAGTCTCGGGAACAAACTCCAAGACGAGATTAAGGTAAAGTTCATCTTGCTTCTCTCCCTGTCATGATAGTGATGCGAAATAATGAAAGTGCATGAATGAGAATAAAAATGAAAGCGAATCTGCATCAAAATTCGTGCCGCCAACTGCAACGCTTTCAATCTCACACAATCGCCCTCACTCAAGTAAATATAAATCACCTGACTATAGAAGCAATGCTTCAAAGCGACAATATTCGGATGAGGATCCTTGACCAGCTGCCGCATAATCTGCAGCTCGCGATTCTTGAATCGCTTGTCCTGCAAAACTTTTTTGATGGCAACCACTTCACCCGTTTCAACCACCTTGGCTTCAAAGACGACTCCGAAGCTACCATTGCCAATGATTCGCTCGGCTGAATAGGAAATGTTTTGTTCCGTCAATGGACTGGCTTCGGTAGCGCTGCTGCTGCTCATGGAAGGTGGCGGTTGAGAGGAGGAGGCTGCTGCTGCGGCTGCGGTGGATGCCATGTTGACGAAAATCTCTGCGACGGCGGCGACTGAAAGGGAGAATATTTTTAACAAATCTCTATTAATGTAAGCGAGAGAGGCGTCTATATATAGACTTGTCTCGGCTCGCCTGTCAAGAAGATTGCAACAGGATGATTGCCTTCGACAGACGACTGCCGCTGCTGGACTTGTGGATGCAGCTGGCTGCGTGCCGTCATTCCTTCGGGAGAACCCAGAAGAGCGAGTGAAAAATTTAGCCTTCTTTGAATGGGAGTACTCGAGATTTTGGATCTAGTAACCTAAACCGTAAGACAGTTGTCTCGTGATTGCTTCTTGTCGCGTGATGGCAGAGGCATCAAGAACTACAAGTACCTTACATTCTTAGCTACTACATCCTACTTTTACCTACGCGAGTAGCAAAATACATATACATGCATAGGCAAACTATCAGTTCCTACTTAAAAATTATCGTCCATTGACGTGGGCTGCCGGTCTGATTTCACTGCTGCAAGTCGCGCCCGCAGAGCCGCCGCTCGCATAAGGGTTGTGGACGGATTCTTAAGAGGCGACTGCTTTGGCTCTCGACCTTGGGCAGACGCGGCAAGACGCTCACGCAATGCTTGAGACGAGGATGTTGCAGTGGCACTGTAGCTCGGTAGTTTCGACGGTGATGGCTGAGCAAGTTTCGACGGTGATGGCCGAGCCAGACGCGACGTTAGCTTGACGAGAGTCGGTCTTGAGGGCGTGGGTGGTGATACTTTGGACGGGATCGTCAAATTCATTGTCCCCAAGCTGTCGGGGATAAATGATGAAGTCGACTCAATGTCCAAGTCGGGGTCGGATTGATCGACAAGAGGAGGCGATTTAGGAGTAGCCGCCACCTTGACAGAGGATGCGGGGGGTGAATCGCTTGTCGCCCGAGTGGGTAGAATTGCAGCCTCTGTAGCTGCAAGGCGTGTGCGAATGCTACGGATTCGTTCCGACATGGAGTTGCTGCTTTCTTGCTGCGCTTTTGCATCCGTTGTCGCACCTACTGAGTCGCCACTTAATTGTCGTTCGATAAAGGCTCGAAACGGTGAAGACACTTGTTGCAAATGAGCGCGTAAATCGCTATTTCCGTTGACTTGCTCGTAATCGCGCAGAGCTTTGAGAGCAACTGATCGATCATGGTCAGTTTTGGCACTCGCAAGAGCGGATACGAGACTCGACACGCCAGCTGGAGTGTCGGCGTCTTCCTTTTGAATGGACGTTTCGCTGCAACTCTTGACGACTGGTCGAGACATCGCCAACTGCGTGTTGTGTTGTTTGTCAAAAGGATAAGCAGCATTACCGGATAGCGATTGTACAAGCTCGGACATCTCGACGAGGTCTAACTCGTCCAAAACTTCACACAAGTTACTAACTCCATGGGCTTGTATCATTGCAAGCGCCAATTTTTTGGCCATGTCTCGACATGCGTCCACCATGGCAATTGGCCGCTTGCCGATACATGTCGAGCATGCAATGAGGTAATCCTCTAACCCGCAAAGTACGGCCTCGAGGTCAAAGCCGTCACGATTGAACGATCTCTCGCTTTTCTCTACTTCAGTTTTCACGACGCGAAGGAACAGTTTGTAAAGCAAACGAGAAAGGCGACTGTTAAAAGCCTCGTCTTCTGCAGTTATTGCACGATCAGATGTCAACGATATCTGCTGCTGCAAAGCTAAAATTGCCAGCAAAGAAGTGTGTCTGTCCACCCCAATCGCAGACTTTACAGCGAGTGTATTTGATGCTTTTGCCATCGCTTCCGTCGTATCGCTCAATTCAAGCCGCGGGTCCAGCAAAACGTTGGCCGTTGCACGAATGAGGAGCCCGAATTGATCTTGCGAAATTGACGAACAAATATTGGGATCTCGAAACATTGCCATCAATAAGGCAAGAGCAATTGACATTAAAGAAACCGATAAGCCATCCAGAATAGTTGGATCGCCACAGTTCGATGAGAAATTCATCAGGTGTATCAACTGCTCTGTCGTTTCACATGAATGCTTCACTATGATTTCTTTCAAACGCTTGAGATCCTGAACCGAAGCGCCTTGTACGTCCGTTAGCTCCGCCGATAATGATGCATGAAAAAGCTTCAGCCCATCTATCGTTCTTAAAATTTGTGTATTGCTTTCACTAAGCGGTGGGTGCATAGACATGAGTGTCTTCAAATTTAGCATACAATCATCGTATAGGTGCCCGACATTGTCGACTGGTTCCCGCAGCGCCTGAAGTCGAGCTCGAAACGCTGCAGATGCTTCAGAAGGTATGCTCCTTGACACTTTCCGTGCAGGCAGCGCATCCGCTTCTGTTTGAGCGCAAACCAGCAGGTCAGTTTCAGATACCACAAGTTCTGTGTGTGTCTCGTCCGTTGTTACTCTTTTCGGCGTGTGCCCGCGCAAGCTCGTCGCATGCTGATCTCTTTTTACCCAGCGTTCTTCAAGGAGCTGCATACCATGAGTACTAAGACTTGGTCCGCATATGCGAGTGAGCTTTTGAAAATCGCCATTCATTCTGGTGAGTATTTGTTCCATGAGGTCGAGTGCCAAACTACGGTTCTCGGGAATAGTCTCGTCCGATAGCGATTTCGCCACAACGAGAACACCTTTCTTTCCAACAGATACAAGACCTTCCTTATCCAAACAGTGCAAGCATAGTCGACAACTGTGTGCCCTCGCTTTCGCCTGGGACGAGCTCTCCATGACTGCAACACAAACTAAGCTTCCAAACTGTTTTGTGGCAACAAATTGATCCGCTTGAAGAAGCTTTTCTATGTCCGAAAACTTGTCTCGAAAGCGGCCTTTGGCTAGGCCCGACTTTTCCACAAGGAATGGTACTAGCGCGTGAATGTCAGAGTCCTTGAGAGAATAATTCCTCTCGATGAGGTACATAAATAGGTCTTCAACAAAGTCAAGAAGTGAGAGCATCCCAGTAGTTGTCTCTCGGGAGCAAAGTACAACAGCTGTCCACTTCATAATATAGTCAATCTGCATCTCAACGACATCTTCACCCGAAGAGCGATCCAGTGCCACCGCCTCCTTCAACAACTCAATTCCATTTAGCGCGTCGTCCTGTTTGCTAACTCCCGATTCGGGGAAGAGTTTCGCTGCGGACATTGTTGGGAGGAATGGCAGCCATGCACGCTTCAAAGTAGTGAGCAGCGATGCGCCTTGTGGTTCCTCCGGATATTCGGGCCAATTGATAGGCTTGCTAGACGTACTCCCACCATGTGCGCCACTGCGGCTCATCAGTGGGTGTTGCCTTGTTGCTCCCTTGTCATGTGCAGCGCCTGTCTGAACCTCACCGCGTCTATTGGAAGGCGACGAAGATATAACTTTTCCGGCGGCCTTTGTTGGAGCTGCTTTTAATGAACCTTGTCGTTGTGGTAGAGGAATTAAAGATTCATCATTTTCTTTGCCAGTCTCCGTGTTTGGCGCTGTTCGTTTCGTGAACTTAGCAATCAGAGGACCGATGGTGCGTTGTTGTGCGGGTTTTAATCTTTCGGAGGCCTTCCGAAAGCTTCCAAAGCTAGCAATTCCTCGTTCGATACTAGATTCAAGAATCATCGTCGCAGCTGACCTTGTTTCCGCCTTTGACGACGTGAGGCATTCGACTACCATCAACGCATATCGCTCGCCCAAAGGCTCGCCGCGGGTCGACGCAATTTCGTCAAGGTTCGGAAGCGAGTCGATCAAATTGAACAGAAACATGAGGACATCAGTCAAGCCTCCTGCCCTTGTAGCGACCTCATTCACTTCGCCAATTAAGGAAGAAACAAAAACTTCTAATGCATCGACGTTGATATTCCCGCTATCCAGCGAGGAGGGTGTGACACCGCTTTGTAACGCTTTCAAGCAACTGTCACGCATTGGCTTCTTGATATCGTTCATAGCTGAGTTTATAAGCTGACTAAACACAATCTTTCCGATTTTGGCTTGTGTTTGTGAATCGACGACTGAAAGCAAGCGGGCAATAACCGATGAGGCAATTGGTTTCAAATTCATCTGCGTGTCACTTAGTCGCTGTTCGAGTGCCCTCGTCAAATCAATAACCTGTTTCAGATTGCTATTACTCGTCTCGATAAGTCCGCTACATCGTTTTAGAGCTGATTCAACTTCCTCAAGAGCGTCTTTTCGTTCTTTCCAGGCCGTCTTTCCCTCCTTGCTGCCTAATCGACTAATTATGTCATCGGGGAGTTCGCTCATCAAATTTACTTTGGGGATGTCTAGAATAAGATCCGATGATCCATCTCCAGAGTTACCAGCCATCGTGGCTAATGAGTATTTAGGCCATGACATTGAACGACATGCTTCGTCGTATGGGAAAGCATTTAAGCAACTTTCAAGTGGGTCGCGCAAAGGACCTTTCGCCATGGACATGGCTAGTGCGCGGAATTGACCACCAAGATGGCTATGCAACACACCAATAGCATTAAAGCTTTCGCGTTTTACCTTGGGGTTTGATGAAGAGGTTTCCTGCAGCAGAAAAGGAATAAGGTCGCCAACGTGTCGCCCCAACGACATGGCTCCAAATTCGCCACAAAATACGACAATCCATTTCAAAAACTCCTCATGCGCAATCGGAGACTTCGCTGACTGCAGTGCCTCAAAAGCCGACATTAATACTAAACATGGAGAAGCGACTGTGCAAAGTGCGCTCAGCAGGCTTTTACATCCGTCAGAAGCTTTTCTGTCCGAAATTTTGGCTATGGCGACACCTGTTCCAGCTTTCGCCGACCACTGGTTCAGCAAGCATCCCATCTTTTCGTGGACGTCACACACCGCCAAGAACATCTGTATGATCCCTCGCATTATATTGACATTGGTCTCATTAAGTCCTCTTGTATGCTCTCGGACAATTATCACCAATGCCAAGCAATCTTTGTCAACATCTTTCGAAGTAATGAGCTTGCCAGATTCCACAAAGGATGTAAGTGATTTTATTGCGTCTTGCCTGAGAATACCCTTGGCTGATTCGAGACCCTTCAAAATGCCACCATCGTCTTCTGGTGCACCCCAAAGTGGTATAGATAGCTTGCCAGCAAGAGCAAGGGCAGCTGACAAACTCATGGGGGCGTCAGTCCCATCCGTAGTGGCAGCTACAGAAGCCGTTTGATTCAATGACTCCGACTGTGCGCTCGGTTTCGTTATAACATCGTCTAATAGCCTTGCCTTTGTTTGTCCAGCAGAGACAGACTCGTTCGGTTTCGGTGGAAGTCGCTTCGACTGCGTGGTTGCGGGCCCAGGCATCGAAGTTCTTGAGAGCGTTTTAAAAGCTCTGGAATTTTTAGTAGCTAGGCCTGCAAGTTTTTCTTCCACGAGCTCGATAACGTCACTGTCGTTGCAGTCTTGTAGAGCCTTGAATGTATCAGACGCAGCCTTGCGGACATCGGCGTTCGAGTCATCAAGCTTCTCCATGCAAAGAGATGCGCTCCTCTGTGCTGTTTGAATTGTTAAGCCGCCTCTCGGACCCGCATCCACGGACCGCCGCACGCAGCGAGTAAGAAAGTCCAGCGCGGCAGCTCTGACAAGTGCATTCTTTTGCTTTTGCTCATCAACTGCATCTGGAACAGCGTCGTCCTGATCAAGTAGGTGTTCAAACCGAAAAACATTACCAAAAAGAGTGTCGAGGCAAACACTTACACCCTTGGAAAGCTTTTTGTCTTTCGAAAGGAGCAAGAGTGGAAGCAGTAGCGGCCTTAAATGACTAAACAACTTTTCACCCACTCCGCTTGCCAGCATTGACAGCACTTCCATGGCCTTGCCGACTACTGCGACGTGTGTGTGACTCAAAAGTTTTTTGGAATCATTGATCAAGGGAACGTAATTGCATGCCGAAGATGGCGAGACTAGTTTGTAAGGTTTCTCTCCTGCGCATTCGATAACAGTGTTTAAAGCCGCCACTTTCTCTGACCACTTGGGCATATTCACTCGAGATGAGTATTCAGTTTTTGACAAGTCGGCCATGAGGTTAATTGTCGGTCGAGCTGCATATCTTTGTGCTGCAAGCTCTTCAGCGCCGGCGTGAAGTGCCGCCAACGCATTGGGCGGTGATGCTTTTGCAGATGTTGCGTGCTGTCGGAGCATCTTCCGTGGTGGATCGGCAAAATTCTTCAAGTCCAAGTGTTTGTCAAGCTCCTTTACCTGCGCCGGTTTCATCTCGTCAATTATATTACCGATTGGATCTTTGGACCCAAGGGCGCGACAAATTTCGGCCAAAATTTTAATCCCAATTTCCCTAACTTTGGCGTTTGAATTAGAAAGAATCTTGGGAGCAGAACTGGTGATGGCAGCCAGAGGTAATACTGCAGCACCAAACTCAGTGGCTGCGTCAAATATGAGAGAGACAGCCGCCTGCACAACTTTTGGTTTCTTCGACGCCAAGCCTTCAGTGAGCAAAACTTCAATCACAGAATTCATAGACGCGACGGAGCCAACCTCGACCAACTTTAGAACTGCTGCAGAAGCGAGTTTGGTGGTGCCAGGTCGCCCAGAAAAGCCGTTCGACTTGATTAGAACGGCGACAATTGCTCGAGCTTGCTCCGGCGATGTGGCCCCACAGCAGTGCTCCCCATAAAGCAAAACGAACAAAAGCGCCTTGTCCAGCGCGTTTGCGTTCGAATCGGCAAGCAAGCGAGGTAGCATGCCATCCAAGTCTTCGGTAAGCTGATTCGCGTCGACATTCCATACATTTTCTCGCCCAGACACAATGTCAATCAGTTTTTGGCTAAGCAATTCGAAAGCTGCACTTCGAACCTTCCATTCCTTGTCAACAAGGGCAGTAGGTAGATCATCGACCGTTAAATTAATGCCATCGCGTCCATCGACTACAGGCGCAAAAGGAGGAGGAATCGTGGTAGATGTAATTTCTGACTGGCTATGAAACGTGATCGGAAGATGCTGCGCATTTTGTAAAACTGGGAAGCTGGACACGGGACCATCACTGCTGTTCAAGCGATCAACACCTGCTTTATCAGATACATCTCGAAGCAGGGCGAGCAGCTCGGGATCATTAGCGTCACCACCTCTCTCACCAACATACGTAGATGTTACATTGAATTTCATACCAACACCGCCAGCAATCTTCTCAGCAGCGGCAATTTGTGCACCTTTGCTGTTGTTTGTACTACCAACGTTGTTGGCATTGCGAGAACCTTGATGCATCGCACTTTCACTTTGCGTCTGTCCACTTAAAGGATCATCGTCGAAACGACTTGCGCCCGCTTTACCTGACACTCCTCTGAGCAAGGCCAAAAGTTCTGGGTCAATCGCTTCTCCCCCACGATCACCGGAAAACGTATTGGGCTGGTCCGACGATTTGAAACCAGCGCTTGCGGGTTGAGACGCAGCAGTACCCTCGTGCTGCTTGTCGCGCTTCCATGGCGGCGAAACAGCTTGGCGGAGTTTCGAGGAAATGGATTGCTTCAGCGCGGGTTTCTCCGCAATTCGCTCAGCAGAGGCAACATTCAGCGATGGCGACCCTTGTGCACTGTCATCACTTTCGAACCGACTCGCACCCGTCTTGCTCGAAATTCCTCTCAACAACGCCAGTAATTCGGGATCATTAGCATCACCGCCTCGCTCTCCCATAAATGTTGATGATCCTTGATCGGACTTGAACCCTCCTTGCGGTGGGCGCGGAATAACGGTTGTGACATCTACGCTTGCAGCTTGTGGCTTTTCTCGCTTCCATGGAGGAAACACGGCATGACGTTGCTCTGGTGGGCCTTCCTGCTTTGTTGGACGTGGCTCATCCTTAACGACACTTACATGATCGCTGACAGAAATAGCAGCTCCATCATTATTGTCATCGAACCGACTAGCACCTGATTTACTCGACACGCCACGAAGCAGCGCCAAGAGTTCCGCGTCGTTGGCATCGCCACCTCGCTCACCCGAAAAGGTTGACTTGGGTGCATCCGATTGAAATCCTCCTTTAGCAGAAGGAGCAACGATTACGTCTGACGAATCAAATGTGGCAGAAGCAGAATTCACTGCTGGCTTGCCGCGTTTCCAAGGAGGGACTAATGCTGCTTCATTCTGTCGAGGTGCCTCAGGCTCTTCGGCGGCAGTGACAGGCGCGGCTTGCGCAGTATTCTGCCTGGTTCGCACCGGAGCAGAGACAACTGCACCATCATCATCAGCAGCAAAGTTGTCATTGTCATCAAATCTACTGTTTCCTGCCTTGTTTGACACGCCTCGAAGCAAGGATAGAAGCTCGGCGTCGTTTGCATCTCCACCTCGCTCGCCGGCAAAAGTAGACTTTGGCACGTCCGATTTGAACGTTGTTCCCATTGGTGGAGCGGCAACGACAATATCCACATTTGCGTCCGATGAAGCAGCCGATACTTGCTTGCCGCGCTTCCACGGAGGAACCGACGCGGCAATCCCTTGTTTTGATGCTGGCGGAGCTGATGCGTGCGAGGCGGAGGAAACATTGAGTTGACTCGCCGGAAGAGCATCAACAACGTCGTCAAAGCGACTTGCATTTGTTTTGCTTGAAGCGTTTCGCAATAGCTCAAGTAGCTCTGGATCGTTGGCGTCTCCTCCTCGGTCGCCCGTAAAGGTAGACTTTGATTTGAATCCACCGCCGCCATTATCCAAAGGACGAGGAGGTGCACCAACATGAATTTCAACATTGTCGCTCAATGCGTTCGCATTCAATGACGACTGCTTTTGATTGCCACGCTTCCAGGGAGGCACGTTTGCTGGTGTTGATTGTTGAGTTTGTACTTGCGCCTTGGCAGGAGCAATTTTTGTTGATGTTGGATTTGTTGCGCCAAAATAGTCGTCGTTGTCGTTACCATGATTGCTACTATCAAACCGACTCGAGCTACTCGACTTGTTTGACACTCCCTTTAGTAGTGCTAGTAATTCGTCGTCCTTTGCATCGCCTCCTCGTTCGCCCGTAAAGGTTGATGCAGCAGGCTGAGTGGTAATTCGATGAGGAGCGTTCAAATTATTATTGGTTGCGATTGCTGCTGCGTCGAGTACATCATTCACAACGACGGGCGACTCGGCAGTTCCACTTGCCAAAGTCTCCTGCTGCCTGGGCGGTTGACTTTTGATTCGCTCGGTCAACGTCTTGCGCCAAGAGGAAGCTCCAATGTCGCTGTTTTCCGCCGCATGTTGATTGTCATCGTCATGATTACTTGCTGCAGTCACTCCAAAATCCGAACTACTATTATTGTTACGTCCTTTACCTTCCTGTCTTGTACTTGTCGCGTCAAAGCTGTTAGTTGAATTTGCATTGGCACGAGGAGACGACATTGGCGACGCTTTCAGCATGCGCGCATTTTCAATTGGATCCAAATCATTGAAGCGTCGACTCCCAGCCGACTTTTCCGAAATGGCTCGGAGCTCGGCCAGCAGCGCCGCTTCCTCCAAGTCCATGATCAATCGATTGCAGTATTCAGGAATTGCTAGGGGATTAATGTCTTGATGGCAGCAAGATTTGATACGTCAAGATGATGGCTGATTAAAGGCGCTCTACTTTTAGCTCCAAACAATAATGCTATGATTCCGTCCAACTCTATATCAACTGCTCCGCTTTTTTTCAGTTGTTTGTTTCGTACTGTCTACACAAGAGGTGATGAAAGACTTTCGCCGCCGCTTGATTCGTTGTGCCGTTTGTCAGGCGGTTCGACGGCCATGGTGATGCGCTGCAACATTGCGCGCCAGTCGGGAACTTTGCGCGCCTGTCGGCCAACCTTACGACACGCAATTCATACGCGCTTGCTCACGGTGCGTCGCACAGCTGCCTGCGGATTTGATCACAAAAAAGATCCTCACAGTCAATCGAAGCAACAGTGAATCCATTGATTGCCCTGCATTAGTACAGTAATCTTGCTGCTGCTACTGCTACTGCTGCCTTTGTCGATTGAACTCCAAAGGAACGAAGAAGATCAGAATTTCATCACGTAGTGCTTGCTGCATTTATTCGCGCCCTCAATTGCCGTCCAAATCAATTCCGCCAGCAATACCTATTTTTTTCATTTTGCTGCAGCCATGTCCGACGAAGATAGCGTCGATTCGACTCGTGAAGAGAAAGCCGACGATGATGCTGTCATGGCGCCAGAGGTGGAGCAATCAGTAGGAACAGAATCTGCTGACCCTTCAATCGTTCAGTTCGGATCAGTCCGCGTCCAGCAGCAACCTGCAGCTGCAAGTACTGCTACTGATAATATTGAAAACAACAGCAACATGAATGACAATACACTTGCTCTCGATTGGACGCAACTTGGTAATTCGACTCCAGCACCAGCGATTCGCTATCCCTTTGACGTGGCCGACTTTGACGAAAACGAAACGGAAATTTTAATTGTCGGCACGGCCGGTCAAAAGATTACTCACATTGGAAGCGACTTTTACAAGCAAGTATCGCCGCAATTGACCAGTCTGGTGTTACGAAGTCATTTGATTAAACGCATGGAAGGTTTGGAAGGATTGGCGCATTTGAACGTTTTGGAATTGTACGACAATCAAGTGCAAGCGTTGGAGTGTTTGAACAATGGCGCCGATGGAGCTCCTGGACGCAACCTTCGAGTCCTCGACATTAGTTACAACTCCATTCGAGACTTGGCGCCTGTTGAATTCTGTCCAAACTTACAGGAGCTATGTACGTACAATGAATGTTCCTCGTGTTGCAATGGCTCGCTCGTGTTGCAATGGCTCGATCCCTCACGATCCCCTTGTCTCATACTCGCCTACGCTATTTCTTCCTTGACAGACATTGCCAACAACAAGCTGAAAACCATGGCGGGTCTTTGCAATTTGGTGCATTTGAAAAAGATTGATTTGGGCGCCAACCGACTTCGCAGCATGGACGCCAACGAGCTGGCCAACTTGACCAACCTCGAGGAACTGTGGCTTGGCAAGAACAAGATTGAAAAGATTCAAGGCTTGGATAATCTCAAAAAGCTTCGTAGACTTGATGTACAGTCGAATCGACTAGAAGTCATTGAAGGATTGACGGCGGTGAATGACACGCTGGAGGAGCTTTACTTGGCACACAATGGCATCACCGTCGAGGGAGCTTCTACGCCGACGGGCTTGCAGTTGACTCTCCCCAAGCTTTCCGTCTTGGACTTGTGCCGCAACCGATTGACGAATGCATCGCCCATGGCTCACTTGACGTCGCTCGATGAGTTGTGGTTGTCGGGCAACAAGATTGCAACTTTTGCCGACGTTTCATGTCTTTCGAAACTCGGCCAATCACTCGATACCATTTACTTGGAATACAATCCATTGCAGGAAGATCCATTGTATCGCAAGCGAATTGCGGAACTTTTGCCAAGCTTGACGCAGATTGATGCCAATATGATTCAAGGTTTGACGGCGCATGGTATGACTCCAGTTGTGACGGCATCAAACTTTGAGACGGAGGATGAACGACTCTTGCGACTGCGTGACGAAGTTGTTGAACGAGCACGCAAAGAGACGGACGCGTTGCAGCAGCAACAGCAAAGCAATGATGGTGGCGAGAAATAGCCATTGTGGCGATCAATATATCGGCGTACGACCCGAACTTCGGACGAAGTATATACAGTAATAATGATCAGTATTACAAGATGTTTTATGTAAATCGACAAATCCTTTAGCGCATCACTTGCACCTTTTTAACCTCCGTCAATGCTCATCGTTATGATTTAATATCATTCGCTCGTCTACCCGTCAATCGTAATGCCATAACCAAACTTCATTTCATCGCTCCAAGGCGCCACGTCCGCCGCTAGCTGCAGTGACGGACTTCCATGCGCCATGCCCAATTTGGCTTCCAAGACACTCTGTAACCGCAGATTGGATGGATCCAAACACATCGAATACTTTGATCGCTGCAATTTGAATTCGGCGCCCAGCAATACTTCGGATTTCAAATTGTACGGACTAAATGTCAGTTCCGCTCCAACAGTGACTCGACCAGGTGTGACGACACGCTTGTAGTTCATTGTGCAAGCCTGTTGAGCAGCATTGTAATTAAGGACGACGGTCGATGAGCCAGCCGCAGTATCGCTGGTTAATCCAGCAGCGCCAGCCGACTTTTCCAGTTTTGCATCGCCCAGCAGCAACTCTTCCTCGTCTCCAGTCTTGGCTGGCATTATATATTTGAGAGTGTAGCTACTCAGTAACTTTTGATTGGCGTCAATGTACATGCCTTCGCCGCCCATGCTCAATTTCTGCGTAATGGCCTGAAAGTAGTTGCCTCCATACATGATACCACCTCCCATGCTTCCATACTTTAGATTGGCAGTCCAAGTTTGACCTCCAAAGTCTACTTCACCCAATGCCTGATCCGTCTGCCCCTCTTGACTCGCCGAGACTTGAAGCTTGGCCATGCACAAGCCACCGAGCAAGGCTCGATGAATTCTTCCATCAATGCTACCACGTCCTAAATCAATGCGCGCCATTAATAAACCACCCTTTTCATCCGCCACTTGCGTCAGAAACGTATAAGTACTTTTGCGGCCATCGGGAAGCTGCGTGCCCATCCAAAAGGAATGCACCGCCGCCATGTACGGACTCACTTGCTTGTTAATGTCGCAGCGAAATCCATCAAAGGTTTCCAGCATGACCAAACGCTTGGCATCCTGCGCGGCTTGCTCGTAGGGACCGGGATTGGAAATGGTGGTGGATGATACGCTGGCGGCCGCGGCGGCAATCGAGTCGAGCGCAAGTTCGGATGGTGGAGGTGGAGGAGGTGCTGCTGCTGCTGCATCGTCACTGGTGGCTGGAGGCGGTGGCGGAGGAGCTTCGCAGCGACTCTTGACAATTCTATTGCTGAAAGCATTTAATAGAGAAGGATGCAAAACATTCGAGTCTTGCGACTGCTGCGGCCTCGATGTAGACGCCGCAGATCCCATGGTCTTGGAAGATGTTGTCGTCGTTCTACTCTCTGTGTGTGGAGGAGTTTGGAGCGAGGCGCGCCGTCGCGGCGGAACGGACCATGGATGGACGAACCAGTCATTACCGTAAGGACAAACAAAACCATAACCGGTACGACGTCTGTCACACGAGCAATCGTCAGCGCGACGCGCAACCATCACGACACAAAACAACTATGGACTTCACTTCAGACCTCTTTAGACAATAAAGACACTCAAATGAAGCGACATTTTCTTCTTGCAACGAGCGTTTCGACTATTTTAAGTGTGGAAGCCTGGCTGAGTGCTCCGATAAATTCTTGCGAGTCGCCGACAAGGCAACGGCAGTTACAATGCATTGATGGATCGTCTTTTTGCAGAATACAGACAATAGAATCACCAACTTGCCAAAGAATATGTACAAGAAGATTGTCTTTGCATGTATTGAGAGCAACATCAAAAGCCAATGATATGAATGATTTCTCGAAACGAAAGCCGGACGCCAAACAAGACGCAGCCGAAGGCAACAATTTCGTCGGGAGCATTCGAGGATTCTTTCCACAAGCAGAACAACGACAAGAAAAGCAGAATACAGTAACGACGTTAGAAAGTAGAGCAGGGGATGAACGAACGTTTTCCTTTCCAAAGCTTCCTTTCTCAAAGTCAATCAATGACACCGCTGCAACCGCTATAGCCGAACAACCTGCATCCAATGAAACTAGGTTAAGTTTCTTTCGCTCGCTTTGGAATCGCACAAAAGACCCAAGCGACGAAACTACTACTAGCAGTGCACGCCAAGACGAGTATGAGAAACAGCGTCGCGACAAGAAGCAGCAACGATTCAAGGAGTCAAAAGCAATGCAGCAAAAGCAGGACGGCAACAAGCAGCAGCAATTGAGCAAGAAGCTGAACCGAAACGACCAAGTTAAGCAGGAGCCGCTATTGGAAAGCAAGGATGACCAACCATGGGCATTTGGCATATTTTCGAAAATACAATCTGCCGCAGGCGGTCTTTTCAACAATTCGTCATCCTCCAACTCGACCACTGCTATCAATTCCAGCAATGAAACGACCAGTGGCAGCAATCCATTCACCTCCATGCAACGTTACATTGCATCCTCCACTGCATCACTACTTGCATCCGCTACGAACAATGCCAAGAACGACAAGGAGGAGTGGGTGGTGGTCTTGCCAAAGACGCGACTCATGCCTGGCGTCATTGTTCCAGTCACTGTCGCTGGCGGCTTGGACTTGCTCGTTGTTGCGTCCAAGGATGGCCGACGACTCTATGCGATTGAGAACTCATGTCCACATTTGGGGACGCCTCTTGAGACGGGTCAATTGGTGCGACTGCCTGTGGAGGAGACGCCAATGCCAAGTAGTATGAAAGCAGGATCATCCAAGTCACTGCCGTCGCAGAAGCAACAATCATTAGACTCATCGTCGTCGTCATTCCAATCCAAATTGACTGGCGCTTTCAACGGCCCATGGAGCGAAACGGAAGTCTCCAAAATACTGCAGCAAGACGGCTGCGAGGACTGCATTGTATGTCCACTTCATCGAACCGCCTTTGCCTTGCAGAGCGGCGCTGTTCGCGGGGAGTGGTGTCCATATCCACCAATATTGGGCAAGCTGATTGGCAACGTCAAGGCACCAACTGGCGTTGCTGTCTTTGACGTTCGAACCCGAGGAAAGAATGTTGAGATTCGTATCAATACACCCATTCTCATGGAAGATGACGATGACGACGATGCAAAACGTTAAATACTACTCAGTTTTTATTCGCAAATTCAAATGCAAAACTTCTAAAAAGCTATAGAATATGTTTATCTATTTATCATTTTGAGTATTCAAATTATCTCTCGAGTCACCGCAGGAACCTGGTCATTGTCAATGTCAATATCTTCCAGTTGCAACTGACCATCGTCACTAACATGGGTGCCGACTGACTTTTGACCGCTATCGGAATCTTCATTTCGACGACGCCTGGCAACAATAACATACTGTACCAAACCAGCCATGCCGACGAGTACAACTAATACAATGGCAACGATTGTACCTGCTCCAATGCCTCCTCGTTTCTCCGTTTCTGACGACGACGTTAAAAAGTCTCGGTCCAAGGCCGACCCCGCCGGAAACTGACAATGCCGTCCCTCAAAGAATGTTGGACAAGTGCAACCATGAAAGCGTTCACCAGACGTGACCATGTTTCTTCCACAACTCCCACCATTGACGCAAAAGGCGTAGTCGCTCTTTTCCTTGTCAATCTCGCAGCTCACAAACGATTCCTCCTTAAACTCGCACTGCTTGTGTCCCTGCAGACTCACCGCATCACCAAAGCCAGCAACGCTGCAGTCGCATCTCCAACTATACGTGTCAATGTGTGGTTCAGGATAGCAGGAGCCGCCATTGTAGCAAGCGGCGTGGCTGTCCGGTTCGCTCGTGCCGTCGTCAATCGGACAGCGTTCCATGAGGAAGGAGCAGTCGCTTCCTGAAAATCCATCGCGGCAGACGCTACGTAAACGAAAAAGGGTATGGTGAGTGAGTCATGGGAAACACTTAAAGTGAGGCAAACGCGTCTCGCGATCGCGATACTCTCGACTACTGCATCGTCGCGTCTCGCCGTCTCGTCTCGTCAAACGACTGGCTCCAAAAATTTAAAGGCAAGAACGAACCATAACAATGAACGAGCAAGACGATTTCACACATACCATTGCTCCTCGCAGCTTCCATTCTCTCGACATTCTGGTGTATCTTCGAGGACGCAATCACCATATGGTTGGCAGTCTCCAGGAGGACAAGCGGCACGCGCAAAGTCGATCGACAAGCCGATTAGCAGCAATATCCGTAACAAAGACATGATAAAAGGCTTGACTGCTACTATTTACTTTGGATGCGTCTCGAAACAATGGCAGGTTCCCGTCCGATGATTCGAAGTTGTCGTTTTGCGATGCTTCACCGTCCGCGCGCGAAGTCCCTTCCATGTCCTTCCGGACGAACCAACTCATCCGATGGTCCATATGTAATGGCGCGTCGCCTTCCGTTTTCGGAGAAACTAACACATATAGGCAGTCGTGTTACTGTGAAACAGCTGACAAATCCAATGCCGTGTGACGCCAAAAGTGACTCATGCACCTTGTCAGCAGCTTGTTGGCGAGATGACGGCGTCCAAAACCATCTGGTTTCACTCATGCTGAGTTGCTACACTTAGGATGCGTGCCACTGGTCGATAAGTGCGACAGTATGATTAAACAGCTTTTGATAAGGAGGCAGCGGGCCAACAAGTCATGGAGTCGTGTCACTTGGCAGCAGTCACATGAAGGATTCAGTCGGGTTGGCATCTCCAAGCGGTAGCAAATAATATGCAGAAGGTATCATAAGGTGCATAATGTAGCCGAGGTGATGCTTTTCGCTAGCTGCATCTATATGCTGCACGTCGCAGTGACGAGGGAAAATAGAATCAAGTCGTACGAGGCTACGAGCAATTATTTACTGCGTGTAACCTTTAACTAATTTGTATGCAAATTTTCTTCTAATAACAACGCTCAAAGTTGCAACCTGTGGCTGCAAAGCATGTTTCTGGTGCACTCGAAACCTCGTAAGTGGCCTGAATCAACAATGCATGAGCAACGTTTATATGATTTCCTTGTCGTGCACGGCCGCTCCTCCACGAGACGGACTGAGCGAGGCTGGTGGTTGGTCGTCATTCATGTCAACTTCCTCCAGTTGCAATTCCCCTTCATCGTAATCCGTGTAATTGTTTAAATTGTTATTGTTGGACTTGTTGTCCCATTGCTTGACTTGACGTCGGCGCTTGACAATGACGGCATAAAAGATCAACCCAACAGCTGCCGCCAAGGATAGCAAGACGACAATGGCAATCGCGCCCGGTCCCAGTCCGCTTGGCTGAGTCGTCGGATACAAGATAGTTTCGCGCTTCGGCGCCATGCCCAATGGAAACTGGCAGTGCCGACCTTCAAACAACTTGGGGCAAGTGCATCCGCGAAACATTTCGCCCGAATCCACCTTGTTCTTTCCACAAACGCCACCATTGACGCAAAACGCATAGTCGCTACTCTTCTTGTCATTCTCACAACTTATCACTTCACCAGGGAACTCGCACTGCGTTCCCTCGTAGTTGGCCGAATCCCCAAAGGCTGCGCTGCAGTCACAGCTCCAATCCTTGTTGTTGCTGCTAAAGCACTGGCCGCCGTTGAAGCAGGCGCGGGGCCCGGTGTTTTCCGTCACGTCATTGTAGCAAATATCGACGCGAAAAGAGCAATCCCGACCGGCAAATCCTTCGTTGCAGACGCTGTTAAAGTCATATTGGGACGGATGCAGTAAATTTGGTAGCGAGCAAGGTAAAGTGTCGTTGGGATGAGGTAACGGAAGGTGCAGAGGTGCGATACAAAGGAAAGGGACGGCAGTGTGAGACACGTAAAAGCTTTATCAGTGCTTCCAAAGCTAGCTACACTTCGTGCATCATCATTATATATCAAGCAACGAATCTCCAACGAGACCGATGCCTCAATTTCTGTGACAGCTCGTTCCGATTCTCGCGCCCGTCCCTTCGCTTCCGCTTCCTCTCCTCCAAGGCCATTGACCACATCGATGCTTGGTCACTCATTTCAAACAAAATAGCTTTGTCTTTACATACCATCGCTCCTGACAATTGTCTCCACAAGAGCGAGTGTCTAAAATGCACTGGCCGTATGGTTTGCAGTTTCCTGGCGGACAAGCTGCCAGAGTGGACGTTGATAAGAAGGTCGTCGCCACGACGGCAACTAGCAGTACACTTCGCATAATCATTGTGAATGGATAGATTCAATGCAAATTTAGTATTCTTTGCTTGTTTGCTGCAGCCACAGAACAAAACGGATGCTTGCTGTTGCTTTGGAAGGAGGCGGAGCCACGAACGAACGCGGCGCGCCAAATTCGTCGCCTTCGAAATCTGCCGGACGAAAAAGTGAGACTGGCGCGCGCGCCTGGCTGGACGCGGCGCGCCAAATTCGTCGCCTTCGAAATCTTGTGCCGGACGAAAAAGTGAGACTGGCGCGCGCGCCTGGCTGGTCGAGAGTACGTCGGCATGAGTGATGGTAAGACAGTCAGCTACCACTCCACAGTTTCTCATGACTACCTTCCAGACCATTAGCTTCTTCGTAAAGAAAATGAAATAACTACTATTGAAACATGCTTTAATATTAATATTGAAAAAATGTGATGCAGTTGCGCAGAAATTCAAGCCTTACAAGCGTTACTCCATTCTTGTAGACCATGCTTGCGGAATGCTTGTTTGTGCCGACGAAAACACCTTAACAAAGGCGTCAAAGTTGTACGTCCTCGACGGTTGAATGGAAAAGACCACCGTCTCAAACTTGCTTTTGAAACGGCCATTTAGTAAACTGCAAAAGATTTCCGCCACCATGCTTGGATCGTTCCCATGTACGCCGCAACCAAAGGCGCACAGCACCAAGTGGCGGCAATTGTTTTCGTGAAAGATGCAAAGGACCCGAACGAGGCGCTCGTATATGCGATCAATCAGCTGCTGGAACTGCTCGTCGACGAAACAATTCGTGACACTTGTAGGCGAGTCTGTCAGTTTTGTTGCACCTTGCTTCTCCTTTTGTTGCTGCTGCTCCTGCTCCACGAGTTGCGTGGCAACCTCAAATGCGTTAGGAGCCGGCATGGATAGAAACGAGCAAAGCTGCGGCTCGTCCAAGACTGGACAGCGCTCCGAGTCGACCCGATAGACTGGAACTTTTGGTGCGTAAATGGCGCATGCCGACGACGTTCCTTCCGGAAAGTTTGAATTAATGCTGACGTAATGATCCGGCAAATCTTTGAATTGAAGCAGGCACGGATGCAATAAGCTTGCTCGACAGATGCAATCCTCTTGGCTGACAGTTCCCCGATAAAACTTTTCGCCAGGGTTGCGTGCGCTCGCCGAGTTTAAAACGCCAATGTCGCCCTGCAGGTTGCGCAGCTTGGCAGCCACTTGCAGTGATGTTCCGTAGACGACAGACACTCGAGTGTCGTATGTTTCCAACGTCGAACTAGTCGTTGATTCCGGCTGCAAATGAAACTCATCTTGATAGTGATAATGAATCGAGTTTTGCTTGGCATATTCCAGTGCTTGACTCACATTGACTGTATCACCCTTGTTGTTGACATAGTAGCCTCGATTTGCCACCTCCATTGTTTCAGTGGCGACATGAAGCAACCAGTTGCGCGAGAAGGAGCACCTTGAAAGATTGGTTCGATCAGGGGAATCGGGACCTCCTCGGTTGCTCAAGTGCTTGTCGGCAGCAGATGGAGATGGCTGATGCTGCGAGTATGTAGATATCATACTGAATGGCTGTAAAAGTAGACTATTACATGGAGCGCAGCTTCATCGAGCAAGCACTACCAACCTCTGGCAAAAGATTTTGCCGTCGTCGCGCATGGAAGCATCACGAGGCAAGTTGAAGTCGAGCGTCGCGCTTGTGTCAAGCATGCATGCATCATGCACTTGCGCGTCGCGAAGCGGAGGTTCGGTTTTCTCGCACGATTAAAAAATGAGTCTGTGACGCACGCGATCATAACCGTTGCGATTTTTGTTACTTCACGCACATCCAGCTACCCCATTGTCGCGTTTTTCAAGTAAATTTCAGGATATGGCAGAATGTGACCCTATGAGAACGAAGCAACGTTTTTACGTATATTTCTAGGAGAGCTGCTCATTATAGAAAGCACTTCTTGCATTCTCGCGGCGCTGCAACATTAGTAAATCATCGCCTTGGAACACACCATGGACCGCGCTAATCTACCATTGAATCGGGCCTGCCATGCCTTTGGTTGTGAATCCAGGGAACCATTTTTCCACAAGAAATTGCGTCGTTGCTCGCGATGCAAGGAGGTTTGGTATTGCAGCCGTGAACATCAGCTTCAAGATCGTCGTCAACACAGCAATTACGTTGCGGATCATTCATCTAGTGTTTGGCTACATGTAAAAGAAGGGCAAGGTGATGGCCTGACGAATGAAATGACTACCTACCTCATGGCCACGCCTGACGAGCTTCTTCAAGTAAAGTCGTTGGAGTGTGGACGCTACATGAGCTCACCACTGATTTGCCCGTACGGTACATTTTGTAACTTCTAAATCAAATCGTTGCACCTTTCGCTTGTAGCTGTCCTTGGATGGCCAATCCAAGCTTGCAGTTGCTACAATACGAGAGACGAATAAATCGCTTTCTTAACTCTTCAAGCTTAGTAAGTCTGCTTGTTTCTACTCTATATCGCACTAGTTTCAGCAATATGCTCGTTGAATCGCTTCGAAGCCGTCGCTGCCACGCATCACGCGATCGTGAGGCTGTGGTGAGCCGCGAGTGCCGCTGTGTCACCCTATCGGACATTCGGTGTGACTTGCCCGATTTTCGCTGTTTTCGTTCGCATCCTGCAACTCCCCTCAAGTCATACCTAATAGTTCGATTCCTTGAAGAGCAGGTTCTTTAAGTGCTTGCTTGCCGTAGCCCGTGGAAGAAACTTGGTAAGTACATCCGCCGGGTTTGTCGTTCCCATGATGTGGTTGAAATTAATAATTCCCGCCGCAATCGCTTCGCGTACACGGTGAAATGCCAGTGCATTGTGTCGCTTCGTCAGACTAGAGTGCGGTAGGTTGCTGCTTTGCGTTACCGACTTGTTGTCTCCAAACATCCATGAAGGTCCGTCGAGCGGAACTCCCAACATGCGTAGCGTGAAGCGAAGATCCATGATCTGCTCCGTGCTCACTCTCGCTGCTACAAACTCCGAGCCGTACGTCGCCGTCTCGACCGTCGCTTGGCGTTTCGAAAACCAATCGACGACTGTTCCATTCAACATGTGTAGCATGCCCATCGCTGCCCGTCCCGTCGTGTAATCGTGGTACAGGTTCGCATCTTCGAACGTTGACATTCGCACCGCCTTGCCGCGCGGCGTGGGCATGTTCCACGGAAGCTCTTCGCAGATCTTGCCGTACACACTGTAATCCCAATCCATCTTGTCAACTGTCGCGTATCGCTCGTCCGTTGGAATCGAAACGTTGAATCGAATCGCTCCATCCGGGTATCTTCGTAAGTATCCGCAAATATGCTTCAACCGTTCCAAGTGCCCCGCTCGTGGCGCAGCTCGGAATCTCCCCATAGTCATGACAGCACAGTGAATGTCGAATCGACATAAACTTACTGCCCATTGCAACGCACCAATTATCGATTGATACTTCGCAATTCCGTCGTCGTCAAGTTCTTTCGTTTCGTCGAGTTCCGGATGATCGCCGTCGCGTAGTGGACTTGTCTGCGGTCGCGGTTCCTCGCCGAACATTTCTTTGTAGTTCGCTAATAGTCTTGTGACGTACTTCTTCGCTCCGAAGCAGAGTACGCCGTCGTCGTCTCGCCAAACGTCTGCGCCCAAATGATATGCCAATGGACCGACGCCCTTCAACTTGTAGTTGTAGTTCTCAATTAAAAGATCCGTTAGTTCCTTCGGATTCTTCATCGCTATCGCTAAATCGTCGACATACACACAAACGTATTCGTAGTGCGTGCCTTTATCGCGCATCCACACGTCCGGTTCTGCGATACACGGCGTGAAGCCAATGTCGCGGAGCGTGTCTGCAAAGTGTTCGTGCCAGCGTGCGCCTGACGTGCGAAGACCGTATAGTGCCTTCACGATCGTGAGCGTGTGACCCTCGAGCTCCCCGAACTCCGGACCTGCCACGATATAAACCTTCTCTTTCGTTTTCGCTTCCAAGTATGCGTTGCCGACGTCAGCTGCCCACAGTTCCAGACCGTTGAGTTCCGCTAACATCGCTACCATTCGTAGACTTCGCAATGACACAACGCCCGAGTAAACTGAATCCTTCGGCGGCTCTGTCATATGTCCTCCTGCAACGAGTCGTGCTTTCCGTCGCAAATCGTGCTTGACATCGAATATCATGTGCACGTTTATTCGTTTCCACGGCGCCGGCATAACCTTACCGACTCCTTGATCTGCGAACGTGTCGTAATCATTTATCTGATTTAATTCCGTTCGAATCGCATCCGTCCACAGCGTGTTGCCGTTGATCTCGTCGAGAGCTTTCGCATCTTTATAATTGCGCGGCAACCTTACGCCGAATTTGTAGCGTACGCCGTTTGCTTTCGATTTTCGTTTCGCTGCTGTCACCATCTGTCGAAACTTCTTTCGCTTCCGAGTGTAATGTTCCAGCTGCTTCCATCCTGGCTTGTCGAGTAAGCCGTGCTTGAGTCCATACTCTGCGATCGTTATCGGATCGTCCTTCTTCATGATCGCGAGAGGCTCCCACGTCGTCGTTCCGTCAGTCCATTCGACGAGAACGTTACTTGAACTTCCTTTGTATGTCGGATCGTTCGGTTTCAAATTAAGCTCGTGTCCGATTACCTTCGTGAATACCCACTGAGTCGCCGGATCGTTTCGTATATCTTCGTCCATCTGTCGTTCGATTAAATCCGACAGTTCGTTGTAACTTATTAAGTCTTTCGCTGGCTCCTCTCCCATCTGGATCAGGAAACCTTTCGTCGTTTCGAGTAGCTCGTTATCGCGTACTTCGATATATTCGCATACAGTCGCTCGCATTTTCTGACCGTTTTCGTGTTCCCTTACGAACGTGCGTCCGATGAGTTCGCTTGGAGAGAACAGAGGGCATTTATTCCCTGATTCTTGCTCAGCCCTTCTGAAGAACTTCGCTGGTACGTTGGCGTGGTTCGCCATCGGAATTGTTTCGTCGTCGTTTCCTTCGTAGTTGTCGTGACTACTTTCTGTCGCATTCATGCTATGGTAGCGTCCTGTCGCGAGATCTGGAGTTTCAAAATTTCGCTCGCTTGCGCGTGTAGCTTCTTCAGAAATCTCCCCTCCAGACTCAGGGAAGGAAGGCAACTCTCGTGGTAACAAGTAGCTGCGCGAGACCACGTTGGAGCGCGGAATCGCCTGAAGCGTGTCGTCCGTCAGAACGAGAAAAGTCATGTGCGGACCGCTATTCTCTGCGATGCCCACGAATCGGCCGTTGCCAGATCGTACCGCCGAGGGAAAACTCCCCTGCGCCTCAAACGTGACCGGTTCCCACCACTTGAAATGTAACAAAGGCGAAATATCCGGCAAATTTCCGAACGCAACTTCCGTTGGCGTGCGCCATCCCAGCGATTTCGTCGCGAGGACGTTCAGTATCATGATTACGAATTTAATCAGCAAAACCCAGCAATGGCCTGGCGAACCCGAATCTCGTTGGAGGTTCTCCATCATTGGCTTAATGTGCGACGTGTGACGTTCGCATGGATTTTGTTCTGGGTGACCCGGTTCTGTGGTCACTTGAGGAATATTGTACATCCGACAGAGATCCCTCACAGCCTTGCCAGTCTCCGACTTGGCATTGTCGCTGAGCAGTCCGTTAGGAGCGCCCACTTCGCGGATAAAATCCTCTAACGCGTTTGACATTTCGCTCTCCGACTTCATCGGGTAGCCGCGCGTGTAAAAACTTTCTCGTCCAACAAAGAGCTGCATCTTAGTAGCTCCCCCATGCCCTAGAATTCCATCATCCAAAGCTGGCGTGTCAGAGTGTATCGTGTCCGTGGCGAATAGTTCGCGCAACCGCTGAACGTTCGCGGCCGGAAATCGTGATTTCGTGAGGTGTCGAAATGGTAATCGCGGGTGTTCGCTGAGATGATACCATGCTTCCGTGTGACGTAAAGTCTGTTGAACTCGCTCAGTCGGGACCCATCCGAGGTACGGCCGAAGAGCATTATAGTCCGGTTCCTTGCTTCTTAGCTTCCGCAAATTAACGCGTGAAAACTGAGCGTGTCGCACGCACCGATTGATCAGTACGTCAAGTTCGTCGCCAGTGCGTGTCGGCGTGTGACGATTGCGGTGCGTGATACCGTCATCATCGAATCGTTCGTCGAAAGATCCATAATCGTGATCTCGTTCGTCGAAATCGTCGTGCGCGTGCTCGACATCGTAAACAGTCGGGTCCCACGGCACGTCCGACGTCATGATGACAGTCGGATACTTATCCAAATCATCGAACGTGGGTTTCGTCACGTCCAAGTACACCAGGCCATCGCGAATCGCCAATGGCAAAACGTAGCCTCCAATGTTCGTCGTAATTCGTTGCGTTCCGCCAAACATGGTCGGAATATCGTCGACGCGATGTCCCATTGCGCGCAATTGATTCGGGCAATGAATCGTCGGTCCGTCTCGCTTTAAAGCATACTGGTGACACAGAAGCAGAATGGTTTCGCCACTAAGGGTCTTTGCCAGTCCAGCTGCAGTGCCAATCTTGAGAGCTGGGACAATATGATCGTCAATACCAGTCACATCCACCTCGGCGTTCGTTTCCGAAACGACGAGCATGTCTCCTCCGCATAAGCCTCCGTTCGCGCCGCTGTCGATGAGCGCGCCTTCGTTGATCCGCTCGTAGTGTGCGCGATTGACGCGCATACGACGATGCATGTTGAAGCTGAATGTACCTCGTCCGGTGTTATCAGTCGTCAACGATCCTGTCACTTGCTGAGTTGTAGTACTCGCATTGTTCGCTTGCAGAACCGATCGTGCAGCCGTTTGGACTGACATTCCACTATTGCCGGGCTGAATATTAATCGTGCCAGGAACGCTTGCGTGATCGTTCGCTACAGATTCCGTCGCGTGACGCTCTTGATGCGCCGCGTTGACTTGCGTCTGCGTCGTAGCCGTGCCTCGTTGGTTGCGCGGTCGCCATCCGTTTTCGGGTGTCTTGGGCGCCGTCGCACGCTTGTCCTTCAACTGCTTTCGCTGATCAAACTTCATCTCCAACCAGACTTCATCCTTCACGCTCGCGTGAGGTTTCTTCATGATCGCTGCAAATCGTTCCGCCGATAAGCCGCTTGGAGTCGCGCCGCCATTGCCGCCGCCGCCTCCTTTCGTTCCACTAGACTGCGCTTGATTGATTGTGCGCTTAGTCTTCGTCGTCGATGGGTGTTTCTTGTCATACTTGATGCAGCACTCTTCTAAGTGCGCGTACAACTGCGCGAAATTGTCTTCCGAGTCGTGTTGCCCCATGTGTTTCTTGATGGCAATCATTCCGTCAAAACCTGCTAGCGAGGCGCTGAATCCAGTGTGCTCGGAGAAAGCGTCGCGTAGCATGTCGTATCGTTGTAAACCTGTCAGAGCTTCTGCGTCCATTTCGAGCAGCCAGATGACTTTCTTGTAGAACAGTGCGAGAAATTCGATCGTCGGCCGTGACCACTTCTCGGTCAGCCGCATTCCCTGCAGTTCCGTTCGCGCGCGTTCCTTCTCGATGTGAGCAGTAGCGCCTTCTTCGTATCGCGTTCGCAATCGTTGGTAGACTTCGCGTCCGTCCATCGTCTTCTTGAACTGCTGTACTGCGAGTGATGCAGACGGAGTTCGACAGTGCGTGAGAAAGATTCTGTATACAAACACATTCTTCTTTGCATACGCCTTCTGTTCCTTCGGTCCCTTTTCCTTCGGGTCATAATCGTCGTCAAAGACTTCGTGGAAGTCGTGCAATGTAGCGATGACTTTCAACTCGGAAATCCACTGTTTCCACGAGGAATCCAGCTTCATTTCTTTACAATCCTTCGCCGAGAACTTGATAGACTTCGTAAATTGGTCTGAATACTTCTCGTCGTCTTCGTCGTCGCCGAGGTCCAGTACGGATGTCGGTGACTGCTTCGTGTCCACGTCCACGCTCGTCGGTGGCACCTTGTCGGCCGAGTCGGGCTTCGACTCGTCGCCTTCGTTCGTTAGCGTGGAGTCCTTGGATTCGTCCTTCTTGGATTCCGTTTCGCTTTCCTTCGCTGGAGGTTTCGCTCCGCTTCCGCTGCCCACGCTCGCAATGTTGCGCGCTTGGACTCGTTCCTTCGCTCGTGCTGTGACGAACGTCGCCAGCGTTTCGGTGGTCAGTTGCGACCATGTCTTGATGTCCGGCGACTCTTGCGCCAAATACCATTCGATCGCGTTCGTGATCGTGCGTTGTTTCATCTTCGTTAGCGAGTGTTCGCTCGTTTCCTGCGTGACATTGTCGCCATCGTCAGTCGTCGTCGTTGTCGTCGTCGTGACGTTCCACTTCGTCGCGAAATCGTCGTACTCCATCTCGATCAATTGCGTAAGCGATTCTACTCCGAGTTCGTCGAATAACTCCTTGAACTGAGGATCTTGGAAAACGCCTACGTTCTCTTCGTAAACATGCGCAAACGCCGCGTCTTTCTGCGCGCGAGTTTCCGCCATCGTTGTCGTCGTGACAATGTTCTTGCTATCACCTGCGGAACTTTCCGGGCCAAGAACCAACGTGCGTCCACGTTACTTCGTAAATCAATAGTACTCTTCGTCGATAAAGTCTCTATGCCGAGGCAATGAGTCTCAAGACAGTGTTAATCTTGTAACTTGTAAATCAAATCGTTGCACCTTTCGCTTGTAGCTGTCCTTGGATGGCCAATCCAAGCTTGCAGTTGCTACAATACGAGAGACGAATAAATCGCTTTCTTAACTCTTCAAGCTTAGTAAGTCTGCTTGTTTCTACTCTATATCGCACTAGTTTCAGCAATATGCTCGTTGAATCGCTTCGAAGCCGTCGCTGCCACGCATCACGCGATCGTGAGGCTGTGGTGAGCCGCGAGTGCCGCTGTGTCACCCTATCGGACATTCGGTGTGACTTGCCCGATTTTCGCTGTTTTCGTTCGCATCCTGCAAAGTTGCAGATTCTTCCCTGTCAAACACCCCATGCCCTGGCCACCCAAATACCCAATGAGTCAGGCAAAACATGTCCAGGGTATGCCAATGACAGGTGCAGAGTCTCAAATGGTGCAAAAAGGACTGCCTGGAGGCTGACACCATGGGTACAGCCTCTACTGTGGGTATGGCCAACACCACAAGTTGCAGATTCCCATGCCCTGGCCACCCAAATACCCAATGAGTCAGGCAAAACATGTCCAGGGTATGCCATTGACAGGTGCATAGTCTCAAATGGTGCAAAAAGGACTGCCTGGAGGCTGACACCATGGGTACGGCCTCCACTGTGGGTATGGCCAACACCACAAGTTGCAGATTCTTCCCTGTCAAACGCCCCATGCCCTGGCCACCCAAATACCCAATGAGTCAGGCAAAACATGTCCAGGGTATGCCATTGACAGGTGCAGAGTCTCAAATGGTGCAAAAAGGACTGCCTGGAGGCTTACACCATGGGTACGGCCTCCACTGTGGGTATGGCCAACACCACAAGTTGCAGATTCTTCCCTGTCAAACGCCCCATGCCCTGGCCACCCAAATACCCAATGAGTCAGGCAAAACATGTCCAGGGTGTGCCATTGACAGGTGCATAGTCTCAAATGGTGCAAAAAGGACTGCCTGGAGGCTGACACCATGGGTACGGTCTCCACTGTGGGTATGGCCAACACCACAAGTTGCAGATTCTTCCCTGTCAAACGCCCCATGCCCTGGCCACCCAAATACCCAATGAGTCAGGCAAAACATGTCCAGGGTATGCCATTGACAGGTGCAGAGTCTGAAATGGTGCAAAAAGGACTGCCTGGAGGCTGACACCATGGGTACGGCCTCAACGGTGGGTATGGCCAACACCACAAGTTGCAGATTCTTCACTGTCAAACGCCCCATGCCCTGGCCACCCAAATACCCAATGAGTCATGCAAAACATGTCCAGGGTATGCCATTGACAGGTGCATAGTCTCAAATGGTGCAAAACGGACTGCCTGGAGGCTGACACCATGGGTACGGCCTCCACTGTGGGTATGGCCAACACCACAAGTTGCAGATTCATCCCTGTCAAATGCCCCATGCCCTGGCCACCCAAATACCCAATGAGTCAGGCAAAACATGTCCAGGGTATGCCATTGACAGGTGCATAGTCTCAAATGGTGCAAAAAGGACTGCCTGGAGGCTGACACCATGGGTACGGCCTCCACTGTGGGTATGGCCAACACCACAAGTTGCAGATTCTTCCCTGTCAAACGCCCCATGCCCTGGCCACCCAAATACCCAATGAGTCAGGCAAAACATGTCCAGGGTATGCCATTGACAGGTGCAGAGTCTCAAATGGTGCAAAAAGGACTGCCTGGAGGCTGACACCATGGGTATGGCCTCCACTGTGGGTATGGCCAACACCACAAGTTGCAGATTCATCCCTGTCAAACGCCCCATGCCCTGGCCACCCAAATACCCAATGAGTCAGGCAAAACATGTCCAGGGTATGCCATTGACAGGTGCAGAGTCTCAAAAAGTGCAAAAAGGACTGCCTGGAGGCTGACACCATGGGTACGGCCTCCACTGTGGGTATGGCCAACATGCTGGGATCCCCTTGAAAAGGACATCGACACGGTCACAACGGTCCAAAGACACGGAACATCCTGTTCACGACCACACTCCTACGACGGCGAGAGTAGAAAGTCAGCCACTGGCCCAAACCCTACACACTTCACCGTACCCGAAGAATTCGCGAATTCGCGACTGACAACCGTAGAAAGACTACCACAGGTACATCGAATACTGGAACCGGCGTACACAGCGAATGTTCGGCCTCTACAGAGAGAAGCCGTGCAAACACTACCAGCAGTGAAAACTATACTGCCAGTTCTGTACACGGACGAGAGCCATCCCGCCTACGGGATGGCCAGTACAAAATGACACGACCGGTAGACAATATACATACGTATGAATGAGAAGCCACTCTTGGATGTGAAATCGACCGCTTCACTTTTGTCTCATTCTAGCGGATCTACTAACAATAGATTCAAAGTTTCCCCAGTCTTTTAGCGTTTAAACCGTCTTTTCTCCCTACTTCCGTACGGACCTTCATCTTGGATCTCAAGCAAAGTAATTACTTGCCGATTGAACCAAGATCTTTTTACCAAGTTTCCAAAGCATTGAACAAAACCGGACGCGGATTTCTTCAAGCCCTTTCTGTCAACCTCGAATTTCCAAAGCTCTGCAGCAACAAGCGGAGTATTGAGTGAGCAAGAGCAAGCCTACAAGCGACCCTTTTGCCTTTATCTTTCAGTTTACCTCGAGTCGGATCAAGCGTTTGATCAAGGCCAACGTCGTCGAGCAGATTTCAAGTCTCCATCAGTTGAGCAGAACTACTTTACCTAGTCTGCCGAGCACTCTTTTCAAGTCGCTTCTCACTCCACAAGTCACGCGCCTTCTTTACAGTTTCCTTCGCCGCTTCAACACAAGCCGCCAAGTCTTTAATTCTTCACGACGCCTTCTACAAGTCGTCGTCCTCTTCACCAACATTACTTTACACGAGTTCAATCCTTCAAGTTCCCAATTGGTCACTCCAGAAGGCCATCCAGTAATCCGTCTTACCGCCGCCGATCAAATTTGCACAGCAACAAAAGCCGCATTCCAACAGAGTAGCGCACACCAACTTTCACCGAACAACCCCAAAGACTGGCATTTAACTGGAACCATCAAAGAGCAGTCTACAACCACCGCCTTCGATACGGCTGGTGTATGTACGCGTCTCTCCTCCAACCCCTTGGACTTGGGACGAAGAAGACAAGCGCTTCACCTGGATCTTTCGAGGCATTCTACCGCCGCCTTCATCAAAGCCAATCAACCCGGAACAAGCTTGTGAGCAGCGCTTCAATCAGTTTAAAGACCTTGCCAACAACGAAGTGTTTTACAATCACATTGCGGAAGAATTCAAAGAAGAAGAATTAGCAAAAGTTGCCGAGTGAACCGCACAATCGGGTGTCGAAACAAGTTACATCGACAGCAGCATACCCTTTCTCAAAGCCTTCATCTTTTCTCCAAAGTCATTAATCTTCCTTGATGAAAAGCGAGCAGACTTTTACAAGAGCCTTGATCTTTGCCAACCGAACGATCCTTTCACGCCCGAAGAGAAGGAGATTCTTCTACTAGAAGACACTTTGCGCAACAAACAATGAACAGCAACCTATCGCATCCAGTAACTCTTACCCTAGTTTCTGCTTCCGCAAAGTGAAGAAAAACAGACGTCAAGACTTGCAAAGACTTTGTGAAGTACCAGATATAAACACAGAGACGACGTGCGCTTGTTCAGTGTGCATTGCCAACCCGCAAGCACACGTACCCTCCCCAAGCAACAACTCATCACCAACCAACGAGCAATTAGAAACATCTCCAACAAGCACGTCGCAAGCCCACCGATCGAACCATCCGACTCGCCAACAAGAAGCAAATCAAGCGCCAGTTAGTCAAGCGCTTCGCCAAGACACGAGACCATTGCAACAAACTCTTCACTCTCAGAACGTTTCAAGCACTTACCAAGAAGCACCTCGCATCGCGAGGCCTGCGTTCAACAACAATACGGACGGCACAGCAAGTCAAAGAGGGCGCATCACCGCAACAAGTCGATCAATCTTCAACGCAATCAATCACTGTTAGTCAAAGGACCATCGCCAAACTGACAACAGCAGTCGTCCTTACCAGCAGCGTTTAAGACAGCAACAAGCAAATCGAATCGTCACGCCAACCCGACAGCAAAACCGAACCTCCAATCCAACTCTTCAAGTCCAGCCTCGCATCAACGACACTCGCAACACTACAACTCATCATACACGCGATTTAAACAGTCTTCAAGCTCAAGTAACTCGTTTAAATCATCTTCTTAATCAACAACAACAACAGCAGCACTTACAAGCTCAACGAAATCAACAAGTGACAAATCAACAATGTGTCCATCGTCGCGATCAACATGCTCAGCAGTTCCACACTCGTTCACGTTTTCAAACTCCATCACATCAGCAACTCAATTGGCCACGTCAGCAATGTTTAGCTACCCCAAACCGTCAATCTTTATTCTCCGACAACAACGTTAGCTATCAACGTCCAACCAATAGCCAAAACTTTTACTACTCATTCTAATCGCAACCATGACCGACCAACAAGAAGACATCACTATGAATGCGCTCTACAAAATGCCAAAGATAACCAACACCATTGAAGCCTTTCCATCATGGTTCAACCAGTTCAAGAATCATGCAAGAATTGCAGGCTGTTGTCGTCCTATAAGAGGCAGTCGACCCGAGCACTTACCAGCTACTCAAAATGAAGTCATTACTGATCCCGCAGCTAACGCAACAGCAGACGAAATCCAAATCATTCGAAACAAACAAGCGGAACGCAAGCAGAATGAAACGCTCATGCAAATGCTCTCCATCGCACTGTCGCCATTCCCCGAGTTGAACGACCATCTTGTTGGAGCAGAATCAACAGAGTATCCAGGAGATGAAGCTTGGAAAGTTATCAATGCATTGGAAATCAAGTTCTCTCCAGACAAGTTCATGGCGCCAACACTTTATCGACGAAGCATCCAAAACCTCAAGCTCGAACGACCAAAAGCAAACCCTCAAGACCTCATCGACCTCATGCAATCGCAAGCCATCAAGTTCAACCAAACACTTCTTGCAGACGACCTGATGGCTACGCTCATGAACAAGCTGCCACCTCAATACTGCCTCACTTTAGCACAAGAGCAAAAGACCAAGCAACGCGCATTGACCAAAACCGAAATGGAAGGCGTCGTATCGACTATCTACCAAACAATTTACGCAGCAGAAGACGAAGAAGCTTTAATACAAGGAGTCAACAAAATTGTTCTATATGCAGCGCAACCAGAACTGCCGCAACAAGAAACTTCACGCCAACAAAACACTCGTCAGCATCAAGCGTCGCCAACTCGCAATGAACGCCCTCAAACCAACTTTAACAACACGCAAAATCCACCATCATTCAAATGCTACCTTTGCCATCAACCATATCATCGAAGCGCCGACTGCTTTGAACGAGTCAAAAATGCCGCATGGAACTCGTCAAACGAAGCTGTCTGATGGAAGATCAAGAAGCATGAGAGCAACAAGAACGTGGTTTAGAACAACCAAGAGAGCGTCCTCGCAATTCAAATCAACAGCAAGATCATCGTCCTCCTCATGATGATCAGCAAGAAGACCGTCGTTATCGCCAGAATCGCAACAATGAGCGCACAAGAGACCAACCAAGAGACAATGATTATCGTCGCCGAGATCATCAAGAGCAACCGCGTCAACTTGAGCATCAAAACCATCATCAAGAGCCTCACCCGCGAACCATCATGCGCAAACAAGTGCCTCGTCAAGCGCCATTACTCGAACAAGGACTTGCAGCAGTACACGAAGCCCTTCAGTTGACTCAGCGATCGCATCGTTCCTCTTTGCAACATTCCTCTTCAAGCCACCGTTATCCTTCTACAAACTCAAGGAGCAAATTTGCCTTCATACATGCCAACTTAGTTGATGAAACTTATCCAGCACTCCCTACTCGCACTCCTGCAGCTCCAACACCGTTGCCTTTATATCCACAAACCAATTGGCGCGGTCTACAGCCACATCAGATTAAAGACTATTCATCGGAAGATGATTCATCAATCGAGCAGCCTCTCCAGGCAATCCTTTTTGCACCATTTGAGACTCTGCACCTGTCAATGGCATACCCTGGATATGTTTTGCCTGACTCATCGGGTATTTGGGTACAGGGCATGGGGCGTTTGACAGGTCAGAATCGGCAATCTTGTGGTGTTGGCCATACCCAACGTGGAGGCCGTGTCAGCCTCTAGGCAGTCCTATTTGGCACCATATTTAGACCTCTGCACCAGTCAATGGCATACTTTTAGAACATGTTTGCCTGACTCATTGGTATTTGGGTGGCCAGGCAACATGCTTGACAGGAAGAATCTGCAACTTGTGGTGTTGGCATACTCCACAGTGGAGGCTCGTATCCATGGTGTCAGCCTCCAGGCAGTCCTTTGCAACTACAGAGACTATGCACCTGTCAATGGCACCGACATGTTTTGCCTGGATTGGCATTTGGGTGGCCAGGGCATTGGGCGTTTGACAGGGAAGAATCTGTAACATGTGGTGTTGGCCATACCCACAGTGGAGGCCGTAATTCCATGGTGTCAGCCTCCAGCTCCTTACCATTTGAGACTATCCTGTCACACCCCTGACATGTTTTGACTCATTGGGTATTTGGGTGGCCAGGGCATGGGCCGTTTGACAGGGAAAGATCTGCAACTTGTGGTGCCATACCCACAGTGGAGGCCGTACCTGTTCAGCCTCCCCTGAGCACGATCAAGTTCAAGCAAGCCATGGGCAGTCCAGAGCGTCCTGAATGGATCAAGGCAATACACAAGGAGAAGGACAACCTCATCAAGCACGGCACATTCCAAGTTGTTTCACGCAGCATGATACCACCTCGAACAAAGTGCATGACAAGCAAGTGGGTGCTCAAGAAGAAGTCAAACGGCACGTACAAGGCACGAATCACAGCAAGAGGCTACGAGCAAGAGGACGGTATCCATTATGACAGCAACAAGATCTCATCTCCAGTAGCATCGCCAACGTCCATCAAGATTGTCACAACTCTTGCCATCATGATGGGATACGAGCCACACATCTTCGATATAAGCGGAGCATTCCTCTACGGCACGTTTGACGAAGGCCACGAGTGTTACATGCACATACCTGAAGGTTTCCAAGACGACTATCCACCCAATCACGTTTGGCTACTCAAGCGCACGCTATACGGAACTAAACAAGCTGCGCGAGCGTTCTGGGACCAACTGGTTAAAGCACTTCGACAGATAGGATTTGAACGGAGTGTTGCCGACCCTTGCCTGTTTTACAAACAAGATGGCGACCGCCACATGCACATCGTCTCGCACATCGACGATCTCCTGTTAAGCGGCCCTCCGGACATGATCGAAGACACCAAGAAACAACTTCTACAGCACTTTGACGGCGAAGACGGTGGACCAATGAACGAGTACATCGGTTGCAAGATTGAACGAGGCGAAAACTACATGCGATGGACGCAACCAGTCCTCCTGCAAAGCTTACAAGACGAGTTTACAATCCCTCCGCCGAGGCGCCAAGAAGCATGCGTCCCTGCTCAACCCGGAACGGTGCTACCATGCGTCAAAGAAGGCGATCCTTCCGCTCTAAGCAACAACAAGCAGACGACCCTTCGACAAGGCCTAGGCAAACTACTTTACCTCGCCCGATGGTCTCGACCAGAGACACTCTACGCCATAAATGACTTATGCCGAGCCATGAAGACGGGAGAAGAAGCCCACGAGAAAGCCATGTACCGAGCCATCCGCTACATGTGTGCAACACCAAAGAGAGGCAGACTGTTCCTCCCAAACCGCGAGTATACCGGCCCAAACCACGTCTTTATCATCAGCGCCAGAAGCGATTCAGATTACGCCAAGGATCCCGACAAGCACAAGAGTCATTCCGGTGGCATCACCTTCCTTGAAGGCGTTCCCGTCGCTGAAGTTTGCCGCTTACAGAAACACGTCTCCCTTTCAGTAACTGAGTCCGAAATGTCCGCAGGTACCGACGTCATACAAGACATGCTCCACACACATGCCATTCTTCAGTCAATAGGCCTCAAAGTCCAACTACCAATGGTCCTGGAAATGGACAACAGCGGCGCAATCGACATCATCAACAGCTGGAAGACAGGAGGGCGCACACGCCATGTTGACGTACGCCATAACTTCGCTCGAGAGCTCAAAGAACACGGCATCCTCCTTGTCAAGTACATTGAAACCAAGAAGAACACGGCCGACATCTTCACCAAGAACTTGGACCTTTCTACCTTCAATCGCCATGCACGGATCCTAGTTGGAGAGGATGAGTACTACAAGATGGACTCAATGCCTGAAACCATCGCTCTCCAAGGGAAGGGTGCTGGGATCCCCGTTTTGGCTGACGAACAAAGCAACATTGAAAAGGACATCGACACGGTCCCAGCGGCATCAAGACACGGAACATCCCGTTCACGACCACACTCCTACGACGGCGAGAGTAGAAAGTCAGCCACTGGCCCAAACCCTACACACTTCACCGTACCCGAAGAATTCACGACTGACAACCGTAGAAAGACTACCACAGGTACATCGAATACCGGAACCGGTGTACACAGCGAATGTTGGGACTCTACAGAGCGAAGCCGTGCAAACACTACCAGCAGTGAAGACTATACCGCCAGTTCTGTAGACGGACGAGAGCCATCCCGCCTACGGGATGGCCAGTACAAAATGACACGACCGGTAGACAATATTTTTTTTTTTTTAGTGGGGCTTAAGGCTTTTTGTGGAAACCCTTCCTTTTCTCTTTAATTCCCCTCTCTTTTTTTACCTCTTCTTTCTTTTCTCTCTCCCTTTTCTTGTCCCTCACCTTTTCCCCATCCCCACAGTGGAGGCCGTACCCATGTTTTCAGCCTCCAGGCAGTCCTTTTTGCACCATTTGAGACTCTGCACCTGTCAATGGCATCCCCTGGACATGTTTTGCCTGACTCATTGGGTATTTGGGTGGCCAGGGCATGGGGCGTTTGACAGGGAAGAATCTGCAACTTGTGGTGTTGGCCATACCCACAGTGGAGGCCGTACCCATGTTGTCAGCCTCCAGGCAGTCCTTTTTGCACCATTTGAGACTCTGCACCTGTCAATGGCCTACCCTGGACATGTTTTGCCTGACTCATTGGGTATTTGGGTGGCCAGGGCATGGGGCGTTTGACAGGGAAGAATCTGCAACTTGTGGTGTTGGCATACCCACAGTGGAGGCCGTACCCATGTTTTCAGCCTCCAGGCAGTCCTTTTTGCACCATTTGAGACTATGCACCTGTCAATGGCATCCCCTGGACATGTTTTGCCTGACTCATTGGGTATTTGGGTGGCCAGGGCATGGGGCGTTTGACAGGGAAGAATCTGCAACTTGTGGTGTTGGCCATACCCACAGTGGAGGCCGTACCCATGTTGTCAGCCTCCAGGCAGTCCTTTTGCACCATTTGAGACTCTGCACCTGTCAATGGCATCCCCTGGACATGTTTTGCCTGACTCATTGGGTATTTGGGTGGCCAGGGCATGGGGCGTTTGACAGGGATGAATCTGCAACTTGTGGTGTTGGCCATACCCACAGTGGAGGCCGTACCCATGTTGTCAGCCTCCAGGCAGTCCTTTTTGCACCATTTGAGACTATGCACCTGTCAATGGCATACCCTGGACATGTTTTGCCTGACTCATTGGGTATTTGGGTGGCCAGGGCATGGGGCGTTTGACAGGGAAGAATCTGTAACTTGTGGTGTTGGCCATACCCACAGTGGAGGCCGTACCCATGGTGTCAGCCTCCAGGCAGTCCTTTTTGCACCATTTGAGACTATGCACCTGTCAATGGCATACCCTGGACATGTTTTGCCTGACTCATTGGGTATTTGGGTGGCCAGGGCATGGGGCGTTTGACAGGGAAGAATCTGCAACTTGTGGTGTTGGCCATACCCACAGTGGAGGCCGTACCCATGTTTTCAGCCTCCAGGCAGTCCTTTTTGCACCATTTGAGACTATGCACCTGTCAATGGCATCCCCTGGACATGTTTTGCCTGACTCATTGGGTATTTGGGTGGCCAGGGCATGGGGCGTTTGACAGGGAAGAATCTGCAACTTGTGGTGTTGGCCATACCCACAGTGGAGGCCGTACCCATGTTGTCAGCCTCCAGGCAGTCCTTTTTGCACCATTTGAGACTCTGCACCTGTCAATGGCATACCCTGGACATGTTTTGCCTGACTCATTGGGTATTTGGGTGGCCAGGGCATGGGGCGTTTGACAGGGAAGAATCTGCAACTTGTGGTGTTGGCCATACCCACAGTGGAGGCCGTACCCATGTTGTCAGCCTCCAGGCAGTCCTTTTTGCACCATTTGAGACTATGCACCTGTCAATGGCATACCCTGGACATGTTTTGCCTGACTCATTGGGTATTTGGGTGGCCAGGGCATGGGGCGTTTGACAGGGAAGAATCTGCAACTTGTGGTGTAACTTGTGGTGTTGGCCATACCCACAGTGGAGGCCGTACCCATGGTGTCAGCCTCCAGGCAGTCCTTTTTGCACCATTTGAGACTCTGCACCTGTCAATGGCATCCCCTGGACATGTTTTGCCTGACTCATTGGGTATTTGGGTGGCCAGGGCATGGGGCGTTTGACAGGGATGAATCTGCAACTTGTGGTGTTGGCCATACCCACAGTGGAGGCCGTAGTACCCATGTTTTCAGCCTCCAGGCAGTCCTTTTTGCACCATTTGAGACTCTGCACCTGTCAATGGCATACCCTGGACATGTTTTGCCTGACTCATTGGGTATTTGGGTGGCCAGGGCATGGGGCGTTTGACAGGGAAGAATCTGCAACTTGTGGTGTTGGCCATACCCACAGTGGAGGCCGTACCCATGTTGTCAGCCTCCAGGCAGTCCTTTTTGCACCATTTGAGACTCTGCACCTGTCAATGGCATCCCCTGGACATGTTTTGCCTGACTCATTGGGTATTTGGGTGGCCAGGGCATGGGGCGTTTGACAGGGAAGAATCTGCAACTTGTGGTGTTGGCCATACCCACAGTGGAGGCCGTACCCATGTTGTCAGCCTCCAGGCAGTCCTTTTTGCACCATTTGAGACTATGCACCTGTCAATGGCCTACCCTGGACATGTTTTGCCTGACTCATTGGGTATTTGGGTGGCCAGGGCATGGGGCGTTTGACAGGGAAGAATCTGCAACTTGTGGTGTTGGCATACCCACAGTGGAGGCCGTACCCATGGTGTCAGCCTCCAGGCAGTCCTTTTTGCACCATTTGAGACTATGCACCTGTCAATGGCATACCCTGGACATGTTTTGCCTGACTCATTGGGTATTTGGGTGGCCAGGGCATGGGGCGTTTGACAGGGAAGAATCTGCAACTTGTGGTGTTGGCCATACCCACAGTGGAGGCCGTACCCATGTTGTCAGCCTCCAGGCAGTCCTTTTTGCACCATTTGAGACTCTGCACCTGTCAATGGCATACCCTGGATATGTTTTGCCTAACTCATTGGGTATTTGGGTGGCCAGGGCATGGGGTGTTTGACAGGGATGAATCTGCAATTTGTGGTGTTGGCCATACCCACAGTGGAGGCCGTACCCATGTTGTCAGCCTCCAGGCAGTCCTTTTTGCACCATTTGAGACTCTGCACCTGTCAATGGCATCCCCTGGACATGTTTTGCCTGACTCATTGGGTATTTGGGTGGCCAGGGCATGGGGCGTTTGACAGGGAAGAATCTGCAACTTGTGGTGTTGGCATACCCACAGTGGAGGCCGTACCCATGGTGTCAGCCTCCAGGCAGTCCTTTTTGCACCATTTGAGACTATGCACCTGTCAATGGCATCCCCTGGACATGTTTTGCCTGACTCATTGGGTATTTGGGTGGCCAGGGCATGGGGCGTTTGACAGGGAAGAATCTGCAACTTGTGGTGTTGGCCATACCCACAGTGGAGGCCGTACCCATGTTGTCAGCCTCCAGGCAGTCCTTTTTGCACCATTTGAGACTATGCACCTGTCAATGGCCTACCCTGGACATGTTTTGCCTGACTCATTGGGTATTTGGGTGGCCAGGGCATGGGGCGTTTGACAGGGAAGAATCTGCAACTTGTGGTGTTGGCCATACCCACAGTGGAGGCCGTACCCATGTTGTCAGCCTCCAGGCAGTCCTTTTGCACCATTTGAGACTCTGCACCTGTCAATGGCATACCCTGGACATGTTTTGCCTGACTCATTGGGTATTTGGGTGGCCAGGGCATGGGGCGTTTGACAGGGAAGAATCTGTAACTTGTGGTGTTGGCCATACCCACAGTGGAGGCCGTACCCATGGTGTCAGCCTCCAGGCAGTCCTTTTTGCACCATTTGAGACTATGCACCTGTCAATGGCATACCCTGGACATGTTTTGCCTGACTCATTGGGTATTTGGGTGGCCAGGGCATGGGGCGTTTGACAGGGAAGAATCTGCAACTTGTGGTGTTGGCCATACCCACAGTGGAGGCCGTACCCATGTTGTCAGCCTCCAGGCAGTCCTTTTTGCACCATTTGAGACTATGCACCTGTCAATGGCATACCCTGGACATGTTTTGCCTGACTCATTGGGTATTTGGGTGGCCAGGGCATGGGGCGTTTGACAGGGAAGAATCTGCAACTTGTGGTGTTGGCCATACCCACAGTGGAGGCCGTACCCATGTTGTCAGCCTCCAGGCAGTCCTTTTTGCACCATTTGAGACTCTGCACCTGTCAATGGCATCCCCTGGACATGTTTTGCCTGACTCATTGGGTATTTGGGAGGCCAGGGCATGGGGCGTTTGACAGGGATGAATCTGCAACTTGTGGTGTTGGCCATACCCACAGTGGAGGCCGTACCCATGTTGTCAGCCTCCAGGCAGTCCTTTTTGCACCATTTGAGACTATGCACCTGTCAATGGCATACCCTGGACATGTTTTGCCTGACTCATTGGGTATTTGGGTGGCCAGGGCATGGGGCGTTTGACAGGGAAGAATCTGCAACTTGTGGTGTAACTTGTGGTGTTGGCCATACCCACAGTGGAGGCCGTACCCATGTTGTCAGCCTCCAGGCAGTCCTTTTTGCACCATTTGAGACTCTGCACCTGTCAATGGCATCCCCTGGAAAGTTTTGCTGTATTGGGTATGGTGGCCAGGGCATGGGGCTTTTGAATGGGTTGTCCCACTTGTAGTGTGGCCATACCCACGTGGGGCCGTAGTACCTGTCAGCCTCCAGGCAGTCCTTTTTGCACCATTTGAGACTCTGCACCTGTCAATGGCATACCCTGGACATGTTTTGCCTGACTCATTGGGTATTTGGGTGGCCAGGGCATGGGGCGTTTGACAGGGAAGAATCTGCAACTTGTGGTGTTGGCCATACCCACAGTGGAGGCCGTACCCATGTTTTCAGCCTCCAGGCAGTCCTTTTTGCACCATTTGAGACTCTGCACCTGTCAATGGCATCCCCTGGACATGTTTTGCCTGACTCATTGGGTATTTGGGTGGCCAGGGCATGGGGCGTTTGACAGGGAAGAATCTGCAACTTGTGGTGTTGGCCATACCCACAGTGGAGGCCGTACCCATGTTGTCAGCCTCCAGGCAGTCCTTTTTGCACCATTTGAGACTATGCACCTGTCAATGGCCTCCCCTGGACATGTTTTGCCTGACTCATTGGGTATTTGGGTGGCCAGGGCATGGGGCGTTTGACAGGGAAGAATCTGCAACTTGTGGTGTTGGCCATACCCACAGTGGAGGCCGTACCCATGGTGTCAGCCTCCAGGCAGTCCTTTTGCACCATTTGAGACTATGCACCTGTCAATGGCATACCCTGGACATGTTTTGCCTGACTCATTGGGTATTTGGGTGGCCAGGGCATGGGGCGTTTGACAGGGAAGAATCTGCAACTTGTGGTGTTGGCCATACCCACAGTGGAGGCCGTACCCATGTTGTCAGCCTCCAGGCAGTCCTTTTTGCACCATTTGAGACTATGCACCTGTCAATGGCATACCCTGGACATGTTTTGCCTGACTCATTGGGTATTTGGGTGGCCAGGGCATGGGGCGTTTGACAGGGATGAATCTGCAACTTGTGGTGTTGGCCATACCCACAGTGGAGGCCGTACCCATGTTGTCAGCCTCCAGGCAGTCCTTTTTGCACCATTTGAGACTATGCACCTGTCAATGGCATACCCTGGACATGTTTTGCCTGACTCATTGGGTATTTGGGTGGCCAGGGCATGGGGCGTTTGACAGGGAAGAATCTGCAACTTGTGGTGTTGGCCATACCCACAGTGGAGGCCGTACCCATGGTGTCAGCCTCCAGGCAGTCCTTTTTGCACCATTTGAGACTATGCACCTGTCAATGGCATACCCTGGACATGTTTTGCCTGACTCATTGGGTATTTGGGTGGCCAGGGCATGGGGCGTTTGACAGGGAAGAATCTGCAACTTGTGGTGTTGGCCATACCCACAGTGGAGGCCGTACCATGTGTCACCTAGTCTTTTTTTCAATGTCATTGGGTTTGGGTGGCTGGGGGGCCACCATTTGAGCTCACTGTCAAGCTACCCTGGACATGTTTTGCCTGACTCATTGGGTATTTGGGTGGCCAGGGCATGGGGCGTTTGACAGGGAAGAATCTGCAACTTGTGGTGTTGGCCATACCCACAGTGGAGGCCGTACCCATGTTGTCAGCCTCCAGGCAGTCCTTTTGCACCATTTGAGACTATGCACCTGTCAATGGCATACCCTGGACATGTTTTGCCTGACTCATTGGGTATTTGGGTGGCCAGGGCATGGGGCGTTTGACAGGGAAGAATCTGCAACTTGTGGTGTTGGCCATACCCACAGTGGAGGCCGTACCCATGTTGTCAGCCTCCAGGCAGTCCTTTTTGCACCATTTGAGACTCTGCACCTGTCAATGGCATACCCTGGACATGTTTTGCCTGACTCATTGGGTATTTGGGTGGCCAGGGCATGGGGCGTTTGACAGGGAAGAATCTGCAACTTGTGGTGTTGGCCATACCCACAGTGGAGGCCGTACCCATGTTGTCAGCCTCCAGGCAGTCCTTTTTGCACCATTTGAGACTCTGCACCTGTCAATGGCATACCCTGGACATGTTTTGCCTGACTCATTGGGTATCTGGGTGGCCAGGGCATGGGGCGTTTGACAGGGATGAATCTGCAACTTGTGGTGTTGGCCATACCCACAGTGGAGGCCGTACCCATGTTGTCAGCCTCCAGGCAGTCCTTTTGCACCATTTGAGACTCTGCACCTGTCAATGGCATACCCTGGACATGTTTTGCCTGACTCATTGGGTATTTGGGTGGCCAGGGCATGGGGCGTTTGACAGGGAAGAATCTGCAACTTGTGGTGTTGGCCATACCCACAGTGGAGGCCGTACCCATGTTGTCAGCCTCCAGGCAGTCCTTTTTGCACCATTTGAGACTATGCACCTGTCAATGGCATACCCTGGACATGTTTTGCCTGACTCATTGGGTATTTGGGTGGCCAGGGCATGGGGCGTTTGACAGGGAAGAATCTGCAACTTGTGGTGTTGGCCATACCCACAGTGGAGGCCGTACCCATGTTGTCAGCCTCCAGGCAGTCCTTTTTGCACCATTTGAGACTCTGCACCTGTCAATGGCATCCCCTGGACATGTTTTGCCTGACTCATTGGGTATTTGGGTGGCCAGGGCATGGGGCGTTTGACAGGGAAGAATCTGCAACTTGTGGTGTTGGCCATACCCACAGTGGAGGCCGTACCCATGTTGTCAGCCTCCAGGCAGTCCTTTTGCACCATTTGAGACTCTGCACCTGTCAATGGCATACCCTGGACATGTTTTGCCTGACTCATTGGGTATTTGGGTGGCCAGGGCATGGGGCGTTTGACAGGGAAGAATCTGCAACTTGTGGTGTTGGCCATACCCACAGTGGAGGCCGTACCCATGTTGTCAGCCTCCAGGCAGTCCTTTTTGCACCATTTGAGACTATGCACCTGTCAATGGCATACCCTGGACATGTTTTGCCTGACTCATTGGGTATTTGGGTGGCCAGGGCATGGGGCGTTTGACAGGGAAGAATCTGCAACTTGTGGTGTTGGCCATACCCACAGTGGAGGCCGTACCCATGTTGTCAGCCTCCAGGCAGTCCTTTTGCACCATTTGAGACTCTGCACCTGTCAATGGCATCCCCTGGACATGTTTTGCCTGACTCATTGGGTATTTGGGTGGCCAGGGCATGGGGCGTTTGACAGGGAAGAATCTGCAACTTGTGGTGTTGGCCATACCCACAGTGGAGGCCGTACCCATGTTGTCAGCCTCCAGGCAGTCCTTTTTGCACCATTTGAGACTATGCACCTGTCAATGGCATACCCTGGACATGTTTTGCCTGAATCATTGGGTATTTGGGTGGCCAGGGCATGGGGCGTTTGACAGGGAAGAATCTGCAACTTGTGGTGTTGGCCATACCCACAGTGGAGGCCGTACCCATGGTGTCAGCCTCCAGGCAGTCCTTTTTGCACCATTTGAGACTATGCACCTGTCAATGGCATCCCCTGGACATGTTTTGCCTGACTCATTGGGTATTTGGGTGGCCAGGGCATGGGGCGTTTGACAGGGAAGAATCTGCAACTTGTGGTGTTGGCCATACCCACAGTGGAGGCCGTACCCATGTTGTCAGCCTCCAGGCAGTCCTTTTTGCACCATTTGAGACTCTGCACCTGTCAATGGCATCCCCTGGACATGTTTTGCCTGACTCATTGGGTATTTGGGTGGCCAGGGCATGGGGCGTTTGACAGGGAAGAATCTGCAACTTGTGGTGTTGGCCATACCCACAGTGGAGGCCGTACCCATGTTGTCAGCCTCCAGGCAGTCCTTTTTGCACCATTTGAGACTATGCACCTGTCAATGGCATACCCTGGACATGTTTTGCCTGACTCATTGGGTATTTGGGTGGCCAGGGCATGGGGCGTTTGACAGGGAAGAATCTGCAACTTGTGGTGTTGGCCATACCCACAGTGGAGGCCGTACCCATGGTGTCAGCCTCCAGGCAGTCCTTTTGCACCATTTGAGACTATGCACCTGTCAATGGCATACCCTGGACATGTTTTGCCTGACTCATTGGGTATTTGGGTGGCCAGGGCATGGGGCGTTTGACAGGGAAGAATCTGCAACTTGTGGTGTTGGCCATACCCACAGTGGAGGCCGTACCCATGGTTTCAGCCTCCAGGCAGTCCTTTTTGCACCATTTGAGACTCTGCACCTGTCAATGGCATACCCTGGACATGTTTTGCCTGACTCATTGGGTATTTGGGTGGCCAGGGCATGGGGCGTTTGACAGGGAAGAATCTGCAACTTGTGGTGTTGGCCATACCCACAGTGGAGGCCGTACCCATGTTTTCAGCCTCCAGGCAGTCCTTTTTGCACCATTTGAGACTCTGCACCTGTCAATGGCATACCCTGGACATGTTTTGCCTGACTCATTGGTATTTGGGTGAACTCTGCACTCGTTGGGTATTTGGGTGGCCAGGGCATGGGGCGTTTGACAGGGAAGAATCTGCAACTTGTGGTGTTGGCCATACCCACAGTGGAGGCCGTACCCATGTTGTCAGCCTCCAGGCAGTCCTTTTTGCACCATTTGAGACTATGCACCTGTCAATGGCATACCCTGGACATGTTTTGCCTGACTCATTGGGTATTTGGGTGGCCAGGGCATGGGGCGTTTGACAGAAAAGAATCTGCAACTTGTGGTGTTGGCCATACCCACAGTGGAGGCCGTACCCATGGTGTCAGCCTCCAGGCAGTCCTTTTGCACCATTTGAGACTATGCACCTGTCAATGGCATACCCTGGACATGTTTTGCCTGACTCATTGGGTATTTGGGTGGCCAGGGCATGGGGCGTTTGACAGGGATGAATCTGCAACTTGTGGTGTTGGCCATACCCACAGTGGAGGCCGTACCCATGTTGTCAGCCTCCAGGCAGTCCTTTTGCACCATATTGGGTATTTGGGTGGCCAGGGCATGGGGCGTTTGACAGGGATGAATCTGCAACTTGTGGTGTTGGCCATACCCACAGTGGAGGCCGTACCCATGTTGTCAGCCTCCAGGCAGTCCTTTTGCACCATTTGAGACTATGCACCTGTCAATGGCATACCCTGGACATGTTTTGCCTGACTCATTGGGTATTTGGGTGGCCAGGGCATGGGGCGTTTGACAGGGAAGAATCTGCAACTTGTGGTGTTGGCCATACCCACAGTGGAGGCCGTACCCATGTTTTCAGCCTCCAGGCAGTCCTTTTTGCACCATTTGAGACTCTGCACCTGTCAATGGCATACCCTGGACATGTTTTGCCTGACTCATTGGGTATTTGGGTGGCCAGGGCATGGGGCGTTTGACAGGGAAGAATCTGCAACTTGTGGTGTTGGCCATACCCACAGTGGAGGCCGTACCCATGTTCTCAGCCTCCAGGCAGTCCTTTTTGCACCATTTGAGACTCTGCACCTGTCAATGGCATACCCTGGACATGTTTTGCCTGACTCATTGGGTATTTGGGTGGCCAGGGCATGGGGCGTTTGACAGGGAAGAATCTGCAACTTGTGGTGTTGGCCATACCCACAGTGGAGGCCGTACCCATGGTGTCAGCCTCCAGGCAGTCCTTTTTGCACCATTTGAGACTATGCACCTGTCAATGGCCTACCCTGGACATGTTTTGCCTGACTCATTGGGTATTTGGGTGGCCAGGGCATGGGGCGTTTGACAGGGAAGAATCTGCAACTTGTGGTGTTGGCCATACCCACAGTGGAGGCCGTACCCATGGTGTCAGCCTCCAGGCAGTCCTTTTTGCACCATTTGAGACTCTGCACCTGTCAATGGCATACCCTGGACATGTTTTGCCTGACTCATTGGGTATTTGGGTGGCCAGGGCATGGGGCGTTTGACAGGGAAGAATCTGCAACTTGTGGTGTTGGCCATACCCACAGTGGAGGCCGTACCCATGTTGTCAGCCTCCAGGCAGTCCTTTTGCACCATTTGAGACTATGCACCTGTCAATGGCATACCCTGGACATGTTTTGCCTGACTTATTGGGTATTTGGGTGGCCAGGGCATGGGGCGTTTGACAGGGAAGAATCTGCAACTTGTGGTGTTGGCCATACCCACAGTGGAGGCCGTACCCATGTTGTCAGCCTCCAGGCAGTCCTTTTTGCACCATTTGAGACTCTGCACCTGTCAATGGCATCCCCTGGACATGTTTTGCCTGACTCATTGGGTATTTGGGTGGCCAGGGCATGGGGCGTTTGACAGGTAAGAATCTGCAACTTGTGGTGTTGGCCATACCCACAGTGGAGGCCGTACCCATGTTGTCAGCCTCCAGGCAGTCCTTTTGCACCATTTGAGACTCTGCACCTGTCAATGGCATACCCTGGACATGTTTTGCCTGACTCATTGGGTATTTGGGTGGCCAGGGCATGGGGCGTTTGACAGGAAGAATCTGCAACTTGTGGTGTTGGCCATACCCACAGTGGAGGCCGTACCCATGTTGTCAGCCTCCAGGCAGTCCTTTTTGCACCATTTGAGACTCTGCACCTGTCAATGGCATACCCTGGACATGTTTTGCCTGACTCATTGGGTATTTGGGTGGCCAGGGCATGGGGCGTTTGACAGGGAAGAATCTGCAACTTGTGGTGTTGGCCATACCCACAGTGGAGGCCGTACCCATGGTGTCAGCCTCCAGGCAGTCCTTTTGCACCATTTGAGACTATGCACCTGTCAATGGCATACCCTGGACATGTTTTGCCTGACTCATTGGGTATTTGGGTGGCCAGGGCATAGGGCATGGGCGTTTGACAGGGAAGAATCTACAACTTGTGGTGTTGGCCATACCCACTGTGGAGGCCGTACACTTGGTGTCAGCCTCCAGGCAGTCCTTTTTGCACCATTTGAGACTCTGCACCTGTCAATGGCATACCCTGGACATGTTTTGCCTGACTCATTGGGTATTTGGGTGGCCAGGGCATGGGGGGTTTGACAGGTCAGAATCTATGCAACTTGTGGTGTTGGCCATACCCACAGTGGAGGCCGTGTGTGTCAGCCTCCAGGCAGTCCTTTTTGCACCATTTGAGACTCTGCACCTGTCAATGGCATACCCTGGACATGTTTTGCCTGACTCATTGGGTATTTGGGTGGCCAGGGCATGGGGCATTTGACAGGTCAGAATCGACAACTTGTGGTGTTGGCCATACCCACCGTGGAGGCCGTACCCATGGTGTCAGCCTCCAGGCAGTCATTTTTGCACCATTTGAGACTCTGCACCTGTCAATGGCATACCCTGGACATGTTTGGCCTGACTCATTGGGTAGTTGGGTGGCCAGGGCATGGGGCGTTTGACAGGTCAGAATACAACCTGTGGTGTTGGCCACTACCCACGTGGAGGCCGTACCAGATGGTGTCAGCCTCCAGGCAGTCCTTTTTGCACCATTTGAGACTCTGCACCTGTCAATGGCATACCCTGGACATGTTTGGCCTGACTCATTGGGTATTTGGGTGGCCAGGGCATGGGGCGTTTGACAGGGAAGAATCTGCAACTTGTGGTGTTGGCCATACCCACCGTGGAGGCCGTACCCATGGTGTCAGCCTCCAGGCAGTCCTTTTTGCACTCTGCACCTGTCAATGGCATACCCTGGACATGTTTGGCCTGACTCATTGGGTATTTGGGTGGCCAGGGCATGGGGCGTTTGACAGGTCAGAATCGACAACTTGTGGTGTTGGCCATACCCACCGTCCCCATGCCGTGTCAGCCTCGCAGGAGTCCTTTTGCACCATTTGAGACTCTGCACTGTCAATGGATCCACCCTGGACATGTTTGCCTGACTCATTGGTTTGGGTGGCCAGGGCATGGGGGTTTGACAGGTCAGAATCTACAACTTGTGGTGTTGGCCATACCCACACGTGAGGCCGTGCCCATGGTGTCAGCGCTCCAGAGCAGTCCTTTTGCACCATTGAGACTCTGCACCTGTCAATGGCATACCCACTTGGATGTTGTTACCATGCATGGGGCCCGTACCCATGGTACCTCAGCAGTCCTGGTTGTACATGTGCCCACACACTCTATGCGACAGCCACTGTGCATTGGCATACCCTGTATCAGGGCAGATTTGTTTTGCCTCCTGCTTGCCTTTTGCCTTCAGGTCAGCAGCTTCAGTTAGCAGGTACTATGTGACTGCCTACCCTAGCAGTGGCAAACATCAGATCCCCCCAATCTCTTTGTAAACTGGCTTGGGGCATGATCCAAGGTCACAAATGGATATTGTATAGTGCATTCACTTTGTGCATTTGCCTCCTGCATGTTGCCTGCTTCCAGATCCGCAGAAGTTGCTGGTATGTACTACCCAACTGCCGAACACCAACCTAGCAGTGGCAAACATGAAGTGCCCACACACTCTATGCGTACAGCCACTGTGCATGATCCGAGGGCACAAGACATACCTCCTTGGTGAATTTGTTTTGCGCATCAGCCTCCTGCTTGCCTTTTGCCTTCAGGTCAGCAGCTTCAGTTAGCAGGTACTATGTGACTGCCTACCCTAGCAGTGGCAAACATCAGATCCCCACAATCTCTTTGTAAACTGGCTTGGGGCATAATCCAAGGTAACAATTGGATATTGTATAGTGCATTCACTATTGCATTTGCCTCCTGCATGTTGCCTGCTTCCAGATCCGCAGAAGTTGCTGGTATGTACTACCCAACTGCCGAACACCAACCTAGCAGTGGCAAACATGAAGTGCCCACACACTCTATGCGTACAGCCACTGTGCATGATCCGAGGGCACAAGACATACCTCCTTGGTGAATTTGTTTTGCGCATCAGCCTCCTGCTTGCCTTTTGCCTTCAGGTCAGCAGCTTCAGTTAGCAGGTACTATGTGACTGCCTACCCTAGCAGTGGCAAACATCAGATCCCCACAATCTCTTTGTAAACTGGCTTGGGGCATGATCCAAGGTCACAAATGGATATTGTATAGTGCATTCACTTTGTGCATTTGCCTCCTGCATGTTGCCTGCTTCCAGATCCGCAGAAGTTGCTGGTATGTACTACCCAACTGCCGAACACCAACCTAGCAGTGGCAAACATGAAGTGCCCACACACTCTATGCGTACAGCCACTGTGCATGATCCGAGGGCACAAGACATACCTCCTTGGTGAATTTGTTTTGCACGCTCGCTCCTGCTTGCCTTTTGCCTTCAGGTCACTTTTGCCTTCAGGTCAGCAGCTTCAGTTAGCAGGTACTATGTGACTGCCTACCCTAGCAGTGGCAAACATCAGATCCCCCCAATCTCTTTGTAAACTGGCTTGGGGCATGATCCAAGGTCACAAATGGATATTGTATAGTGCATTCACTTTGTGCATTTGCCTCCTGCATGTTGCCTGCTTCCAGATCCGCAGAAGTTGCTGGTATGTACTACCCAACTGCCGAACACCAACCTAGCAGTGGCAAACATGAAGTGCCCACACACTCTATGCGTACAGCCACTGTGCATGATCCGAGGGCACAAGACATACCTCCTTGGTGAATTTGTTTTGCGCATCAGCCTCCTGCTTGCCTTTTGCCTTCAGGTCAGCAGCTTCAGTTAGCAGGTACTATGTGACTGCCTACCCTAGCAGTGGCAAACATCAGATCCCCACAATCTCTTTGTAAACTGGCTTGGGGCATAATCCAAGGTAACAATTGGATATTGTATAGTGCATTCACTATTGCATTTGCCTCCTGCATGTTGCCTGCTTCCAGATCCGCAGAAGTTGCTGGTATGTACTACCCAACTGCCGAACACCAACCTAGCAGTGGCAAACATGAAGTGCCCACACACTCTATGCGTACAGCCACTGTGCATGATCCGAGGGCACAAGACATACCTCCTTGGTGAATTTGTTTTGCGCATCAGCCTCCTGCTTGCCTTTTGCCTTCAGGTCAGCAGCTTCAGTTAGCAGGTACTATGTGACTGCCTACCCTAGCAGTGGCAAACATCAGATCCCCACAATCTCTTTGTAAACTGGCTTGGGGCATGATCCAAGGTCACAAATGGATATTGTATAGTGCATTCACTTTGTGCATTTGCCTCCTGCATGTTGCCTGCTTCCAGATCCGCAGAAGTTGCTGGTATGTACTACCCAACTGCCGAACACCAACCTAGCAGTGGCAAACATGAAGTGCCCACACACTCTATGCGTACAGCCACTGTGCATGATCCGAGGGCACAAGACATACCTCCTTGGTGAATTTGTTTTGCATGCTCGCTCCTGCTTGCCTTTTGCCTTCAGGTCAGCAGCTTCAGTTAGCAGGTACTATGTGACTGCCTACCCTAGCAGTGGCAAACATCAGATCCCCACAATCTCTTTGTAAACTGGCTTGGGGCATGATCCAAGGTCACAAATGGATATTGTATAGTGCATTCACTTTGTGCATTTGCCTCCTGCATGTTGCCTGCTTCCAGATCCGCAGAAGTTGCTGGTATGTACTACCCAACTGCCGAAACCAACCCTAGCAGTGGCAAACATGAAGTGCCCACACACTCTCGTAAGCCACTTCCGAGGGAGACATCCGGATGCCGTTGTTGCGGTCAGCGCTAGCGGTACTTGTGCTGCCTACCCTAGCAGTGGCAAACATCAGATCCCACATCTCTTTGTAAACTGGCTGGGCATGATCCAAGGTCACAAATGGATATTGTTGCTTCACTTTGTGCATTTGCCTCCTGCATGTTGCCTGCTTCCAGATCCGCAGAAGTTGCTGGTATGTACTACCCAACTGCCGAACACCAACCTAGCAGTGGCAAACATGAAGTGCCCACACACTCTATGCGTACAGCCACTGTGCATGATCCGAGGGCACAAGACATACCTCCTTGGTGAATTTGTTTTGCGCATCAGCCTCCTGCTTGCCTTTTGCCTTCAGGTCAGCAGCTTCAGTTAGCAGGTACTATGTGACTGCCTACCGTAGCAGTGGCAACCATCATACCCCCCCACAATCTCTTTGTAAACTGGCTTGGGGCATGATCCAAGGTCACAAATGGATATTGTATAGTGCATTCACTTTGTGCATTTGCCTCCTGCATGTTGCCTGCTTCCAGATCCGCAGAAGTTGCTGGTATGTACTACCCAACTGCCGAACACCAACCTAGCAGTGGCAAACATGAAGTGCCCACACACTCTATGCGTACAGCCACTGTGCATGATCCGAGGGCACAAGACATACCTCCTTGGTGAATTTGTTTTGCGCATCAGCCTCCTGCTTGCCTTTTGCCTTCAGGTCAGCAGCTTCAGTTAGCAGGTACTATGTGACTGCCTACCCTAGCAGTGGCAAACATCAGATCCCCACAATCTCTTTGTAAACTGGCTTGGGGCATGATCCAAGGTCACAAATGGATATTGTATAGTGCATTCACTTTGTGCATTTGCCTCCTGCATGTTGCCTGCTTCCAGATCCGCAGAAGTTGCTGGTATGTACTACCCAACTGCCGAACACCAACCTAGCAGTGGCAAACATGAAGTGCCCACACACTCTATGCGTACAGCCACTGTGCATGATCCGAGGGCACAAGACATACCTCCTTGGTGAATTTGTTTTGCGCATCAGCCTCCTGCTTGCCTTTTGCCTTCAGGTCAGCAGCTTCAGTTAGCAGGTACTATGTGACTGCCTACCCTAGCAGTGGCAAACATCAGATCCCCACAATCTCTTTGTAAACTGGCTTGGGGCATGATCCAAGGTCACAAATGGATATTGTATAGTGCATTCACTTTGTGCATTTGCCTCCTGCATGTTGCCTGCTTCCAGATCCGCAGAAGTTGCTGGTATGTACTACCCAACTGCCGAACACCAACCTAGCAGTGGCAAACATGAAGTGCCCACACACTCTATGCGTACAGCCACTGTGCATGATCCGAGGGCACAAGACATACCTCCTTGGTGAATTTGTTTTGCGCATCAGCCTCCTGCTTGCCTTTTGCCTTCAGGTCAGCAGCTTCAGTTAGCAGGTACTATGTGACTGCCTACCCTAGCAGTGGCAAACATCAGATCCCCACAATCTCTTTGTAAACTGGCTTGGGGCATGATCCAAGGTCACAAATGGATATTGTATAGTGCATTCACTTTGTGCATTTGCCTCCTGCATGTTGCCTGCTTCCAGATCCGCAGAAGTTGCTGGTATGTACTACCCAACTGCCGAACACCAACCTAGCAGTGGCAAACATGAAGTGCCCACACACTCTATGCGTACAGCCACTGTGCATGATCCGAGGGCACAAGACATACCTCCTTGGTGAATTTGTTTTGCGCATCAGCCTCCTGCTTGCCTTTTGCCTTCAGGTCAGCAGCTTCAGTTAGCAGGTACTATGTGACTGCCTACCCTAGCAGTGGCAAACATCAGATCCCCACAATCTCTTTGTAAACTGGCTTGGGGCATGATCCAAGGTCACAAATGGATATTGTATAGTGCATTCACTTTGTGCATTTGCCTCCTGCATGTTGCCTGCTTCCAGATCCGCAGAAGTTGCTGGTATGTACTACCCAACTGCCGAACACCAACCTAGCAGTGGCAAACATGAAGTGCCCACACACTCTATGCGTACAGCCACTGTGCATGATCCGAGGGCACAAGACATACCTCCTTGGTGAATTTGTTTTGCGCATCAGCCTCCTGCTTGCCTTTTGCCTTCAGGTCAGCAGCTTCAGTTAGCAGGTACTATGTGACTGCCTACCCTAGCAGTGGCAAACATCAGATCCCCACAATCTCTTTGTAAACTGGCTTGGGGCATGATCCAAGGTCACAAATGGATATTGTATAGTGCATTCACTTTGTGCATTTGCCTCCTGCATGTTGCCTGCTTCCAGATCCGCAGAAGTTGCTGGTATGTACTACCCAACTGCCGAACACCAACCTAGCAGTGGCAAACATGAAGTGCCCACACACTCTATGCGTACAGCCACTGTGCATGATCCGAGGGCACAAGACATACCTCCTTGGTGAATTTGTTTTGCGCATCAGCCTCCTGCTTGCCTTTTGCCTTCAGGTCAGCAGCTTCAGTTAGCAGGTACTATGTGACTGCCTACCCTAGCAGTGGCAAACATCAGATCCCCACAATCTCTTTGTAAACTGGCTTGGGGCATGATCCAAGGTCACAAATGGATATTGTATAGTGCATTCACTTTGTGCATTTGCCTCCTGCATGATGTTGCCTGCTTCCAGATCCGCAGAAGTTGCTGGTATGTACTACCCAACTGCCGAACACCAACCTAGCAGTGGCAAACATGAAGTGCCCACACACTCTATGCGTACAGCCACTGTGCATGATCCGAGGGCACAAGACATACCTCCTTGGTGAATTTGTTTTGCGCATCAGCCTCCTGCTTGCCTTTTGCCTTCAGGTCAGCAGCTTCAGTTAGCAGGTACTATGTGACTGCCTACCCTAGCAGTGGCAAACATCAGATCCCCACAATCTCTTTGTAAACTGGCTTGGGGCATGATCCAAGGTCACAAATGGATATTGTATAGTGCATTCACTTTGTGCATTTGCCTCCTGCATGTTGCCTGCTTCCAGATCCGCAGAAGTTGCTGGTATGTACTACATAACTGCCGAACACCAACCTAGCAGTGGCAAACATGAAGTGCCAACACACTCTATGCGTACAGCCACTGTGCATGATCCGAGGGCACAAGACATACCTCCTTGGTGTTTTGGCTCATGCCTCCTGTTTGCCTTTTGCCTTCAGGTAGCAGCTTCAGTTAGCAGGTACTATGTGACTGCCTACCCTAGCAGTGGCAAACATCAGATCCCCACAATCTCTTTGTAAACTGGCTTGGGGCATGATCCAAGGTCACAAATGGATATTGTATAGTGCATTCACTTTGTGCATTTGCCTCCTGCATGTTGCCTGCTTCCAGATCCGCAGAAGTTGCTGGTATGTACTACCCAACTGCCGAACACCAACCTAGCAGTGGCAAACATGAAGTGCCCACACACTCTATGCGTACAGCCACTGTGCATGATCCGAGGGCACAAGACATACCTCCTTGGTGAATTTGTTTTGCGCATCAGCCTCCTGCTTGCCTTTTGCCTTCAGGTCAGCAGCTTCAGTTAGCAGGTACTATGTGACTGTCTACCCTAGCAGTGGCAAACATCAGATCCCCACAATCTCTTTGTAAACTGGCTTGGGGCATGATCCAAGGTCACAAATGGATATTGTATAGTGCATTCACTTTGTGCATTTGCCTCCTGCATGTTGCCTGCTTCCAGATCCGCAGAAGCTGCTGGTATGTACTACCCAACTGCCAAACACCAACCTAGCAGTGGCAAACATGAAGTGCCCACACACTCTATGCGTACAGCCACTGTGCATGATCCGAGGGCAAAAGACATAATTCCTTGGTGAATTTGTTTTGCGCATCAGCCTCCTGCTTGCCTTTTGCCTTCAGGTCAGCAGCTTCAGTTAGCAGGTACTATGTGACTGTCTACCAGAGTGGCATCAGATCCCCACTCTTTGTAAATGGCTGGGGGTCAAGGCACAAATGGATATTTATCATGTGCATTTGCCTCCTGCAGGTTGCCTGCTTCCAGATAGCAGCTTCAGTTAGCAGGTACTATGTGACTGCCTACCCTAGCAGTGGCAAACATCAGATCCCCACAATCTCTTTGTAAACTGGCTTGGGGCATGATCCAAGGTCACAAATGGATATTGTATAGTGCATTCACTTTGTGCATTTGCCTCCTGCATGTTGCCTGCTTCCAGATCCGCAGAAGTTGCTGGTATGTACTACCCAACTGCCGAACACCAACCTAGCAGTGGCAAACATGAAGTGCCCACACACTCTATGCGTACAGCCACTGTGCATGATCCGAGGGCACAAGACATACCTCCTTGGTGAATTTGTTTTGCGCATCAGCCTCCTGCTTGCCTTTTGCCTTCAGGTCAGCAGCTTCAGTTAGCAGGTACTATGTGACTGTCTATCCTAGCATGGCAACATCACCCCACATCTCTTTTAAACTGGCTTGGGGCATGATCCAAGGTCACAAAATTCTCACTATGTGCATTGCCCCCATTGCCTGCTTCCAATGCAGCTCAGTTCTATATGTAGACCGTGGCAAACATGTCCCCCCACTCTTACTGGCTGGGGGCATGATCCAAGGTCACAAATGGATATTGTATAGTGCATTCACTTTGTGCATTTGCCTCCTGCATGTTGCCTGCTTCCAGATCCGCAGAAGTTGCTGGTATGTACTACCCAACTGCCGAACACCAACCTAGCAGTGGCAAACATGAAGTGCCCACACACTCTATGCGTACAGCCACTGTGCATGATCCGAGGGCACAAGACATACCTCCTTGGTGAATTTGTTTTGCGCATCAGCCTCCTGCTTGCCTTTTGCCTTCAGGTCAGCAGCTTCAGTTAGCAGGTACTATGTGACTGCCTACCCTAGCAGTGGCAAATATCAGATCCCCACAATCTCTTTGTAAACTGGCTTGGGGCATGATCCAAGGTCACAAATGGATATTGTATAATGCATTCACTTTGTGCATTTGCCTCCTGCATGTTGCCTGCTTCCAGATACTGGCTGGGGGCATGATCCAAGGTCACAAATGGATATTGTATAGTGCATTCACTTTGTGCATTTGCCTCCTGCATGTTGCCTGCTTCCAGATCCGCAGAAGTTGCTGGTATGTACTACCCAACTGCCGAACACCAACCTAGCAGTGGCAAACATGAAGTGCCCACACACTCTATGCGTACAGCCACTGTGCATGATCCGAGGGCACAAGACATACCTCCTTGGTGAATTTGTTTTGCGCATCAGCCTCCTGCTTGCCTTTTGCCTTCAGGTCAGCAGCTTCAGTTAGCAGGTACTATGTGACTGCCTACCCTAGCAGTGGCAAATATCAGATCCCCACAATCTCTTTGTAAACTGGCTTGGGGCATGATCCAAGGTCACAAATGGATATTGTATAATGCATTCACTTTGTGCATTTGCCTCCTGCATGTTGCCTGCTTCCAGATCCGCAGAAGTTGCTGGTATGTACTACCCAACTGACAAGCACCAACCTAGCAGTGGCAAACATGAAGTGCCCACACACTCTATGCGTACAGCCACTGTGCATGATCCGAGGGCACAAGACATACCTCCTTGGTGAATTTGTTTTGCGCATCAGCCTCCTGCTTGCCTTTTGCCTTCAGGTCAGCAGCTTCAGTTAGCAGGTACTATGTGACTGCCTACCCTAGCAGTGGCAAACATCAGATCCCCACAATCTCTTTGTAAACTGGCTTGGGGCATGATCCAAGGTCACAAATGGATATTGTATAGTGCATTCACTTTGTGCATTTGCCTCCTGCATGTTGCCTGCTTCCAGATCCGCAGAAGTTGCTGGTATGTACTACCCAACTGCCGAGCACCAACCTAGCAGTGGCAAACATGAAGTGCCCACACACTCTATGCGTACAGCCACTGTGCATGATCCGATGGCACAAAACATACCTCTGTTAGCAGGTACTATGTGACTGCCTACCCTAGCAGTGGCAAACATCAGATCCCCACAATCTCTTTGTAAACTGGCTTGGGGCATGATCCAAGGTCACAAATGGATATTGTATAGTGCATTCACTTTGTGCATTTGCCTCCTGCATGTTGCCTGCTTCCAGATCCGCAGAAGTTGCTGCTATGTACTACCCAACTGCTGAACACCAACCTAGCAGTGGCAAACATGAAGTTCCCACACACTCTATGCGTACAGCCACTGTGCATGATCCAAGGGCACAAGACATACCTCCTTGGTGAATTTGTTTTGCGCATCAGCCTCCTGCTTGCCTTTTGCCTTCAGGTCAGCAGCTTCAGTTAGCAGGTACTATGTGACTGCCTACCCTAGCAGTGGCAAACATCAGATCCCCACCATCTCTTTGTAAACTGGCTTGGGGCATGATCCAAGGTCACAAATGGATATTGTATAGTGCATTCACTTTGTGCATTTGCCTCCTGCATGTTGCCTGCTTCCAGATCCGCAGAAGTTGCTGGTGTCACTGAGCTACTTGGATGCCATGGAGGGGTTTCACCACGCCAAATGAACATACGGGACAAGGGTTTGGCCATGCAGGTGCCCATTGGATGCTCCATTGGTTCACCAATGGCGCCTTCTAGGCAGATGGCCCTTCAAGTGGCGCTCAGAAGGATTTTCCTTCTCGCCGTCACTGAGCTACTTGGATGCCATGTAGGGGTTTCACCACGCCAAATGAACATAGGGGACAAGGGTTTGGCCATTCAGGTGCTCATTGGATGCTCCGTTGGTGCACCAGTGGCGCCTTCTAGGTAGATGCCCCTACAAGTGGCGCCTTCTAGGCAGATGCCCCTACAAGTGGCGCTCAGAATGATTTTCCTTCTTGCATGCACTGACCTACTTGTATGCCATGGAGGGGTTTCACCACGCCAAAATGGACATACGGGACAAGGGTTTGGCCATGCAGGTGCTCATTGGATGCTCCATTGGTTCACCAGTGGCGCCTTCTAGGCAGATGCCCCTTCAAGTGGAGCTCAGAAGAATTTTCCTTCTCGCCATCACTGAGCTACTTGGTTGCCATGGAGGGGTTTCACCACGCCAAATGAACATACGGGACGAGGGTTTGGCCATGCAGGTGGTCATTGGATGCTCCATTGGTTCACCAGTGGCGCCTTCTAGGCAGATGGCCCTTCAACTGGCGCTCAGAAGGATTTTCCTTCTCGCCGTCACTGAGCTACTTGGATGCCATGGAGGGGTTACACCATGCCAAATGAACATATGGGACAAGCGTTTGGCCATGCAGGTGCTCATTGGATGCTCCATCGGTGCACCAGTGGCGCTTTCTAGGCCAATGGCCCTTCAAGTGGCGCTCAGAAGGATTTTCCTTCTTGCCGTCACTGAGATACTTGGATGCCATTGAGGGGTTTCACCACGCCAAATGAACATACGGGACAAGGGTTTGGCCATGCAGGTGCTCATAGGATGCTCCATTGGTGCACCAGTGGCGCCTTCTAGGCAGATGCCCCTACAACTGGAGCTCAGAAGAAATTTCCTTCTCACCATCACTGAGCTACTTGGATGCCATGGAGGGGTTTCACCACGCCAAATGAACATACGGGACAAGGGTTTGGCCATGCAGGTGCTCATTGGATGCTTCATTGGTGAACCAGTGGCGCCTTCTAGGCAGATGGCCCTTCAAGTGGCACTCAGAAGGAATTTTTTTCTCGCTGTCATTGAGCTACTTGGATGCCATGGAAGGGTTACACCACACCAAATGAACATACGGGACAAGGGTTTGGCCATGCAGGTGCATACGATGCTCCATCGGTGCACCAGTGGCGCCTTCTAGGCCGATGACCCTTTATGTGGCGCTCTAAATAATTTTCCTTCTTGTCGTCACTGAGCTACTTGGATGCCATGGAGGGGTTTCACCATGGCAAATGAACATACGGGACAAGGGTTTGGCCATGCAGGTGCTCATAGGATGCTCCATTGGTGCAACAGTGGCGCCTTCTAGGCAGATGCCCCTACAAGTGGCGCTCAGAATGATTTTTCTTCTTGCCTGCACTGAGCTACTTGGATGCCATGGAGGGGTTTCACCACACCACATGAACATACGGGACAAGGGTTTGGCCATGCAGGTGCTCAGTGGATGCTCCATTGGTGCTCCAGTGGCGTCTTCTAGGCAGATGCCTCTACAACTGGCGCTCAGAAGGATTTTCCTTCTCGCCATCACTGAGGTACTTGGATGCCATGGAGGGGTTTCACCATGCCAAATGAATATATTTATGATGGACAATAGGCTAGCAGTATTTTCTGTGTAGGTGTAATATCTTTAGCAGTTGTCCAATCAGCCAATCGTCATGCAGGAACCACGTTTTACTGCAACCTAACTTCATCCAAGTACCATATGGACCCACACGCTTCAAGCGTTGCAATGTTGTGAAAATGGAAAATACTCCTTCTCATAGCGCCTCATTGCCTAGTAACCGTAGTGGTGGGATCCTTGCAGCAATAGTAAAATGCACACAACATTACGCGTTTGTGTTGTAGTGTTCAATCGTTGCTCAAAAAAATTCTTCGTAGTTTACTGTCTTCTTCTTTCGTTGCCATAGATTTAGTCCACGCACTCGTCGGCTACCTGACGTATCGTCCATATAACTATAATCTTCCGACGCAAACAATTCGCCTGCCTCTGTGTTGTTCAGCAGCTTGTGTTTGCGCAGGTACGCCATTGTATTTCGACAAAGCAAGTCGAGACATAGAGCGAGAATTCCTGTGGTTTTGCTCGACGTGACGATTTCAAGAAAGACAAGGCGAGATGCCTTGGAGTTCCACAGACCAGGGATGTTCTTTTCAATCGACTCAAGTTCAATGTCATTTCGAGTGAACGGATCGTTCAATAAAGCCTTTGCGTTGGGTTCATCGCCGGATGCATCATTATAGTCAGGAAACTCCCCTATTAGTTCGAAAAATGCCTTTTCGAGCGTGACCAGACCCTGTTTAACTGTGGCAAAATCGAAAGCATAGTCTTTCATTGAGTTGGTCCACAGCGCCCGAGCGCCACACTTGCCTCCCCACTTATTGTCATAGCTGAGGATCTTGAGCTTCGAATATAGCTCGCTTTCTCGTTTGATCATGACTGAAGCAAATGAGTTGGGACTGCAAGAATAAGGGGCTTGTTTAGCGCCACCAAGAAATTTGCCAAGGTCATTTCGATATGCAAAGAAAGCAGCATCGTCTTCGAAGTAACCTTGACCTCTGCTCCACTTTTCGAATCGATTCATCGACTGGAGCAGTGCGTCGCCTTTTAGCCACAAAGTATGGCCTCGTTCGGAAGCAACTTTCCAGTAAGGAATTTCAAGAGTTAACACAATAGGAGTAGACAACATCTCTTCACCGTCATCGTTCGCTTCTTTGTCCTCGTTTGCATATTTCCATCCGACGACTGTTCCATTTTCGTAACGTGCCACGGCAAGATCCTTCCGACTTCCGTCAATTTCTTGGCGAACTCTCACCTTTTGCCCCATAGCCGACTCGATTAGGTCGAGGCCATTGTTTGCATGACCATTCATTGTTGCGCCTTGGCTGCCATGGGGAATCGCCTTGTTTTTGGCAGCCATGAACGCGTTGGAATCACCAATAGTTTGAACAATACTCGATAACGACTCAACGGCTTCGGTGACTGCGTCGGCACTCTCCACGGCGGCAGTGACATCTTCAATTGTTCCAACGGCATCTGTGTTCTCGTGCTTCTCGTCATTACCAACCGTCTGTTCCAACGATTCTTTGAGCTCAGCCTTCAATGTACCTTCCTTGAAGCCTCTACCGTTTAATAACTTTATTGTTGCTCGCAGCGACTCCTCTGTGGCTTGGCACCCCCAACTGTGCTTCGCAAGGGCAGGTGCAAATCCATTTGAATGATGCTCACGTCGGCTAAAACGACAAAAATCTTCTGCGCTATCCAAGTCCTCTCTGCTATTAAAATCTTGCTCGAACTCACTTGCGCCGAAGGCAATCTGCGATGGGCTCCTCTGCAACTTCAAAAAACCTGGTGCCGGCCGCGACGGTTCGGCGCCCTCATTGAAAGTGTATTCCGTTTCTACCCAAAACCGTCCATCTTCATCTCCATCAAACTTCCAAAATCGGTTCGCAAACCGGTCAATTCCTAATGGTTCGGTCCGAATAAAGCATTTGTTACGTTTCAAAACCAAATCTCGCTGGGCATCAATAACGCGCTTGCTTGCTTTGGCGCGGTCGAGCTCAAGCGCAGCATCTCTCATCAGATCAATAGCCCACACGCCACCAGTCTCCTCGTCTGGTCCAGACAATTTCGCCCTCTTCGCCGCAGTGATCGCAGCGCGTAAGACTTTAATCGTTCCGTCCTCTATAGCATCTCTGAGGTGCATCATCGCTCGTTGTCGAAGAGCCGGAAGCTTTTCCATTTGCTCCTTAGCCTTTGCAATGTCCCTCTTTAAACGGTCTATCGACCGAAATGTCTCTTTGTCCAGGTGCGAATTGGCAGCGGCGTCTTCGACACCGAAGCCTGCGAGCTGCCCTTCCATCTCTTCGAGGTGGCGTCTTTCTCGTTCAGACAAGTCAGTCATGGTGATGATTCGAAGCGAGTCGCAGTCGAAAGCTGCTTCCTCGTGCATACGATCTACCATGCCTTTAACGTCAGCCTTGCTAAAAAAATCGGGTGACGGTAGCGCCAAAAAGTCAGCCGTGATGTCATCGTCAAAGTCTACAATATCTTCCTCGGTAAGAGACTCAATTACATCATCTGAAAGCTCCTTTGATTTTTCGTTTAGCTTCCGAATTTCCTCGCGCTTTTCGTCCAAAAAACGTTCCTTTGCCTCTAGAGCAAGTCGTTCTCGAGCAGTAGATGCATCTGCAATCGCCTTTTCCTTTTCGTCCTTTTTTGCTCGACGCTGTTCAACTTCTAACGCTTTCATGGCACTTTGGCGTTGTTTGATGTTTCCATTTACCACTTCGTACAAGCGATTTGTGTCGTAGGCCGCTTCAATCATTAGCCGAAGGAGGCACAGCCGCTCGGCCGTCGACAATTGTAGATAATGTCCGCCTTTGCACAAGTGCTGAATCGCAGCTTCAGTCGGCGAACCTCCGTCCATGGCAATTTCACACTCGGTAAGCACGCGGCTAGCTGCAACCTTCTCTCGTTCGCTCCGCTCCAAGACAGATGGAGGTTTCAGATCGTGCTGTGCCCGCATGTAATCATCAACCTCATTCAGCAATCGCTTCTTACGGTGCAACACACGGTGCGCCGTTGCTCCAACCATGGCATACCAAGTAAAAGGATTCAAATATTCGCTATCTGGGCCTGGCTTAGTCGGGGGCATCAAAAGATCGACAATTGTAGGCGTCGGACGTGGTGGAATGACTGAAGCGGATTTTGCATAATCGTCCGCCTCCAGTATATCGTTTTCAGATGCTTCTTTGCTGTGTCGATGATGTCGGATACCACCTTTCCCATGATGTTCAGCGTCCTCGTCGTCTGAATCCTCGCTTTCGTATTCAAAGTCCGATACGACATCTTCGTTCGCGACACATGGCGCCGATGGAGTTAAATTGGCCATTTGCTCGCTCGCTTCCGCGACAACCTTTTCCTTGACCTGGCGTACCTTCTCCGATGGCGCCGTACAATTGATCAAGTCAGGTCGAGCTTCGCGAACACATTTTACCAAAAACAAAACGGACTGACACATGAACGCGGCAGCGTTCGTCAGTTTTGATGCGTCGAGTGTTTTTCGCAGATACGCGTGTACCCACTTGTTGCTCACCAAGCCTAGTGCCGCTTTTATTGCTGCTTTCGCCTCGTTTAGTTGCGTGACTGTCGCATCCTTCCCAACTGACTCGAGCGACTTGAGCCAGCTATTCGTAATAAGTGGGTCTTCTTGCTCGGACAGCAGCGCGTTCATATCCACCTTGATCACCGGTTTGCCTTTGTCGACAAGGTTCAGGAGATCTGGCGTTTCCTCTTCCACCGTTTCCAGCGTCGCCCACCACCAATCGTCGCTGTAAGCGTCCTGCAGCAATAGTTTGAGTAGCCCCAAGTGTGCCTCGGCCAAGTAAACTGGAGGCGCGGCTACATCATCGCCTAATTGCCCATCCGGCGGCGTGTACGTGAGAGCCGCTGCAAAGTCATCCAAACCAATGGGCGTCAAGGAAATGGCTCGTGAAAAGGTGCACAAAAAGTCCCACGCCATGAGCACGTCTGGTATGCAATGCTCCGGCACCATGGGAAAGCCAGTAATGTCTGGAATACGAGCTGCTGCGCAAGAACATCGTGTGATTCCATCTTCCAGCAAGTAATCGTCAACGGGTTCAATGTCAAAGCCGGTAACATGGTCTGCAAGAGCCGCCTCCTTGCCGTCCGCGGTGTTTGTTGCTGCAGTGCTTGCACCGGAAGCATGATTATCAAGTGCCTTCGTTGCCGTCTTGAGTCGATTGCGAAGCTTGTCCAATTCCTTTCGCAGCTGCTTCTTTTCTGCTTCACTCTCGTTGGATGAAGCTTTTCGTCGAATTGATTGCTTATTATTGTTATTTCTACTATTAGCTTGTCCTGCCGCGCCTTGCTCCAGCAGTCCAAAGTGTCTTCCAACTTCCAGCATGCTTCGAAAGCGCCTTTGATTTGCTCCGTAAAAGTTGACATTGAAAGCATTTGTATCTGCCTTTTTCGTGACGCGACACGTGAAATTCTCAACAAGCCTTGCATCGCCTCCTCGCTCTGTAACAAAATGCCTCAATAGCTCCATGGATCGATCCTCTCGATCGGCAAGTTCTTGCGTCTTGTTCTTTTTGCGGGCCGGACTATGGGTGCGTGATTCATATTGTGAGTCGCCACCTCGCGCTGGACTGTTGTAGTCGGCATCGGCACTCGTGGATGCCGCAGACCGTTTCTTGTGTCCTTTGGTAGCGGAAGAAGCCGGAGATTTTTTCTTGCTATTTCTGCTAGTCGTTGTTGCAGCAGCTGCTGTAGGAACATGACTCGACGCAGCGTCTTGAAGTGATGGAGCTGGAAGCAAAGGAAGTATCTTGTCGAGCGTCTGCTTTGCCAAGGTTGCTCGTTTAGTTTTTCTATTGTTAAAGAGTAAAGAATCGAATGGAGAATGAGCAAGAATGAGTGAATGATGCAGTAGAAGAAATCGCTCACAATTTGAGCTGCAGAATTGGTCGATCCCTTCATTCTTCATCCGTCGTCGCTTACTTTTTGACGTGAAGATTGTAAACTCCGCCGAGGTCTTTGCTAAAGTCTTCCCATCCATGCTTTCCCAATCGATACTCCATTTGATCAAGTTTGTTTCCAATGGCAGCCAAGGAAAAGACTCCGTCGTCCTGGTCTTGCTGCTGAAAGCAAGGATCGGACTCCTGCCAAGCCGACTCGAGAATCTTTGTCATGCGCTTCAACTGCTTGCGACGCTTTTGATCCTTGTCGTCTCCACTACCAGTAGGAGAGGAAATGGCAGATGACATGCTACAGTTCAATATTGTCACTGTGGAAACAAGCTAGAGTGACAAAGAACAAACCAACGAACATCCAACGACGACGAGTCCATTATTTTGTGCGACGCGAAAATGTTGACGCACGTAGAACTAGTACTACAACCTACGCAGCGCCATAGCATCAAATACAAAGTGACCATGACCTATCCAAGCGAATGGACGACAGGATAGTTATATTTATTCATTCTATTGCAAGCGAATCGAGCAGAGAGCGTCCAGAAACGTTGAGGCAGCTACACAATCCCTTGACGCTCCACGAAGCAACGCCGCTGGAGAAGAATCCCTCAAATGCTGCAATTTCTTGCCATTTTGCCATCAAAACCTACCTTCTATTAGGCTGACGGTCGGCTTGAACAAACATCGATGCCTTGCTCTCGACAAAATCGACTCCGCGGCAGCTCTGGCGAAAGCACGGTAGCAAAATATCGTCGCCACGTCGGCAGAGGCGCCTTCAGTCGAAACATTGACGCGGAGCGTAAAAAGCATCGAATCAGACATACTATTCCACGAGACACACCCATGCAGCAAAAGCCGGTGTTGCAGCACTCGGAGCCCCATCCATCAGCGCCATGTCTAGTCGCATTTGTCACAGGAGCATGGCACACCAATGGAACTCGCACAAGGCATTCAACTTGGAAAAAGGTTAAATCATACTCACGGAAGAGTAGCACCGCAACGCTCAGAAAGCGTCAATGTGGGCGAGCGAAGAACCCAAGAATGTTATCAAAATCTGCGCTCCGGCCAACGTCGTTGCGCAGAGCCTGACCAAGTTACCTGTTGCAGCATCTGAACGCACTCGTCTTATCCGAAACTGCCTTCTGGCACAAGGGCGGCAACGCGAAACCGCACTTGTTTAAACGAGACATGGCTCCTTCACCACTTCCTTGATAAATGGACCAACTTGTAGAACTTGCCACTAGCTCCATCACAAGTACATACAGAGGCTTGCGAGTGGGTCTTGCAGTAGGCACGCCACCATGATCTCGCTCAAGACTCGTCCAATCGTTAAGGTGCATTGTGCGATGATTCTCGAAATTTCGATGCAGCAGGTTTACGAAACTCTTGACTAATGAAAAGGCAGAGCTTTTGGTGCCATTAAAAGGATTTTGCCGCCATCTGCGGCTCCAGCTGGCAAAAGCTCGCAGCTCGATAATGTTAATCATGGTTTCACGCACTAGTACTTGGCGCGTCGACCTCAACGCGCCGAGGCGGCAATAGAAGCCGCAACAACCAACAAATTCCGAAAGCTTTGCTCCACACGTCTTTTGAGCTTAACGTGCGCTCGATGAATCTGCTTGACTCGACTCTCGACGGAATCACTCGACGCGGTTAGCTGTTGAAGTCGAAAGTAAACGCTTGGAGCAGAGAATTGCAGCTCTACGTCACTAGATACACAGTCTTCATGGATCTGGCATTCATGCTTGAAATCCTGCGCTTGCAGCGTGAAGAATGAAAGAGGAACTGCTCCCAAAACGAGCCTTTCAAAAAGGAAGTCTCGTCGCGAAATCATCTTCCTCAAAGATTCAAGGTCCATTGCAAGCTATCATGGCAATATCGCTTTGTTGCGATCAGCAAATCCAACTGAAACTACAATGATGTTGAAGAATGTGAGATAGGCGATAGCTAGCTTTAGTACTCAAACCGAAAAAGCAATACGAATTTCAATGCAGCCACCATCACGTTCAATGCCCAACAACAACTTCAAACACGACCTTTCAACACACAATCTGCACACGGAAGTTGCAGGAAATTAACAGTGACCTCATCGGTAATTTCGTTGTCACTGGATCGCAGATCATGGATAAAGAAACAAAGTATAGGCAGAGCAATAAAACAAGCGCTTCCGCAACGAGCGACAAATCGTCCATGCACAATTGTAGCTGCTTTTAAAGCAATCGCCAATCATGCACGAATCAAAAACAATAGAATACAGGGCTTTCGCAGCGACTAGATCACCAGAACATACCTGCAAAAGCATAGGAGCAGCGCACGGTTTCTCGCAACTAACTTTCAAGCGTTTCGCTCGCCGCTCGCCGCTGCATCCAAGGTTCACTCTCGCCGAGCTCCTCAGCTATTTCGTCATCCTTATTGCGGTGACAAAAACCGCTTGTAAATTCCATGGTCGTTTCTTTCACAACAGTTGTTGAATGCGACCCTTTTACAGCGACTGCGGATGGAGCATGGAGTTTGTTGTCGCTGCAGCGATCGTGCTGTCGGAACGAGAGGCCGTCATTCTCACGGACGAATGACAGATGATGGAATTCTAATACCGGTACGACTATTTTTATTCTCGGTAAGACATTTGCGATCAGCGGCCGAATCGAGCTGGAAATTGAAGATAGAGCAGCTACTTGCAGCGACTTGCAGCTGCTGCTTGCTTGCGTCATTTCCTTGCCGAATGTAAGAGACGGCGGCACTGCTGAATACTTCCAAGAATGAAAATATCGGACGGTCCTTTTTTCCAGACAAGATTTATTTGCCACGATTGCTGCGACGACCAATCTGCTCGCATCGATGGAGCACCTGCAAGGGGATTCTTACGCAAAAGTCGCTGCAAAGACCGCAACAGATACTCCATCGCATACAGTTCCAATGCGCTGTTCCTTTCTCTGACAAATCAGTGCAAAAAAGCGAGCAAATCACTCCTCTTCGCCTAATATACAGTCGCTTGATGCCGATGCCGATGCCGAGCGACGAATGCTCAAGGAGTCCTTCGTCGGACGATGGAACATTGGAGTTCATTCGCTTTGTTAAACGATGCATGAGCTCCCTTTGCCCGTACCGTACACCGGCTAAGTGAAGCACGTCTCGCAGTGTATATTGGCCGGTATATCCATGTCGCTCTGATGCCGGATATCAATTTACCAATTTACCATTCCCGACGACAACGGTGGGTAAAATTTACGCCTCAATTCACAGCTGTTTCGTCTCCATCTGCTGCGAAGACATTTGTCGGATTTGCCATGCGCAATGCTAAACGCATTTGGTGTATGTTTAGTAAAAAAGGGACATTGGCGTTGAGAGGAGCACCAGATTCACAAATTTGTCAATCCTGCAGATGCTGATGATGAGTCAGTCGGCTTTGAGCGCGACACAGTCGCTTCAAAGGACGCCGCAGTTCCACGCGCCTACGCGCATAGAAATGAGCCTTCACCCAGCGACAACCAACATCCTGCTAGCCCAGACGTTGTGATATTTCTTCAGCAGCGTCACATTGAAAACCTTTGAAGTCTATTACACGAGCATATTGATAGAAACAATGAGAGAAACGATCGACTTTAACAAATGTTGTTGGGTTATGAATCAACGCAGCAAGAGTTCCGGCAAGTGCGGCTGCAGTACCAGGAGCGGCTCGAGCAACAGGTGGTGCAGCAGCAGCTGCTGCTGCAGCAGCATCTGGAGCAGTTAGAGCAGCAACAACGGACAATGATGGCATCTGCACTGCAAGAAGTCATCATCAGATTTGTTGCCGACGACGAAATGTACGATTTCGTCACACGTATGCGCCAACGCTAGTCGTAAATTATGTGTTTCTGACCACAACTAATAGATGTTTACGTACGTCACATTGCGTTCTAACTTCTCATTAGTTGCCGCAAGCCCATCTGCTTAAAATCATAGAGCGTTGTGAAATAGGTCCCTTGAACCGGTCTTGCGAGACGCCGACGAAGTGTTTGCACAGAGCACGACTGCAACTCTGGAGGATCCGTGGACAAATCATCACCTGCTGCTGCTGCTGCTGCTGCTGTGATGTCGCCTCCTGCTCCGGCAATGCTGGTTCAATGTAGTCGGTAGGAGTGTTTGCAGATGCCAGGCGCCGATTTCCTTGCTACTAGTGCTCGTCGTTGTTGTTGTTATTGCTGCCTGAGTCATTCTCGCCAGGGTTTGCAGCTGCTACCGTCCGTTTCGCGAGGCGCCGTCGGAGGATGCAGGCCATCCAATGGTTCACGTGGCTCCCTTTTGAATCGAAAAAGAGTCACAACCTGAATCCTACTACCTTCTGTGCAGCTGCATACAGAAGCGTCCATGCAACCGAAAATGATAATGACGAATTGTCATCAATGTAGCAGTCACTCGTCGTTCGTAGTCGTCTCGGCGTCTCGTTCAGGAGGATGATTGCTGCGCAAGGATAATCGCAACGTAGCCGATGGCCTGCTCTTGGAAAGCATGGAATGACGCAGCAAGTATCGAGGACACAAGAGACATCCATCTCACTCAAACATGAAGCTAGTATTGCATACCAGCAGTGACTAACTTTTGCATCACATGTTGATGGAGCCATCACATCAAGCAATCGGCATCTCGAAAACTTCCATGGCGACGAAGAAAATCGTCCATCACCGGTGAGACGTTTGTGAGCCACTGCGACAAAATGAAAAAACGCTAGCGGACGACTGCCATCAACAACCTTGGGATTTCCTAGAGCCGTTTCGCGACCAACACTGAGCTTTGATAGTGCGTCAACGGCTCTATACTAAGCGGATGCTTCTAGTCTTTGCTAAAGGAACTGATAATATTCATTCTGTTGGTGATTAGTAACATTTCATCAATTCCAAGTTGCGTCGCAATCATGTCGTCGCCTTCGCCTTTGGATACTGCCGCAAACTCCTCCAACGCTACGCAACAGCACCGGCAGCACCAAGATCAACAGCAAAGGCAACAATTGCAAGAACTCCAAGATCAGTTAGCATCGCTGCGGGAACAAATTAGTCACGAAAAGGCCGGCAAGCGCAAGCTCTTTCATTCACTCGTCAAGCTTGCCGACGAATTGAGAATGGAAAAGCAGATTTCATCCGCTCTGGCCGATCAAGCCGCTTACGGAGACCGCAACTGGTACGACGGAGGACTTTGGAGGTCTCCTGAATTGCTTCCAGCAGTTGCGCAGAATGTTTCGCAGTCGCAACCAAGAAGAACCGCCAAGACCATGGCATCCATTCCACTCTCCGACTTATTCTTCAGTTTGGTGGTCGTCACAGCCTTTACACGCGTCGGCGTCGCCGTCAGTATACAAGGAACTCTCTCACTTGATGCCCTGCTGTACTTTGCCGTCTTTTACACGGTATGGACCAAGGAGGTTTCCTATGGAACGAGATTCGACACCAGCGACTTGTCCGCGCAAGTGGAAACGTTGCTGACTTGCTTTTTGGTACTCTTTGCGTCACTCAGCGTGCAAGCACCCATGGACAGCCAGGATGGAACGCGCATCATGGTCATGGCGGCGGCAGTCGCTGGACTGCATGCGCTGCTGCATTTGCGAGTCGTTTTCACGGTTTGGAACTCGGCGAAAGCAAGGTTGAGCAGTGGGAACAATGCAAGTGTAAATCAATCAAATTTAACGCCAATGAGCGGCAGCAACACGCCCGCGACTCCTTCGTTTTCACCGGTAGAGCAACTGCAACTTGCCAAGCGGGTGCGAGCCTACGCTATAGTCAATCTCGTCATGAACTTACTGGAAACGGCCGTCTGGGTGATTGGAATATGCTACTTTCCACAAGATTGGAACTATCGATGGGCCGTCTTTGCGACTGGGGTTGGCTTGGCGGCGTTGCGGGTGCCGAGGGCGTTTCTCGCCAATGATTTTCATGGTACGTATTGCCAGCGAAATGCGAGGCGAGTGGAGGTTCTTGCCGCCTTTTGTGTTAGTCATTCGCTCATTTTCTGCGCATTGCTGGTCACTGTCATAATTCAGCCGCTTGCTCGAAACGAAGTGTTCTATTCATTTTACTCCTGGGATTTCTGCTGCAAAGCATTGTCGTGGTTGCGAGTGAGTTTTTTGCCTATCAAACGCCATCCATTACCGACTACTGCTTCATAGGATCCTCGTGCCTGTTGCTCTTTTGCATTAAGCTACTATACGTGGACGACACTGACACACTTGCGCAAGACCATGCACTATTGGTGAATCGATGGGCCGGAGCCTTTTACAATCTGGGAATGTTTGGTTTGCTGCTGAGTACGACCATTTTGGGATCGGGCTTGAATCTACTGACGCATTCTTACTTGGCGGCCACAGCGGCGCTCCCAGGACCGGCCAAAAATTTGGTGTGCGGAGGTCTTTCGACGGTGTTACTCAGCACGCTCTTCATCAAATCGATGCATGTCAAGCGCGTCCCCATTGACCCGCGCCATCGATGCTGGTTTGTCTTGGCGTACGCCATCCAAACGATTGTGTTGCTGGCCGTTAGCCTCACTGCGGCAGTCATGTGCTACGGCAAAAATCTTGGTAATGCTTTGGAATATCTCATGAACAGTGACATTCAACTGCTGTTCGCCTTGTCGGGTGTAACGCTGTTTGTTGTGATTATGAGCTGGATGGACGAAGGTTTGGAGTTGACCTTGTATCACTCAGTGGAGGATGCTCGCGCCTTTCGAACATATCCGATTGGGTTTTGGTGGTGCTTGAAGACGGGCGCCGACATGTCCGATGGCAGTATGGATGTGGAAGCTGGTTCCTCGTCTCAGTTGACAGGAGTGAGTCGACTGTCGGTTCTGAGTCCGTTGCTGGGCGAGTCAGTGGCAAACATGGCGCGGTCCGAGCTGGCTGGATACGATAGCTTTAGTTTTCGGGCAACGCCTCAGTCAACGCGAATTTAAAATGTTAATACTGAATGGCGCTATATAATAGAAACATGTTGATGCGGTTCGCTGTTTGGACTAGGAAGGTGATTACGGAGTTATAAAACAACCAGTCTATGTTAACTACGCCGCTATTGTGTACGCTCAACCGTCAGGTAATCCAAATATCCGCCCGGATCATCTATACGTCAATACGTCTCCTTGAGCAGCTGCACCCATCCATCAATCGCCTTGTGCAACTCGTCTCGCAAACCAGACTTGCAAATCTTGGCGTGCAACGCCGTCGCATCCAACCCAGCGTTTGACGCAACGTTGAACCCCGCCACATCGTACGGCTCGCCCAGCATGCACGTTCCATCAATGTCGGGAAAGGTAATGCTTCCGCTTGCGGTTGCATTCGCGTCGCTACCAGTCGCACTCCAATGAATGGTTGCGGCTAACTCGTAAATGTATCGTTTCTTGCCTCGCACCATGGCAACGCTGGCCGATCCAGTAATTTCAGCCTTGGTGATTGTCGCGGCAATTTCATTGTCCTCATACTTTGCCTCCATCATGGCTTGCTGTAACGTCTCGCATGCCCATTTGCTGACATCGCGTTCCTCCCAAGTTCCAGCCTGGTTCCAAGCGCTGCCCATGGTGGCATCGTCGCTACTAGCGACACTAACACTACTCGATGCATGCTCCAGTTTCTTTGGGGCAATGTCTCCGATCAGCTGCTTGGTTTGTTCGTCTAGCTCATTGTGAAAGTATGAAGTTTTCTTTCCATTGACAATCTTGTAGCCGCGCGTAACTTCGGACTTTGTAAATATATTGCCATGGTCGTCTTCCACCGTCGTTTCGTCGTTAATGGCAGCTGATGCAGCAGGAGCAGTCGTCGATGACGAACCGGAGCTCTTTGGTAGCTGACTCCGCGGAGGAGCTGGCGTCGTCTTTGGTCGAGCAGCAGAAGTCGACGAAGGAGTCGATGCTTGCGCCTGTGCTTGTTCATCATGTTTCGCTCGGTCATTCTTGATGCGATCAATCTCCTTGGCAAGCAGCTTGCTCGTCGGCTCATGCATTCTCACTATTTCCAGTGCATTCAAGGCTTGATCATACTCCTTCAAAGCAGCGCAAGCCGATCCGAGTCGCCAGTATCCCTTGGTGTAGGACGAGTCAAGTTCCGTCGCAGTAACGGCCGCTTGCTTGGCTTGGCTCCATTTTTGCATCTTGCCCAAGACCAGCGACAAGTTCGAGTAGCAAATGGCAGATTCAGCCTTGTCATCACTCTCCTTGCAGATTGCAATGGCCTTTTCGTACAAGCGCTGCGCGTCGAACCATTGACTGGCCGAGACTGCCGCCTTGGCGCGGTTCTTGACTTCATTCAAAAGGACGCTTCGGCCGATATTATCGGCCGGAATTTGAGCCTCCAAGACATCGGCATGCGCACTGCCACCAAATGGATTGCTGCCTGATGCGTCGATCATGATTTTGCAGTACTGTAGTTGATAGTTGATGTAGCGGAGGTCAAGGGAATGTGGAAGGAGCGGCTGGAGGAAGAATGAAGGAACCCATGGTGGCCGCGTCGTTCGTCATTCATCGCGGCGCGACACGTGGAAGCCATGTGACATTCAAGTGTGAAAGCGTTTCGACTTGTGACGTAATTGACACTGGCACTCGTTTCGTACTATTGCCTTCTGACGTAATTGACACTGGCACTCGTTTCGTACTATTGCCTTGTGACGTAATTGACATTGGCACTCGTTTCGTACTATTGCCTTCCAGTTCATTCTCAGTTTTCACTGGCACTCGTTTCGTACTATTGCCTTATGACGTAGTTTTCACTGGCACTCGTTTCATACTATTGCCTGGTGACGCAGTTTTCACTGGCAGTCGTTTCATACTATTGTCTCGTGACGTAATTGACACTGGCACTTGTTTCGTACTATTGCCTCATGACTGGTTTCGACGGGTCCGATCATTCGTCCACCATGATGCCCTTGGGCTGCGCAAACATTGTCCTCTCATCTTGGTGGTTGGACTGAAGCGCACCGCACTGATGTATTGCATACATTGAGTGTTTCGACTGCTGGTGGGTTGTGAATGATGGTAGATTTGTCCGGCCCATCATTCTCAGTTTGATTATTGAACAATCAACAATAACAACAGCATCAACAAGGCGACACTGTATCAGTTATCAATCATTTTATACCCATTATTGATGAAATGAATGTCAAAACACAAGGACAATGAATCGCGAGAGTACGCTGGATCGGCAAGATCGGAAGTAAAGTACAGCTGCATTGAACCGCTGTGGGTGATGCGGAGTGGCGGAGATTCTCGCATTCTGAGCCGATCAGTCTAATACCATCCAAAGGAATCTGGTATGCGACGATGTCTGATCAAATGGATTGCTTTCGCTTAAACTGAAGACGGCGTCGCTAAGTCTTTTGGGCCGACATTCGTGAAGCTCGTGGACATGGATTGATGGATTGAACATGCATTTTGCACAAACCAATGTCGATCACAATAATTGCTGGTCAGAGCATGCAATGCTAATTGAAGGCACTTCCATGCCAGGTGGCGCGCAGGTGGCGCGCAGGCGGCGCTGAATGGACAGACTTTGTGCATTCGCTTCGAGCGACAGCGTCGTCCACCGAGCACTCGATCGTGGTTGGCGACGGATGAATTGGATGGATTGAGGCCAAAAGACGATTTTGCATGGCATCACCCCTCTGTTTTGAACTTTCGGCTCGTACGATGAAAGGCATGCTGCCCGGAGTCTCATTTTCATGGAGGCGCAGTGGCCGCAGATACGAAATAGGGACAAAACTTTTCATTGCGTGGAAACGTTGCAAGCTGCCAAGGGCGAGGGCCATCACTCGTCATGCATCAAGGGCCACGATTTGTTGACGTAAAGCGCTGTATCAATCCCGACTTTGCTAATAATACAAGTACTGACGGCAATTGGCTCGAGCGTTGGATTAGATTACATTGGCTACCGGTACGTCAGTATACAGTCGGTGCACATCGAGCTTGTCGACGGACGGATGAGATTGTAATGTACTACAGACTAGTAGAGCAAGTTCAAGTTAACGCGGTTGCTAATATGGGTTATGAATGTTATTGTAGATTTGGCTCCGTAAGCACCACCCCAGTCTCTGTCTCATCGATTTAGTTTGCTTCACAAGTAGGAGTATGCAATATGCATCCTCTTAAGGCGCTGAAACGTAGTAAAATGGAGAATAAAACACTCGCACGCATCATGCACTCACTCATAAATGCATACACTCGCTCGCAATAGACACTCACGCAAACGCTCACACGCAACTCACGCGCATTGACATAACATTCATGATGACATCAAGGGCAACGCAACGGCAAAGACACTCAGACTCCCATTCCCTGCCACTTCCAAATGCTGCAAATGCGGCCATCAATGAACAAATCCCGAGAACCAATGCGCGCATCCCGGTCGACGTAGCGGATGATCGACTTCCAGGCGCCTCGAACAAACTGAGCCTGCGCGACATCGTCTCCAGGGTATAGGCGCTCCTTGACCTCATCGCGAATGGCACCGACCTTCGTCCAGGCATTTGTAGCTTTCAGAATATCAAAAACCAATGGCGTGGCAAGGTTGACCTGCTTGTTGTGCTCCTTGGCCGCCTTGCTTCTGACGAGGCGAATGTAGCAAAGGTAGACGACAAGTGTCAATCCAATGCAAGTCCAACGGTTTTGGCAAAAAGCAAACCAAACGAAGCTGCAACTGTGTTTCATGAGCGAGTCCCAAACAAACGATTTCGTCGAATAAATGGTCGAAAGCATGGCGCGCTGGGCGATGCACTTGGAAGGGAAAACAAGCGTCTGCATCGAGGCGGCCGACAAGCCAATCCAAACAGGCTCATCCGCCGTCCATTCCAAAGCCAAGCCCGACACAATGCCATTTTCCAAAGCAAACTGGAGCCATGAGAGCGTGGCCGCATCAATACTTGTTTGCTGCTTCTCCAAATCAAGCGCAAGATCAAAGTAATCAACCATGGTCGCGGATCCGTGGTTTCGAATCGCAATCGACGACGACTGGTCACTGCAAAAATCTGCGACTACTAAATCTTGGAGACGATGGTAAATGGTTTGAAATGTGAATTGCGCATCCGCCGACAAGCTGCAGGCCGTTCGATCCGCACTAACAACCAGCGCGTTGGCAGTAGCATTGTCGAATCCGCCGCACGTAACAAGCTCACCGCCCTCGCATATTCCGCCAGCCGGACAAGCAAAGACCCTGTTCATTGCAGTCGCCATGGCGCATCGATCCGACATGAAAGAGTCTGTTGCGATTGTACTTGTAAAGTAATGGGCAAGCTGCGGCACCGAATACTTGCTCGTCGGCGGACCCATTGTCGTCGGCACGAGTCTCGCTGGCATGCCCATGAATTGACTGGCCATGAATGGACCGACGAAACAAGTGACGACAACAAGCTTGAGCAATGGACCCGCGCAACTGATTAAATTACTGCTCTGCTCAAACTTTGTCGCCTTGCGCTTGCTACTCGCAACATGCACACTAGCAATGGCATGGTCGTAGCTGTGATTGTACATGACAATCTCGTCATCGGCAAATGGCGCAGCATCCATGATGACATCAGGGACCAAAACGACTGGCATTGACGTCTTCATTGCGCGAACGACTGGAGCAGCAGCAGCAGCAGCATGAAATGGCGCCGGCACGGCAACTCCTCGTGCATCAGTGACAACGAATGGAGCAGCACGCCTTTTCACAGTCAAGGCTCGACCCGCCGCAGCCAAACGCTCCGATTTGAGCTTCTCCTGCTCCACATGAAGCTTGGCCCGCCGGCACGACTCTGCCTTTTCCTCTTTGGTCAAGCGCTTGGGCGGCTCGGTGATTAAATTATTTGCCACCGCCGCCTTTAATTTGATTGCAAGCGCCTTGCGCTTCCTTGCAGCTGCAGCAGAAATGTTCAGTTTCGCAGGCGCCATTTTGAAAGTAATAGTGATAGTAGTGAAAGTACAGTAATCAAGAAACAAAATAGGAATCGCTCGGCAGCAGAGTGAAATTTTGTGAGCATGAATGGACGAGACGACCGTCGGAAAAGCGGGATTGACCGGTCGTCCCATACGACTCCTTCGCACCTCTAGAACAGCAATGGCTTCCTTGTCACGGGATCAACTTGTATGGCCTGTTTCGAGTAGTCTGACCGTTTCAAGGAGAGAATTACGCGATGAACAAGGACCATCACTCTCATGGTCGAATCTGTCGCTGCGACGAATCGTCGTTTCCACTACCCTTTGACAAGGAAAGTTATTGGCACTGAGAGTCAAACAGTAGTGCCAAAAACTTTGAAAATCAAAGTTATTGGATACTATGTCCCAAAGAGTAGTCCAAAAACTTTGAAAAAAGGCCCTTTGAAATGCAGTGATATGATTGGATGAATCATACGTCATCAAATGACCTTGACGTCACGGTGCGCCGCGATCGCGCGCGTTGCGATGGAACAGATACAACGAGCACAGCTTGTCATCCGCTTTGACGAAGCAACTTGCAACGTTACCAACATTAGCATGCCTTCAGGTAACAATGATCTTGATAATGACTCACGAATGACGTTACCGCTACAAGATACTGAGCGAGGCAAAGGGAACGACGCCGAGCATGACGACGACGACGATGCAGCTGCAGCAGCACTTTTGCGAGCTGCACAAGAGTGTGACGCAGAGTACGCCGACCTTGTGCGAACCGAGCGTCTGCTGAAACAAGGACTGGACAAGTTACGAACTCATGAAGCGGCGTTAGTAAAAGCTATAGGAGAATGCTCCGAAACGTCGCAGCCAGAACCGACAATCAACAGGAAGAAGCAACAGCAAACGGATGCCATTAGGCGACTGGAACAAGCACTCATGGTGGACAGCAGCAGCAGTGAGGATGAAGACAAAGATTACAAGGAACATGGAGATGATGATGTAGATTGTTTTGCTATACTATAAAGCTACTGGATCAGAATGATTAGATTATATAGTAGACTCTTCGTAATGCCCTCCTTGCTCGCCTGCAACAAAGTCCAACGCAACTTGAACGTTTGGATCAGTCAAAAAGTCCAAACTGCGAGTCCTCGTTTGAACCCGACGAAACTGCTTGCTCGTTCGCCGCTCCAGTCGTGGCCGACCGGGAGTACTGTTGCTGCCTTGGTTGTCGCCATTGCTCAAATCTAGTTCACCGTCTCCGACGCCAACGGCATGCTCATGAATCACTTGCTCCGACAACTTGTTGGGAGAGCGAGGAATGTAGCTACTCGTTTCGCCGTATACGTCATCGTAGCTAGTCTGCGCTGGAGAGGGCGGCTGCTGCTGCATATACTCGCCAATGTGACGGAGGGACGTGCGTGGTTCGACGCGAACATTCGACATTGGCGTCAGCAATTCCTGCATGGCCTTGAGCGTCGCCTCGAGGCAATGCACGTAGCGAAGGGTTTGTCGGTGCTTGCTTGACACAGAGTAGCTCACGCCATGGTCCTTGATAATGTAGCCGATTCCAAATCCATCGGGGACGACGGGGCCAAAACCAAAAAGGCGGAGCGCTGGATTGCCGCAGTTGGAGGTTGACAAGATAGTATGGTTCAGCATGCTCCAAGCTTGACTCTGAAAAAATGCGGGCATGGCCATATCCTTGCGCTCAGCAATACACTTGAGTGCAAACAAATGTCTGTCAACGCCCATGCCGATTGCGCAGTCCTTGACCAGTCTCGCATGTTCAATCGTGGCGACACGGAGAGCCTGCAGCTTTTCGCGAGTGGTCGACGATTTGCGGCACCAAATTTCGCATAGCTCCCTTACTTGAGGTGTCGCGCTACGCATGGCTTCGGTGCGGCCGTGATAAAACATCTGTAAGGTGGCGAGATAGAGTCAAAGATGTCAGGTTGACAAGTCTATAATAAACCCAGTTGGCACAGGCGGCATCGTACCTTGGTGAGGACCGGCTCGTATGTGCAAACAAGCTTTCCATAAAGCTTGTAGTATGCCAGCATGATGCTCATTTGCACAAACGAATCGGGCGAGAAATTGTTCTTCTTCATTAATGCCATGCCAAACCCAGTAAACTCTAGCACAAACGTGTCTGTTGAAACGACATCGTCACAAAGGCTTGTCTCTGCAAAATAGATGCGCTCTTGCATTCTTTCTGATACTTCAAATAGAATCTTTTTCGGAAGAACATCTAGCACTTCGCCGTTCGTGGCAGTGGCCGCTCGCCGAATTGTCGCCTCAACAATGTGCTGAATGCGTCCTCGTCCGTGAATCAAATCAACAATGGTTTCCGCAAACGTAATAATAGTCTCCGCATACATGTCTGACACAAACCGAAGCGCCGTGTGTCCGTCAATGGTCGAATGCTCAAAGTTGATTCCGCTGGTACCATCCTTGCAAACTATGAGCTGAAGCTTGTCGTACCAACGATTCAAGCAAGTGCCCACTTGTAGATTGTCTTCATTCAGTAGACTCGTTCCATGTAGCATGTTTGCTCCCGCCGCATGTATATTAGGTGGAACAAAGTCATCTAGTACCAAAACAAAGAGCGCTGAATCTATAATATGCAGAGCCGCGGCATTCTTTGGATTCAGCTCTAATTCATTGCGCGCATCGGCCCATTCGGATCGAGCCGCGCTTGTCAAAACGCCAATTGCATTACGAGACGCTTCTTCCGGTAGTGTTTGCGACGCATGTAGTTCAATTGCTCGCAGAATCTCAAGAACATCTTCCTCGTCAACAGCAACGTGCCCAGTGCTTGGCCAAAGTGCCGCAAACGAATAGAATTGATTCTTGCACAAGACAATGACTATAAAGGACAGAATATCTTTATCAGCCATAATATTGCTCACGAACGTGTATGCACGCCTGCTGTAAATGCTTACCATGCTGAGAATCAGGATAGACATTGACCTCGTCGCAGTTGCGCTTGGCCACTCGGCTCGATCCAAGCAAGGCTCGAAACTGATCCATGCACAAAGGCTTTCCTCGAAAAACATCCGGCGGCAAAGCTTCATGTTTCAATAAAGAGGCAATCTTGATGGATGAAAAAGCCAAGGAAGCTGCGCATCGTAAAGGATCCTTGGCCGTCTTGGGGTCTGGCAAATCCGATAAGCAAAAGTATGGGTTCAAATTGAGAACAACGGAAGCGTCTGGCGCAAGATACGACTCGTTCCAAAACTCCTCCACGTAGGAACCCAAATCACCCGATTCGAAACCTTGTCGTTCGTAATCAATGAGCGCTTGCTGCAGGATTGGACCTGGACCTTGCAGGAATTCTAGAGCGACTCGCTTGGTTTCCGCTTGTTGCTCTTCGTCTTGGATACCAGCCAGCACAGCTGGAAATTTGCGCATGGTAACTTCCAAATCGGGAATGGGAAGGCGAGGTAAGTTCTGCTGCGCTGCAAATGTGACGCTTGTATTGCTCTGCGTGCTGTTGTTGCTGTTGTTGCTGTTGGTGGACGTCGTCCTCGGAAGTTGCGAAGCAATTGCTTCCTTTGGTGTTGTATCGCTATATAGGGAATTCATACTGACTAGTTCTTGTCGTTCATCAAGACTTGTCCATTAAATCTCATCTCATCTGATCCAGCTTTCTCTCATCTCATGGAACTCACTGTGAATGTGCGGACGTTTCATGGTGAAGTCGTCGTCGAGCGTCGCGAAATGGATGATGTCGCACCATCAATCGCAGACTCCAAGCAACACTGAAAACGAACCCTGGGACACACATTTGCCTAAGTAACCTTGGGGCGAAGCCCGACTGGCGCGGTGGCGATGGTTTCGGTCTCGCCAATCCAAATCGGAGGCGAAACCGCAACCCTCGTCAGAGTATATCTTTGCGCCCTCGAGTCCAATACAGGAAAAGCATAGGGCGGGCATCATAGTCATTGATAAAGTGACGACGATTACTGGGGTCTACTAGCGTAAGGAGCATTGGTTTTGCTCGTCGGCTTCGATTTGCTGCCAACTGCCAGCACCAATAATGGAGTCCACAGCCGCTTCGTCACATTATACCATTCGGACTGAGAGTGGAAAGGTCATACAAATGTCTCAAGAGGAAATGTCACAACTCGTCCGCAAGACGATGAAGCGAGCCAAGGACGAAAGTCCGCGTCAGCCATTGATTTCGACGACAATTACTACTACGCCTCGGCATTATCGGAAACGATCCGAGTCTCCGGAAAAGCGCAAACGATCACCAACAAAATCAGCCAATGAAACGCGAGATGATAGCTTTGGTGCCGACAATCGCAAGAGTCCCAGTACGGAAGTACGAGACAGTGGAGCGGATTACGACGACAATCGTCTGTCGTCGGATGCGTATCATGATCGCGACGACTTGGCTCGACAGCAGCCCACCTTTGAATCATACACCGTCAATACAGAGCTAGAAGGCTCAAAGCAACTTTCGCAGTCGGAACTTAACATGCTGGTGCGAAACAGTATTATCAAGGCACGTCAACAAACGCGAGCGTTGCACGAGTCGTCTCCGCACGCGCGTCACTTGAGCACTCCTAATAGGTTGCAAAGAAAGCCAAAGCGAGATGCAACGAAACATCTTTTGCCGGAGCAACGCAAGAAGTGTGACGTGGCCGATGCACAGGCAGAAGGCAACAGAAGCAACTGCGACGCCGTTTCGGTGGCCGATACGGAACCCTCGCAATTGACGGAACCGTCGGCACTCCGTCGCATCACGGACGAACTCAGTGACGGCAAGCGAGGCAAACTAGGTAGCAGCGGAAGTAGCGCCTCCTATCTTGACAGCGAATCTGACGTCCACGAGGATGTCTTGCGAAATGCGCGTCGTATGCTTCAAGGTATGACGGAGGCGAGTGATCCAATTGAAACGATTCGAAATGCGCATCCATTGTCGCCCATTGTGGACGATGAAGGAACGGCGGCTTCCAAGGAGTCGAAGAAGCAGTACTTCTTTCCTGATACGCCTCTCCATGAGAAGACAACAACGGTCAAGGAAAGTCCTGTCTCCGCGGAGAGCGCGCCCTCAAGGGAGAAACAGCAACTGGTGACTCCTCTGTCGGCTTTGGAAGAGCGCGCAATCAAGCACATGGAAGCAGTTGTACAGGCGCATGGCAGTCTTGTGGGCTCAAAAATGCCTGGACGGGCTGACTTATGCATTGTATCCACCAAGTCGAGTAAGAGTGAACGCAGCAAGCCAAATTCTGGTTCGATTCTAAATCACGCTTCGAGTAAGTCCACCGGAAGCCAAGTCTCTTCTTCGTCATTTCCAAGAAAAGAAACGTCAAAGGAAAAGGATTTGATCTCAATTTATCTACCACATACTTTAGAGTCCGATTGTAGTATGGCGGCGCCCGAGGACACCGCCGTCGCAGACGAGCAAAAAAAGCCGACGCATGGAAGTGACGACATTGTCGGAGATAAAATTGGAAAACTGTCCGAAGCCGACGATGATGAAAAACAAAATCTTTTTGTATCCGCAACTGCTACCCGTGTCCCAAACAAGAAGCAAATACGTCGGCCAAGAAGTTTGTCGAGAGGAAAGGAGCGATTGGCGCAATTCAATCTACGAAATACACCAAAGAAGCAGATTGCCGCGTGGGCAGCAGATCCGGTGAAAGAAAAGAATAGATCTGATCCAGAGGAGATCTTTTCTACTAAAAGGGACTCTCCAACAATGGAACCAGATGCAGATACGGCCTTAGATTGCGCGTGTCCCGAGCGACAGACGAAACTTGATCCTGTGGAAGAAGCAATGCCCGGATGGACCAAAAGTAGCCATCGAGATGACAAGTCAGAACAAACTCATCCGCTTTCCGAAGACTTGAACAATAATGCCGATCGGCAGTTTTCAGACCGAGAAATTGAAAATATCGTGCACAACTCGATGGACAGGGCTCAACAAACAGCTAGAGTCGAGATACAAGAACTTCTTAATGAATCTAAACGCCACAAAGACAAAATAGGTCTCAAAACAAATGATGGATATAAACTTCTCTCGCAGGACGAAATTGCGGACTTGGTTAAGGAGTCGATGAGGAAGGCGAGAGAAGCGGCCCAGCATGAGATTGCTGAACTCGTACGCGATTCAATGAAGCAAGCTCGAGAATCAGCCCAAGCCGAAATTAAGGAGCTCGTTCAAGATTCTATGCGTCGTGCACGAGAGGCAGCGATGATGGAGATGAGCGAAATTGTGAAGGACTCGTTACAGAATGCTCGCGCCGACGAATCGACTGTCGTTTCCATGTCAGCATTCACACTGAACACTGTTCCCGCGTACCAAAAAGCAATGGATGTTGTACCCGCCGTTCCTGCCGTCGGGATATCACTGCCATATTGCAATCCAGAGATCTATTCTCGCGCTCATCCAACTGACACTGACACCATACCGGAAGAAGTCATGTCGGGAAGTGTATTTGAAGGAATTGATCCTAGCGAAGGGAAAAAGAGAGAAACTAGTATGGTCATCGTTGATGAGCATGAACACTCCGGTACATTTTTTCTGGAACGGCCAGATATTATTATATCGCATTCTCTCAGTGTTGAACAGCAAATCGAAGCAAGTTTGCCGACTGTTCTCGAAAGCACTCTCGTCCTCCACGGCAAGGACGTGTACGAGCATGGCAGCATCGATAATCACAGCGAAAATGAATCTGGTGAGGTAATGGTGGAATGCGAGGAAATGAAGTCTGCTTTTGGTGGCGACAAACCTGCTGGTGGCGACAAATATGAAGTGACTGCTATTGTAAAGAAGCATTCAGTGCGAGGAACAAATCTGTGTTTTGGGTATAGCACACATTCTGCCTCATCATCCATATCCTCCAAGAACGAGGCACCAGGGATCGACAAGAAAGAAGGAGTGATCGTCGAAAGTGAGGCATACACGTCGCCCGACAAATCTAACAGATACCAACCGGAATCATTGACTGGGAGAATGGAAAGCCAACGACAACCAAATATCGGCGGCACTAACTTTTGCGGCGTCCAAACTCAGGAATATGATGACGAGCCATGTGTCGAGGAAATTGTTTTTGTCACTCCCAAGAAAGTCACAAGCAATGGCAGCCGGATGTCCAAAGAGAGTCGAACGGATATTAGCAGCAGCAGCAAAACTAGTCAGCCGTCTGGTATGCTGGCGACAAAGTATGCTTCAACGACTCGCTTAAAAGCTAGCAAACAATCTCCGAGTGTATCATTGTCACGTGACAACTTAGCTCCGATGAGTCCTTCAGGATGGACGCACGCGTCACCTGCCCCGTACGCAAGTAGTAATGTGTCGGATGACCATCGCAGTCGCACTTCCAAGTACTCACGCGGTCATTTGCGACAAATGCTTGTATCCAAGAAGCCGGTCGCTTTTGGCAAAAAGGAGTCCGTGATCGTTACGGATGAGCTGTTGGCCCAAATTGCAAATTTAAAAGGCGCAACTATCACTCACGATGAACTCAGCAAAATCCTGTCGCCACCTCGCCAGCGAAAGACATCTCGGCCATCAAAGAGTTCAAGCAAAGCGAAGCAGACTTCAGACATCAATACAAAACCACTAACCAAGGAACTTGAAGTGGTTGAAACCAAATTTTGCGTGAATTTTATGGATCTTCTCTCCTTGGATGACGAGGATGGCTACACTAGGGCAGGATCGCACTCACTGGCGTCATCATATCGCCATAGCAAAACTGCAAACTGGGTCGGCGTTAATGCGCGAGGCGACACTGACATTGAGGGGACGTTCACGGGTACGGACAATGAATACAGTATTGAGCAAAGTTTCAGCCCAAATGAGTATTCAACTTTTAGCGAAGCATCGGACGATGTACGATAGTGCCACAATAAACAAGCGTATGGATAATTACACTTTTTTCGTTTCTACTAACTTTATTCGCAAGCGTCTGAGTGGGAAGCTTTCATCTCATTCTAATGCAAACGGCAAGGTAGTCAGCAACATCTATAATGAAGGTGCGGGCAACGACGACAAGCATTGCAGCAAAGCAAACCGCAAAGCACATGTCACTTCGGCTTGGGTTCGCAATCCTGGTAGCATGAACAGAAGACCATCATGGATCGTTAAATTTCGAATGTGTTGATCCACACTTTCCAATTCGATGTTGCATTAGCAGGCGTCTAACTTCGACGACGAACAACTGTACCTCCAAGCAAAGGCGATAGTCTGCTTCTGCCAATCTACCTTTCCACGGACGGACCTGTCGTAAAGAATCAGAAACAAGACAATGTTTTCGTTGTTTCCTTGCTGATACGGTCCAAAGACGCGACCGAGTTCACTGTGAATCATAATGTTAATTCGACTCAACAGCATATTCTGGTGCTCCAAAAATGATTCGAACGGGTGTAGATAGCCAGCGAACGAACGAGACATGCTATCGTTGCGGGCGAGGCAAGTAAGTCAGCTGCATTTGGTGATATTTTCTGTGACGTGTCGATTGCGTCCGGCCAAATTCCAAACATTCCATTGAAAAATCGCTGGCCGCTGCCGAGTGATCGAAACTGCAACAAACCGCACCGAATGTAGTCAGTCTACCTATACTGATGACCCGCCTCGCGTCAGAATCCTCGATGTGATTATTGAAAGAAAGTTGCCTCTCGAGGTTGCGCTCAACGCATCTAAATCCCAGTGTGCGACAAGTTTCAATGCAACGCAAGGCGCCACGAACGAAAACAACCGAACAGACTCGCATAATCCCGTCCTTTTATCGCGACTAACAAATGAATTCTTGAATTGTAGATAGGGCTCACGACATTTGTTAGCCCTCCCTTGGTTTGACAAGAATCGCGCTACTACGAGCCACGAGACGAATCAACTGAGTCCTTGTGATAAAGAGGCATATAGGAATCTATTCATCGCATTTGTCGCATACTGACAATTGTCCAACAGAGCTGTTGCTATTCCAAAGTACTTGTATGAGGCGGCTCGACTTGCTCAATCATGTAAGCGATAGCTTTCGATCCAAAAAACTTACAAGCTCGCAGCTCGCAAGCAGAGACTCAACGTAATTCGTGATGCAAAACAGCCAGTATTAGGTCCAGAATGACTAGCTCCATTATGTTGGATTTATTGCTGTTAACGTCCAATAGGACGAACGAGGAGGAAGCGACGATGGCATGTGGCATGGCATCAAAAGATCGAATGGAACGAGACGAGAGAACCGCTACGATTCTCTGTCACAAGCACGCACACGTTGATTGCACATTTCGAAGTCTCCACTCCCCTTCGCCTTCAACCAAATAAATTACTAGTAGCAAAGTACGGCGCGACAGGAAGTCTCGTTAACTGCTTTACAGTCAATAGAGTCAATGGATAGTAGAGACTTTTTGTGGTAGGATATATCCGAACATGCTTCACGACATTAATAGTCGCTGCCACTGCGACGGATATGACGTCAGGCGTTGGGCACATGCAATGACCCTCACAATGACCGTATTCGCTACCTAAAAACGCATTGCTTTACTTTAGGAGTATGCTCTTAAATCATCGATTACCACTCAATTACTGCAATCTCTCGCCTCTCCTTTGGTTCCATATAGACAAGTGTTGTTGGCACCAACCCATCCAATGGTTGCTTTGAAGGCCACTGTATCTGCTGTCTGTTTGGCAGTGTTTGTGCGCGCGGAGCGCGCAAAAGTCTTTGCAGGCTTTGTGAAACCATTGATCCTACCACCTCCCCGCCCCGCGAATGTGTTTGCGTTTCTGTGTTCCCTCTCGCAAGGATTTTGAATTGTCCGTTGGAAACGGCTGGCACGTGCCGGCGTCACGTCAAGCGTCACGCGGTGATGGCAGCGACACAAAAAACTTGCCGACGACCATGGACGATGCAACTTGCAGCATCCCAGCTTGCCATCCTGCAACTAGAAACTCCCCTATCATATAAATTGGTCTCATCTTTTTCATTAGTATTAAAGTAAGCATGGGAAAACAGAGTCAGTCGACGCGTCAGAGCAAGCAAACGAAACGCAAGGATTCGTCGCAGTCTCGCAGCAGCATCACCAAGGCTTCGTCAAAGTCGAGTGTCAAGGCTGCAGCGACTAGCTATAACAGCTTCAAGACGCCTCTACGTCCATCTGTAAATGAGTCAAAGACATTTGACAAGTCCAAGTACTGTGCTCCGCCCCTTCGCCGCGGACCAGGCAAGTCGATAAGCACCTCATTCAAGCAGGCGCCTTTAATGTTTCCACCTGCTCCACAAAAGCAACAAATTTTGCCTTCTGGACGCTACATTCATGTTCAAAATGAAAATGTCGACTTTTCGCAACTCTCAGAGAGTCAAGGATCCGGCAGCGGCGGTTTCATGGGAAGTGTCACCATGGGGCAGCCATCTTTTTCGCAGCCGTCAAGTAAGTTTGCCTTTGCCGCGACGCCTGCTAGACAATGGTAGCCATTAACTCAATATTCTCTCAACCGTATATTCCAGGCCATGCTTCCACTTTGAACCAATTTGCTGGAGATGGACGATCGTCCAAGCTGCACGGAAATATGAATCGCACTGGATTCGCCGCCACAAGTCAAGTCAGCGCCGCCGTTTCACGACGCCAAGGGCCTCCACCTGTTCCTCCCTTGTCCATGGCGCCGCCGTTTGTGACTGGAAGCCGGAACTACTACGGAAGCGCTCGTAATGCTGCGTTTGGTAATGCAGCGATGAATCTATCTTTCTTGCCGCTCGAGCATTCCTCCGTCGGTCCAAACTACAAGCCACCATTCATGCAGAACGAGAAGCCAGCCGAGCACCAGTTTATGAACTATGAATTTACGATGCATTCCCATCATCAACCAAACCAGCCGTCTTCCGTTTTCTCCGGTGCATCAGCTTCAATGATGCATCATTCAAGCCAGCCGTCCGTCGCCAACGAATCCTTCATGCCCACCCAAACTCAGCAGACGCACCATTCCTCCATGTCCGCGCCAGATAACAGCGTGCAAGACCGAACCCGGAACACCAACGCGACTGGAAATACCACGTTGCTATCGAATGCTGGTCCAATGAGTACGCTCCAATCCATGTTGAGCGGATGCAACAACAACAATCAAACTCATTCGCAGGGTACCATTGATAGCAGCCAAATTGCACAGTTTACCAAGGAAATCTTCGACGCTGTTGACGAAAAGACGAAATCCGCCTTGGAGTCGGTATTGCGCGAAATGTTGGAAACCAAGGAGCAGTTGAAGGACGCGCTGGCCAAGGAGGGACGCGCTTTAGAAAGCAAGATGACGGAAAAAGAACACGCTTTCGAAAACATGGCTGCCGAAGCTGAGTCCAAGCTGGCGCAAAAGGAGGAAACAGTGGCAAGTGCATTAGACAAGAAAGCGCAGGCGTTGGAGACGAACATGGCGAGTGCTTTTGATTCCAAAATGTCTGCATCCGAGTCCAAGTTCAAAACGCACGACAAGTTGCTGGATGCCAAGGCTGCACATATCACCAATGTCGGCAACGAACTAATTGGCAGAATCAAAAAGGTTGGCGGGGATGTATTGCAGACAGCTCGGGAGGCGCGCGATAAGTTTAAAGCTACCAAAGCTGACCTCATACAGTCGGTCCTTTCGCGTCTCAGTGCTCCGACGGCTAATATGCTTCGTGATATAGTCATGCAGCACCATGCTAACGCCCATGCACTTGCATCCAATCCGAGGGGCACTTCCACATTGCGCTCCAAGATTAAGGCAAACGAGCCAGATAAGTGCGTCGGCTCCGGACGAAAGGAGAAACGTCACGAAGTCAAGTCACCTTCACTGTCTTCGAGGAAATCGTCGCCCCCGCACCCCAATCCTCTCGATATTGTCGTCAAGATCCGGCGCTCTTCGACAAATGATGGCGCTAGTCCGTTGAATGACAAGAATGGCAAGCACCCTTCATCGTCCACGTTGGTTGTAACGCCAACGGGCCTCTATAAGAATTCCCAGCTTTCACAGGAGTCAAAGATGACGGCCAAGGCACCCTCGTCGCCTACTAAGAAACGCAAGGCCTCGACCAGCGGCAAAACATGCGTCGCCAACTCCAGCAAGCGCCGTCTCGAAAGTGTTGCTGCGAGTCGTCCCAATGGAAGCTTTTGGGACGATCCGAACCTTGGCTTTTCGAAACGCAAGTAAGAGTATATACATTATAGATGGCCGAGAACAAGTTGACATCATGTTGCGTGGCAGCGCACTATCTTGATACGGCGCAACTACCGGTAGATCAATCATGGCTGGCCTTTGCTAATATCTACCGTCAACTCATTCATGTTGAACCGGCGAGTAGGTATCGGACTACCGTAGCAAATGACAATTATAGACTTGTAAACAAGCTACCAATAGTTGTTATCAAGTATGGTTGAATAGTCAAGTATATCAATAGCGTAGAGACAGTTGACATGGTCCCATCTATGGTATCGTTGCAGATGACCATCGTCGCTAATGAATCAAGGCCTGGCTCGTCCACCGTCCACCACAATGATATCAGTCGTTTTACTTGGTCGCGACAAACGACTCGTTTGCTGCTGTTGCTACGACATAATCTTCGTATAAGCAACAATGGCCATTGGAATGGCAAGATTGTCCCATGCTCCGGAAGCAGCTTCTGCCAGCGTCGCCACCAAGGCTACTTGAACAGCGGATCCAATTTCAAAACGAGACGGCGCCCCCAGCAAGCGGTTCATCAGCAGGATACCAACCAAAGTGCTCGTCAGCATGGCCAGAGAGCCCGAGAGAGTCTTGCGTTCGCCATCAAACGATGGATAAGGTCTCCAAGGAAACAAGGTTCCCACAAGCGGAGCAAGTCCGTCTCCAATCCCCATGGCAGCAATCAGATACGTCCCGAGTTCTGTTTTGAATTCATAGTTGCATACCAAGAATATAATGCCAGCAAACAGCAGGGGACCCTGTAGCAGTTCCGATGGTTGACCCTGCCTTTTCATGGTGCGAAAAAAGTTTGCGTCCGTTGGTTTCACCAATCCAAGTCCATGCAGGAGCAACTTGACGCTGTATAAACCGCACGTGAGACCTGCTAATCGCCACGTCCAGTGCGACTCGTCAAAGAACGGCCATCCAATGACTGTTGATGTTGCTGCCAAGTGGATCAACTTGCGTGACTGCAGAATGGAAAGTTTGCCTCGCTTTTGAATGGACGTGACTAGCTCAACGACACGATCGACGTAGACCAATGTTGTGATCGAAAGCAGGAGATTGTATAATGGAACATGAACTCTCATTGTAGCTGTTGATATGGGCTAGAATGGAAGATAGGATGTTCTTGGTTGATGCTGCGATGCGCGATGCCGACAAGATCGATGAATGACGGCAAACGAAATAAATGGCAGCCAATAGAATAAGTGATTCAGATTCGGCAGCCGCGTCAACACGATGACTTCAAATGGCCGTGAAAGTCAATACTACCGGTCGCGACACACCGTAGCGACAAGCAAAGTAGAAGCCCCATCATGGGTGAGCGGTGAGCTCCATTCTCGCGGACGGAAGAATTTCTGTCACTTCGAGTGCCGGTCAGACTGACAGCTGTCACACTCTCGCTTCAACGCTCCACGCAGTCGTCTAGCGCTGCAACGTATAATATTACGAGCCAATATAAGACTCGTCCCATACAGTAAACACGAGCATGAATAGATCCAATTCCAAAGGAGCTTTTATGATACTAACCACTTGCCATGTTCATCATCGTTGCAGCCACCAAGAAACTCCTCCTGAATGCTCAGTTTCAATTCCAGTAAACCAAGTTCACTATTGGCACTCGTCAGGTGAACAATGGGATGCATGCGACACGCATCATCGTCAAGTCGCTCCTCCTCCGAAGCTGATCCAACCAAGTGTTCATATCTCATGCAGATTTGGTTGACCCATTTGACGCGCATTGGCAGCGTGACGGCATCCGCCTTGGTCAAGACAATGGAGTAAGATATACCAGCTTCGTCGAGCCACCGCATGATGGAAAAATCAAACGTCAAACAGCCGTGACGAGCGTCGACCAGCAAATAGACGCGACGCAAGTGGTGCGAGTCGCGCCGCGCCAGAAGCAAGTTTTGCGTGTCGTCTTGCCAAGCGTCCACTGCCGCGTCTGGACCGACGGCGTAGCCATAGCCTGGCAAATCAACAAGGTGACCATGTATACGAGGTTTTTGCTGAATTCGTGCATCGCCTTGACTTTTTGTGGCGTTTATCATGTCTTGTAGCGCAAAGTAGTGAGCCTGCTGCGTGCGGCCAGGTCGCTTGCTGGTCCTCGCCAGTTTCTTTTGCATGACTGCGTTAATGAGACTAGACTTTCCAACATTGGATCGACCGAGAAAGGCAACTTCATTTATCAATAATGTAGTATCGTCGTTTGTAGTTACGGAAGCATTTGTTTGTTCATCGTGGTAGCAAAAGTGACGTCCATTGGCTTGCATCAACGGATCCGTCGAAACGTGAGCGTATATTTGTTTCGGATCCAAATCATTTTGGACAGCGGCGGATCGAGCAATGTATGCATACGGAGACGCAGTTGCCAGCAAACATGCCGGAGGAATGTGCGCTTTGTCAAACTTAGTCGTTGAACGAGGCTGAGGCGAAGAAGGCTCGCGCCTCTTGCCTGCCTTTTGTGTCGCATTCTTGTTCGCATTCTTCTTTCGCTTGGACGTCTGCGGCCAATTTGTTCCGAACCCAAAGTTTCGACTATTTATTGTAGCACTCGAAGCAGCTCGTAGTCGAGATGGACCGATGAGGCAACGAAAAGTGCAGCTAGCAGTAGATGCCATGGTCATGGCATGGAACGAGATTGTGCGGCGCCGATGGCGCGCATTTTCATTTGATATCGCTCCGGTACTTAACGGCTCCAAATTCTTCGATCGACTTTTGGGTTGCTTTTGTTCCCAACTATATTCATCGCATCGACAACCATCAAGCCGGTACAAATCATACATCATATAAAGACAAGCACAACTATATACCATAAAACGTATATGATCGCTGAGGTTATCGCGCAAACGGCAGTGACAAGTAGCTCAGGTAGAACCACTTCCACAGGTGCATGTAGTATTTGTACACTTGCTTGCTGTCCATTGGATCCACGTTTCGAGCAGCTCCTTGCACGGAAACCATGGCGGCGACGCATGATGCTCCCATGATGCTTCGACAGACAGTCAGTGCCGTTGTTGGGGCATTGACTGCGCCTCGGACAAAGCCACCAGCAAAGGCTCCAAAGAGTCCAATCAATATGTTCTTGCCGACTTGAAAGATTCGCTTTTGTCCAAGACGGACGGAAAAGGTTCGCACGTTGGAACGGACATCGCCCGCCACATCGGGAACGTCCTTCATCAAGGCAATCACCACTCCAAAGACGCAGTAAAAGAGACTCGACAGTAAACAAGCAGGATCTTGCTTCAAGCATGCCATGACACCAAGCTGCTTGGCATGCGCATAGAACGACGCGTTGATAATGGTCCCACGAACAGCCACAATGCAAAAGGCGGCCCAAAGGGGAAATCTCTTGAGGCGGAATGGTGGAAGCGAATACATGGTGCCAAGGATGGCCGATCCCCAGAGTGCAACGCGCAAACCTTGGGATGAACCAGGCAGCATGCCCATGGAAAGTGACGCAATGAGACTGGTTATGACAATGATTGTAGCGTCCTTCTTGGATAGAATGCCAGCGGCAATTGGTAAGTTGGGCTTGTTGATTTTGTCAATCTCAACGTCGGTAATTTGATTGAGTCCGGTAATGTACAAGTTCATGAGTAGGGACGGAACAACACAAAACAGTGTCGAAGACCAAAATGATGACTGTGCCAAGACGGATAGTGAAGGAGCCGCCAACAAATGAAGGGCAGGAATGGCCAGTGCCGATCCAATAAGAGTATGAGGTCGAGTGAATCGCCAGACAACGATTGGAAACGGAGGTTTCTTGATGCTCTTGCTGTCAGTTGCTCCGACAGTAATTTGCTCGGTCTTTGGCGGCTGAGCAACATCAAGTTCTTCGATTAAGAAGATTGGTTCAGCAGCAGACGTTGCTGCTTCTTGTTGTTGTATGGAAACGGATAGTTCCGTTTGGCTTTCGAGAGAAGAGCGAGGAAGAGATCGGAAGATCACACTTTGTCGAGTCAAATGCCGATGCTGCTGCTTCTGCTGCATCTGAAACTCCAGCGATCGAGTCGAGAAGGCTGCACCATGCTCTAAGCAGATAGAGAGCAGCACTGCTGCCTTTAAAAGGCATCGAGCTGTCGCCATGGCCACTTTAAGTCCTTTTTGCAGCTTTTGAAGTGAATATGAGAGGGCCGTCGAACTTCCAAGGATCTTGTGACGGAGCCCTTTGCGGTTCCCGTCGTCGTCAGCGACGCGAGGTAGTGCGTCGGTACTTTCTTTTTCACAGTACAGAAATGGCTTGAAAATGCGACCTGACACGATCAAATGTTCTGAAATGACATTGTCAATATTCGTGGCAGCCGTTTATGAGCCATAAAAACGGTGCGACATATCATATCTGCCAATGGCTGCATGACTCACCTTTTCTTTCGGCATGCGCGGTGAAGCACGAAGCAACCAAACCTTCTCGACCCTCCAACAGCCAATTCAGTTCTATACTTTATCATTGTGATTTGACAAGATGATGATGATGTTTTGATGGTGGCTGACTTTTTGACTTTGACACAACGATTTGAATCTATATCCTGTCCGGCAAGCAACCAATCGTTCGCTTCGAAACGAGTGTGCAACTGACGCTAAAGATTATGTCCACTCACTGTCAATCATCACGAACAATAATATCTTTGTTTCTTGTTTTCTCATCATATGGTTTCATCGCTGCTGCTTTTATGACGCCATCAAGTCGCTGTACGGTGCAAGAATCAATTTGGCCAACATCCGCTTTCGTTAAAAATCACGAGGAAGGTTTAACAGCTTCAAATCTTAATGTTCCTCTCGCTAGGCCTGCAACAGTTCATCTGAATGCTACTCTATTGTTTCCATCTTGCAATGATCTCTTGCTACTCCGACCTGGTGACTTTGTGGAGAGCAAAGTTTTGAAGGTGGAATCGAATGGAATGGCGCAAAGCAGGTTTCGCATCAAGCTCTATCCACGCGGCTTTATCAGTGACAGTCACTCGACTTCCACATGCCACAACAAGAAAAAGAATACTGATGGTTTCGGCATGTCCTATCGCATTCTTCCACTTTTTGCCAAGCAGGTGGAGGAACGCGCCGGAATCTTCCTTCAGTACTTGCCAGACTCGACAAATGATTCTGTCGACGCTACATTTTGCTTGCGACTAAAAGGAAACCAAATAGACGGTCCCAAATTTGACATTGAATGGAGGTCGGGGATGCGTTTTGTTAGTCTCGAACATTCCAAGCTGGCCGAGGGTCGGGCCAACGATTTTGGAGCGCACTTGCTGCAGACCAAGCTATTGCAAACATTTGCTGGAGGCTCTGACGGAAATGCTCCATTGCAGCTTCAAATGGGAATTACCGTACATGAATGCCCACCAAATAAAACAAGTGACGCCGTACGAGAGCAGTCCAAGAGTAGCCCCATTGATTGGCTAAACTTTGACGACATTCGAATGATTAAAGACCCTGCAGCCGCCAATCAGCACAATCGTGACGTTCACGTTGGACGTATCGTTGTTCCAATTCTCCAAAAGTTGTCGCAGCGACAAAAGATGTTCCAGCAGGGAGCATATCCTGGCGTCGAGTATCGCATCATGCGCATTTCCGATCCGCAAACAGATGCTGACCTGTTCCAAAGTCGACCCGGAGCAAATTACGAGCTTAAACCAATCTACCCACTCGTCCAAGAGCTGGAGCGACAATGGCCAATTCAAATTAACGAAAGAGACATTCCCAAGCTTTATACACCAGCCATGTACAATGCCGTCTCGGCCATTGGTTCGCTATTTACGGCAGTTACTGGATTGGTGGCGGCGTTTGTTATATCGCAAGCCGTCAGTCTCTTTGTCATTCCCAGTCTTTCCATGGATCCAACTCTCCAAGTCGGCGATGTTTTGCTGGTTGACAAGATCACGCCACGAATACTACCCCAATACAATCACCGCCCTGATAGCGTCGTCTTGTTTCATCCGCCCGCCAAGTTACAGGAAATCATTGCGCAATCGGCTGGACGGTCTCTTAGTGATCGCGACTTGTTTGTCAAGCGGGTCGCTGCCGAGTCGGGTGATGTTTTGACAGTCACTAAAAGTGGAAGTGTGTCAGTGAATGGAAAGGATGTCACCAAAGATCGTCGCGACCTTTGCGTCGCGGAACCTTTGCGACTGATTGAGCGATACATTGAACCACACGACGGCGTCAATCCACTCATTGTTCCGCCAAATCAAGTCGTTGTGCTGGGCGATTGCGCTTCCGTTTCCATCGACAGTCGCGTATGGGGCACGTTGCCTTTCAGTGACATTGTTGGTCGGCCAATCCTGCGACTCTGGCCATTGTCTCGGTTCGGAGCTGTACCCGATCTGCCGACAACGATGGAGTGGGAGCATTAACAGTAAATTGGAATGCGAGAATGAGGAGTGCTCGAGTGTGTCGAACGCCAAGCAATGAACGCATTGAAAAAGATATTGCTCGAGATCACCTGATAGACTAACGTCGTACGCTATTTGTTAAAGAAGACAAATTGCCTTTACTAGTCGATCATACAGAAGCCGCTTTTGCAGCCATATGAAGTTGTGTCACGCCGTTTGGTTCCTGCATCAAGATCGATTGGTGGCAAACCGCTCTTTTTTAAACAGAAAAGGGCGGACGTGACGTACATTTGATATACACAGGTTAAAAATGGAGATCACTGTGCAGACACAAAGTGTTGTTCTGGATTCAATTCGTTTGTCGCGGGCCAATTATTGACACGGATTCTATATGTTGCCATCCAATCAATCAGAGTAGCATTTACGAAGAAAACATTACTTTGCGTTTGCATAGAAATACAGTGCTAATATACGGAGCCACGAATATGTGTCATGTACTGTATGGTATAGCAGAGACGGCTAAATGCTAGCTCTCTGCCGCATCCGCTGAGTCGGATGACGATTCATCATCTTCCGAACCGTCACTTTCGTCTCGAGTTCGATCAGCAATCGCAACCTTTCTTATGTTCATCTCCTTGACCTTTTGCTTGTCACTGTGTGCCACCCAAAGCCTCGCGTCATCGTCCAAGTGCTCCTCGCACCTAAACACTTTGGTGCGGTCGGGCAGCGTTTCCAGCCATGAACGAAACTTGACAAAAGTTTGATCCGTCCTTCCTCGCTGATACGTTTGGAAAGAATTCTCGTCTGCTGGTTTCTGCAAATGAGCCCCTCGCGGACCGCCGTTCCAGATCAAGCGCGCCTTCGAGTCCATGTGCGGGTAGTGTGTGACAAAGGCTTCGCCCAATTGATCAAAGGTGTAACCGACCCTTCGCAACTGCATGATCCAGGTCATTTTGTTCTTCCCATATCCAAAAAGACTAGGCTGTGTATGAATGTGTAGCAGAGCGAAGGAATGCGATGGAAGACGGAGCATGGGCAGTGGGACGAAAGTTGTGGTGCGTGAGTTGTCATTTCAAAGTCGGCCAAACAAACAAGCACACATAGAACAGCAATGATACACATGCTCTTTCTTACCTGCAATGGTGGAAGCTCGTTGCACACTCTCACTACCAGATAGGGTTCATAACGGTTCGACTTGACGCACTCAATGGGGAGCAGTTCGTCGGCCGCCTGATCGACCCATTCCACGTAGCGCGTACTTCCATGGCCACCAAAATTGGTTGGATCAAAGGCCGTGATTGTTTTGTTCAATAGAAATGGAATCATGTCATTTTTGGTTTTGGGCATGAGTGGAATAGTCTTGCGCGGACAAGCCTGCCAAGCGTGACATTGTCGATGCAGCTGAAAGGCCGGCAGCACCAGCGCATGCTGATGCGACTGCGCCAGCTTGTGTTGCACCACGGGAGTCATGAGAATGTCATGGAGATCCGTCGATGTCCAAAAGTCAATATCAACGTAGGCTGCATGCGTTGTAGCCACGGCTGCAAAGGCCATGTTGCGGAGAATATTGACAGGATAATCGGCGTCTTTATATACCATTGGCAGTACTTGGACCGTCAATCCAGCATCTACCGGACAATGGTATCTGTCGGAAAGCTTTCGTTTCGCGTCGTCAATCGTCATGTTGGTGTAAACGACCAAACTAATAGGTGAAGGTGAATCGTGAGTCGTGCTAGCCGCAGTCACACTCCACCGTTTGCAGTGATGCTCCATCATCCAAAGTCGATCCTCGCTGCACTGCGTCACCAATGTATATGAGACTTGTTCAGGTGAAATTGCATTGCAGGTAGGTAGATTGGATGAATATTGTAAGAACTGATCATGTTGTTCTGTAGAAAAAATGCCGTCGCCGTTTCCATTTCCTTCTTCGTCTCCATCACTCGTCAAGACAGACGAGGAAACATTTGCCGTCGCTCTTTGCTCCTGCGAGTAATGCAGCAAGGGTCTCAGATACGAGAGTAGTAAACAAGCAGCGCCAAGCCGTACTGCCATGGTCAGTAGCAGTTTGAAGCGCGACGCCAAGAAGGAAATTCGTCGGAACGAGTAAATTCGAGAGTCTTGCTTCCGTCGTCGTTGCTTCATGACTGGCGAACCATTGTTATGATTATGACTGAGATTGACATTTGTAAAGGAGGAAGAAGCGACTATGGTACTTGTCGGACTGTCGTCGCAAGCTGCGCCAACCGTCAATAAGTCAGTCGAACTGCCGCCTGCTGTTCCATTCGTCGCCTTGCTGGGGCTCCATCGGCGTTGCGGTCGCATCATGGTTAATTATGAATGCTAGCGACAGATGAGAGTGACGACTTCACCAAGAGTACCGTGCACAGGACTACGACTGGGGACGGAAGCAGCAGCACCAGTGCAGTCAACTGAGTGAGAGTTAACGCGACTCGCGAATTTTCCGAGTTTTCGGCAAGCGTTGCGCGCACTTTTGGGTGAAGCCGATTCATCGCGCGAATGAAAACGATTACTGGTGCGACTCGATATTCTGTCGCATGCGGCGACGCTGCTAACATACGCTGTCTTGCACTACTCGTATTGTTACGACCAGAAGGGAAGTGAAGGCGCTTCAGAAGCGAATATATTTGCTAGTGGGGCACAAATAAAAGACTAGTTTACGTCTAGATATATCGTCGTTTGCATGTGCCTGCTCTTGCACCAATGCGCAATGATGTTGTGAATGCCCTGGCGCGCTCCACCGCGTCGTTCGACATAGCAACGGCGTCGATAGGCATGAAAGCACAGTCAGCCATTTGTAGCATATGCAACGCACCGTTGTTAACTTGTTGGCGAGCAGTCGCACAGCGGATCAAGCGCTTGCGCGTGCGAGGATTGGACGCGCGTCGTCACCAAAAGCGAGACCTATAGAGTTGCAACACTTTTCAAAGTTATAAGTTCATGCAGGGTTAGTCAAACCATGCTTTCCGAGCGAGTGAATGTCAGTTGTGCATGGAAAGGGCCATACATCTGGCGGCAGGGGCAATCAGTGCTCGAAGATGACTTGTCACCAGCGGTACCGCATGCAGTCAACTGACTTGCTTCAAGACAGCAAGTGGCGGTCATTAATTCAGTTCTGATCCACGATTGGATGGCAGCGGCAAGGCGAGTGCGGCCGTCGAAACAATACAACGAGCGAAATTGCACCAAGGGTATTGCAGAACGTCGGTGTTCGCCAAGCCAGAGCAAGGTTTCGTTTCGGCAATCATCACCGAACACAGCATTGAGTTCGTGCGTCAATAGTTCTAGCGCTTTACGCAGGATGACAGTTTTGTCTGGCTTATGCAAATATGTGTCGTCGTGCTTTTGTGGCTTGGCCCAATAATCAAACCAATTATTCCAATGTCGATGTCAAGCTCAACTAGTCAACCAGAGTCTGACAGCCAGTAACATTTCGTCAGAGCGCGGTTGCCAAGTTACATCATCTTAATAATGCTCACTACGCCCCTCGCATTCGTTTTCCGCTTGAAGAAATTTGGCTCTTGTTTACTCGGGCCTTCGCTTCCCGCTTCTCCGCGACACGTAACATGATAGGGACATCAGTTACTTTATGATCCATCCATCTCATCGTAGCTGTATGCATAGTAATATGTGAGAGATAAATTGGTTGTTTCATGCTGATGGGTCGACGTTTCTGTCGGTGCGTAGCATGCCGACTGACGAGATGCGCGAACACCGATCACCAGTAGTCCTTTGTGTCGCTGCGTCTCACGATGAATCAACCATGCTGACGAGACGCATTCTTGCTCATCATGATGTCGTGCAATCATATGATCATACATGTAGGACTGGGTTGGAATGATAAGGTCATCATCGAGCAATCCTCATGGTGGAAAGGAAAGCTGGCTCGTGTCAGTCACGCAAGGTCATCAGATGACGTACGACGCAGCCAATCATACCAATGTATCTGCTTGGGCCTTTTTTCAAAGTTTTTGGACTACTCTTTAAACGACAGTGACCAATAACTTTGATTTTCAAAGTTTACTGTTTGTCTCACAGTGCCAATAACTGTGAAATATTTCAAAGTTATTGGCGTACTGTCTAGTCGATAGTGACGGTTTTGGCACGACCGCCTATGACTCGGCCACGCAACATCGCGAATGTGAACGAGGCGCCGAGCCATCATGCTGGCACTATCTCCCTTACTCCGTAACGAGTCCCATCCATAGGTAACCCCGCCATGGCAACTACTTTAGGCTGCTTGACGACATTGGTGGCGAAATCCGTGGAAGCGAGCATCAACCAGGCCTGCTTGTGCTTGTATCGGTGCCTGCACTCGTACTCGCGTAGTAATGGAATACCCGAGTTGTCGATCATTTAGCCGACCAAGATCAAACACAGCAATGAATTCAACATCAAGTGCTCGGCTGCTGCACTTCGAATGATGCATAACACCAAAGAGTTCGCGATTCCAAAGTTTTCCCCGCACAAACGAAAGCGTCGCCAATCGAGAGCAAAGAGTTCCTTTACACGTTCACGCAATTCTCGCCCGCCATTGCTGGTTGCTGGCTTTCAACGACTCTGTCTATAAACAAATGTCATGCAGTAGTCGTCGTTGAGCATAGAGAACTCATCCACAGCGTTACATTTTTATCAATTCCATGGAGTAGAAAATCAGCGTCTGCCATTTTTTCATTGTGTACATGCGAAGACAGGTCGTCAACGCCGAAGACCGCGTTTTGCTGTTTACTATAAGTCAACTTTATCCTTTGTATAAGTTACTATTCTCGTGTATTGAAACTACTTTTCTGTAGAGTTTCCAGCATGAACGCCGTCCTGGGCGGTTGTTAAGAGATGTACGATATGCGGCGACGGCCATGAAGCATTCGTTGCTAATCTAGCCGAGTGGCCTTGTCTATTTTCCTTATTTGAATCGGAAAAGGAAGTGCGGTTGCATAATGCGTCGCAATGGCCTACCAATACTCGGCCAATAGTTGCTGAAACAGAACGGATCGAATCGTCGTCCAATCAATGTTGTTGTACATGATCGCCATGTCCATTTATTTGTATCCTTCCCCATTTGCATCCTTCCCAGTACATTTCGCCATCAACAACTTTAATTTAGTAGAATGGCCTTTGCTGCTGTGCCCGGCAGGAAAGGGTAGTGTCTACCGGTAGTTTCACTGCTAAAAGTCGCAAACTTCCCCGAAACGTGCCGACGTTTGTTGACACCATTGCCGACAACAGAAACAGTCGAAAGTTTGTCAATCTCTTAGTGTACATGATGTTCGTTAAGCTTGCAATGTAAATTGATCAGTCTCCTGTCACTGGACGACGCCACTCCCATTCTATTCGTCGGCATAGTATTGCTGCATGTATCGTTTCGCCGTTTCCATCGCCGGCATATCCTTATAGTACTGCAATATACGTTCACCCAAGGGCAGGACCTTTTCAACCAAGCATCGTCGAACAAACACTGCCTTTTGGTCCGTGTATTGGGCAAGAGTCAGTGCTGATCGAGGGGATGGATCCGTCAATGAGTCAAGACCGTCGAACTCGACCAATTCGGCAATGGCTTCGACAAGGTCGCGCGTAATGTCAGCAGTAGGTGCACTCCTTGTGCTGGTAGGTGATGACGAAGCCAGTATAGGCAAATCCTTGTACTGCTGCTGTAAAGTGGCCAAGCATTCAACAAACCGAAGGGACGAGAGGGCGTATACTCGCTTTGTAATGGTACCACCACCTCCAAGCTTGCCCGTTAGCAGCGCCTTGGCTCCAGCTCTGGCCTCCAGATATGTATTCAGCTTGAAGGAACCATTGGATGTGTTGCCAAGCTCCGTGGCAATGGCACGAAACATGCCGAGTGCTCGCAAAAGTGACACGAGGCAATACTCGAGCTGAATCGGCTCTCTCGCAAAAGAAACTTGTGGTAACAGCGAGGCATATAGCAGCTGGAGAACGAAGTGTCGTCTTGCTGATGAAAGAAGCGGCAATTCTTCACGTTGCTTTCGACAATCAGATTGGAAATGGAATCGCCCAGTCGTTCCCGAAGCAACTTCTACTTCATGATACGAATCGTCATTTGAATTATCAATTGCTGGCTGATTCACTATCAATCTTCTTACAGTCTTTCTTGGCATTAAACCCATGCATGGGTCGAGCCGCATCGTCAAATACCAAACTGTCAGCAAGAAAAATGAGCCATGTCGCCGCATTTTCTTCGGAGCAGTCGATGGCGCTTGCGGCGAGATAGAAGAAGCGAACAGCCAGTTCAGTCAGCTCCTGATATTGGTTCAACCAGATCACATAGAGCTTGGCTCTGTCAAGCTGCAAGTGTGCATATTACAATTTTAGTTTATCGAATGGTTTGGGAGAATCGTTGCCACATTTTGCCATGGCGGGCCAGAACGAAACGAATGCGTCACGCATACCATAAATGTCGCACTGGCTTAAGGTTGTTTAGCTATCCATCATTATGCGCTGGAGGTACGGTACGGTAGTGTCCCGACGCAAGGAATGAGAGGCGTCGTGTTCATCGCATCGATACAAACTTTATACAAGGGGACGAAAGGTTTGTGATCGACTGTATATTACGGCAGAGAAGCCAATATTGTCACTAATGAAGGAGGGACGAATTAGGAAGATATCCAAGCCAGAATGCCTCTCCACTTTGGTTTCCAGTGACAGAGTAGAAAATAATAGGTTAATAGTATGTTTAACGCCATCCGGTATAATGCATGTATCCCTTTCACACATCTAGATACTGTTGAGAAAGCTGAAAATGTTTTCTCCGTCATCGTCGTCATGTTCCAACCCGTCAAAGCTGCTAATGTCAATCGATCCATGCCGCTGCATCATTAGCTTGTTACGAAGGTTCGTAGGCGACTCGGGTGGATGTGTAGTTATTTCGGATGATAGATCATGATCTTGATATTGCTCGTGGTACTCTGCTGTGCTGTTGGTTGCTTCCGTGGCTACCGTCGATGGCGCAGTAACCACTGTGGCAGCTCCCGCTGCACCTCCTGTTACTTGACGAACATGCTCGCGGACCGAATGCATGTGCGCCATGGTTGCTCCCACTGACTTGCTCTTAGCGGTTCGAAAGGAGCTGAGTTGCGTAGCAGCTCGTTGGGCAACGAGCTGCTGCTCCAATGTAGCCAAGAGACCCATGAGATAGCCCAGAGACGCTCCCAAGTGCGAACCGGCTTCATCTTCAGTGAGCTTCGGAAGAGAAAGCATGCCATGTTGCTCCTTGGAAATGGTTTGGGAAGGTGTTCTTTCATCGTCGGTAGACGAGGCACTACTGCCATGACGGGTGGAGTCATTTTGCCTTGTAGAATCGCTCTGGCTACTGGTAGGCTTGCCTGCTGCGGCCGCCAGCTGACCCGCCTCGTAGGAGCTCATGAAAGAGTTTCGTGCATCGGCCTGCTTGCCTCGGTACTTGACCAAGTAGCTCTTGACGGCTTCCGTCGACACGGCTGATGTCTTCATGGACATGATGTCGGCCAATTGACCTGGGGATGCGCTGAAGAGGACGGAAAGGCAAAGGAGAGACGATGAGTGGCTGGCAATTTAAAATGCAAAATACTTGTACGATTACACCTTGCCCACTTCTGCATGATTGACTTACTGCTTGAGCCCCGTTGCGAAAATGGCCGTGACAAAATCCCGATGCAAGTCATCCGGCCAGGCGAAGCGTTTGCCTGTCCGCTTGCTAGCTGAAGCCGCTCTTTTCTTCCGTCGGCTCTTTGGAGGCGGGGCAGCCGTGGAAAGAGAGCTAGTTTGCTCGTCATTGTCCGAGGATGGCTCTGTATAGTCAACGTCGGAGGATGCCCTCCGCCGCTTGCGAATCAGCAACGTTTGCGTCGGAGGAAAGCCCCCACCACTCATGTCCGTGTAGACGCCTTCGGGGATTGGCGGAATGCTCAGTCCCATGGTGCTGGCGGCCCATTGATGGTGCGCAACGTCGGCTGCGTAGTATGGATCAGGATGCAAAGGCCCTCTCTGGTACGAATACAAGTCTTGCGGTGAATGGGGTCCTACAAACTGATGTTGCTGCCGCTGTTGCTGATTCATTGCACAATAAACGGATGCGGCACTCGAACTAAGCGTGCTTACGTTTGCCGCCGAGTGGCTCAGCGTTGATCGTACAGTTTCCGTTTGCCATCGCTTACGCTTTTCCTCGTCTGGAAACTCCTTCTTGACGCCATTTGCAACATCGGACATTATGCGATTTAACTGTATTGCGGTTCAATGGCACCTTCAATCAAGCTTTAGTTGACACTTGGCGCTGCGTTTTCAGTACTTCGGGCTTCGCTTCAACAAGTCAGGGAACAGAAGAATCTTTGTTTCAGTCAAAAGGCGATGAAGATTCGTCTCGCTTTCTCTGGCAATGACACGACTATCTCAGGATCGGCTGCTGTAACTTCATTCGAACTGCCATATGTCCGCTGATGTTGCAGTGGGCGAGTATAAAGGTCTCTTTAAGCGCGGAAGATTCAGTTGAGATTCATCGGCGGCTTGCCGACGGTGTTAACATGACAAAAGGATCGCAATGAAGCCGGGCAATATTCGAGCTTGGCTTCATTATCCTTCCCACGGCTTCATCGACGCCGTCCGCGGACTCGTTGTTACTTTTATTTCCGAAAATGTCTCATTGGTCCATAAGCAGCATCTTGAATGACGCATTTTGTGCAAAAAAGGAGCTTTGCACTTGTGCAAAGCTGGACCGGCGCGCATGGAACCAGCATACTTCATATACGCCCCGGAATCTGTGGTCCACATGCTTCTTGAATATGAATCTTGCAAATTAGCGTGTCGACGCCTTGCTTGACTCCTTGTCACACGCCATTTGGTGGTATCGTAATATTATACCACTGGTAATCTGTTTAAATTGAGTATAGTCTGGCTTGTTCGTATCGGGCATGGCAGCGTTCGTTTTATATTGTCATCATCATGTACAGCGCTTCATAGATGGACGTAGTTTTAGATATTTGTCGCGATTAAGGGGTGGAGTAATTCGGGCCATATACGATCGAGACCCACTTCGCCTTGCTAACGTCAAGTATTATTAGCTACCTTTACTATTCTATTTCTTTTTCAGATACAGCTATCGACTATTGTGGCTGTTTCCGGCCTTGCAGCAAGATCAATGGCGATACTTTGTGATGTAGGTCGTAACCTATGGTGCTTCCAGCGACAGTTTGGGTTCGCTTTTGGTTAGCGCCTTGCAGGATTGTCCGTCAAGGTCATGCTTGTTCTTTGGGCTACCACTCGCCATTCGAGTATCTGGAGTAAATCAATTAGCGCAGCGAGAGATTTCCCAATTGGCGATGCGAGTTTAACCTTGTTCAGCGTCGGCAAAGTAAGAAAGTAATACTTCGTCTTTAGTCGTGTGTTGTGCTTCTTTCGCGCTCCAAGCGCTTGTTCGTTTGGCATTTGTTTCTTGATGGCCCGACTAACGATGTGGCGGGCTACTCGCAATGTCCTTTTCATGGCAGGCTCGATCTTTTTATACTCGCTCAGGATGCGCTGCAAGCATTCAGTTGCTACCACGCACCTATCGTTGGTCAACCCGCATAAACGCTGCTGGAGCTCTTCTGGCAAGACACGGTGTCAGGGGAACCATGTGTGAATGGTGTGAGATTCCACAGAGAATTGCTTGAGCGACTGGCATCGCACAATCAAAAACGTTCGTTTTTAAACCGATGTTAAAGATCGAATGGACGAAGTGCCCATGTAGTGCGTCAGTCCACACGAATCGCTTCTGTGGATTACGCGTCGGCTGTCGCAACTGCAACACTCCTCTCGATGTTGGGCCAGATCGATCGTCCGATACCAACAACGGTGGATTATTATGACAACTCATCATTTCTTGGTCATATTGGTAATATGTTGCGTTTTTCCGGCGATCTGTCATATAATAACTTTCTTCTGTACCAAGAGTCATTGTCTCGGCAACGGTTGGGATTCTTCCGTAACTCTCTGGCTGGTTCAGGTACATGCTTTGCGTGTAACTTGGATATGCATACTGTTGATCAGACAAGCCAGAAGCTATCGATGGTCCGCCAGCCATGCAGTACGATTATTGTTGCGCAGTGTAAAAGTTGCCATTCGGATCGGATGTTGCAACGGAAGGAGCAGGGCGTGGTAGGTGTGTTGGCGCATGATGATTGATGAGTACTCGTGAGCATACCCTGGAAACAATTTATTGGCGCTCAAAATATTGGCAATTCTTTTGGCGGCTCTGGGATCAGATGCCTAATTGAGCGATAAATCCTGTTATTTGCTTTGTGGGGATTTTCATGTCTTGTGCTTCTTCTGACAGCGGATACTCGTATTGCTCGTAAAATATCGGCATTTTCAAAACAGCCTCGTACCTAGTTGAACAACGCGGTGACGAGTTGGCGACAAGCGCTGGGATTGTTTAGCTATTCGCTCGTTTTAACACTTCGTATTGCAAAGTAACAATGCAGCTCCAATACTGCTCTTGAAGACAGTAGCGGCTAATGAGAGCCGCACTTCGCCGATGGGCTGCTGATCGAGTCGGTCGATAGAAGTTCAAAATGCGCAGATAGGAAGGAGAAGAAAGCTGCTCGTGCACGTCGCATGGGAACACGAGGTGCAATGACACTTTTCCCGCGCAATTTGAGTAAAATTATGACGCTCTACTTCAACTTGCAACTGGACTGTGACCGCCCTCGCCTGTTATTCCGGCAATGGACACTGGAATCTGGGAAGCACAACTGGTAGTATAAGTAGTATAAACATATGACCCGTGTGCTACTGTACGCAAGTTTTTGCCTACCGTGTCAGCATACCCTGGAAACAATTTATTGCAATCCGATTGGCAGTCTCCAAGCCGTCCAATTAAAACTGCAATCCTCGAGCGGTTGATCACTCCCAATTCAATTATAATTGGCAATTTTAGCCAACTTAAGGTTAAAGGTTAAGCCTTTTTGCGATGTTAATTTTTATTATTGGAATATTTTGCGGTGTCGAGGTCGTAAAAATAGTCAGCGAAGTGTAAATCTCCGCCTCTCTTTTAGGCAGCTGTAAGGTCCTCAGGAAGTCAAAGAGCTTTTCGTCCACTAAATGGTCATCGTCAATTCTGCCCATGCAGTCGGACAGACACGACTCTTGAACCTGAGTCGGTTGTTTAGTAGGACGAGAAAAAGGCAAATCGTTTTTTGGTGGTGATGAAGCGTCCTCATTGACTGTGACATCCAATGCGACAAAAAACGGAGAGTCGCTGCCCAGTTCTGTAGTAAGGTCGGCAAAGAAGACTCGTGTGTAGTCATGCATTCCTGTCGAGGAAATTCCAAAGTTAGTCGGGCGAGGTGCTAAACCGGCACTCTGGTGTTTGCTAGTACTCCTAGCGCGCTGTCGTGTCAGTTGCTCGTCCAAAGACTTGAGAATACCAATCAAGTAGCCTAACGACGTTCCAAGGTGCGAGTTAGCTTCGTCATTGGTGAGTGCTGGCACGATAAGCTCTTTTTCATCCTTTCGTTCAATATCTCTTGACGACTGCTTCGAGGCAGGTATGCCCACTTGCTCTACTCCCGAGTCAGAGGTACGCCGAGTATGACTGTCGCGCTCAGCGATGGCTTTGGCTCGGTTGTGAGGCGTCTCGTTCGTCGAAGGCGAGGCAAAGCTCAATTGCGTCTTTCGAATGACTTCTTGCTCAGTTTTATACTTGGACAGGTAGTGCTTAATGCTTTTGAATGGTGCTTGAGGAATTTCGGCATTCATGTCCTCTTGAAGCTGGCCAGAAGTTGCGCTGTTGCAAAGACAATGACGATTCGATAGTGAGAAAGCGAGTTAACGGCACAAATTTTACAGATGACACGCTTGACTTACATGTTAAGACCTGTTATAAATACAGCACTAACAAAGTCGCGATGCAGATCATCCGACCAGTTAAATCTCTTCGACCTTTGCCTATTCTTCTCCTCTGACGCGTCGTATCGGGCCGCCGCTGCGTTTTCTGACAAGAATTGCTCGTTTCGATGTCGCTTCCTTGCAGTCGAATGGTTGGTCAATGGATAGCTTAGGGCATAGCCACTAGAGTCTGCATGCCCTGCGGACATCGGCGGATGTTGCATTGGTAAACGAACGAACGGATTGACCCATGGATGCTGCTTGTGACCAAAATGATGGCTATTTTGTTGCGAGAAGCGAGGCACTTCTGTAAAGGATGCCGTTTTCCGCTCTAATTCTAAACAGTCGCGATAGTTTGAACTCATTGGATGGGTTTCGAAGCCGTGCACTGGAGGAGTCTCCGGTGCATCACTAGGGTAGCTGACTGCGGCGGGATTTTGAACTACTTGCTTCGTGTCACGGCTACTCACCCGGGGATAGCCATCAGGAAGCTCTGACATTATCTACCGGGAAATGGTTTGTGGCTTTTGGGCTTGATCCGGAGAATCTCTGGGCATCTTGCGACCTCAACAGGTTCGGGTGGGGACGGGTACAGATATCAATCCAAATTTGCTTACAAAATAAAGAGCCTAGCCAAAGCAATTCTACCGGGATGTGATGCCCAAAAACGATGTTTTTATACTTGCATATAGTTTGACGAGGTGCATGACATCATTAGGCAAGATAGTCGACATGATTCGGTGTATGAATCTCGTTGGTTGAAGCGTCGAAGGCCTTGCTCAAGCGCCAACGGGAAGCCACGCAGAACACGATGGGCGCGCGGTGGGACATATAACTATGGACGTAGTGGAAATGAAGCCACAGTTTCCCTACTTGTATATTTTATGCCAAGAAGATGGAAAGCGACGAACAACATGCAACAACATTACAGCTAGCAGATTGTATTTACGAGACGTATCAGAAACGAGGAGGCCTTCGCGGTGTTTTCCCTACAAGCTTTTGAGGTAGCTAAACATTCGTTCATCGTCCATACGGCCGTCAATTAGACCCACGTCCACTATCGCATCTTTTTCGGGGCGCATTTGATTCCTGCTGTTGTCAGGCATGCGACTGGCTGGTGCTAGAGAAGGATACGCGAATCGATTTGGTAAGTCCCCATCATGAATTGTAGTCGGCAACTGTTGCCCAGCTTTTGAAACCGCAACTTCGTTTGCTGAGCGGCAAACGTCGAATTTTACAACCGCTGTAGTCAACTCATGTGACAATTGTGACACCGCCGGCGTCGCCACCGTAATAGTATGCTTCACTGCGGCGGATTCACATTCTCGTCGTTGCACGACAAGCTTGTTCTCTAACGATTTCAACAGGCGGACAAGGTTGCCGAGCGATGCTCCCAAGCTCGACATTGCTTCATTTTCGGTTAGGTTTGGTAGGTCTAGATAGATGTGAGTCTTGACAGGCCTTGTCATGGAGGCGCAGGCACTGTGGGAAGTACTTGTTTCGTCGCCTGGATCATCGGACAGCTTGCGTTTCCCAGTTGCATCCGTCTTAGCGTCGAGTGTAGTCGCTAGCTTTGTCTTCGTAGATGGCAATGCATCTTTATACATCTCCAAAACATTTTTGACAGAATCGGTTGCTATCAGCTTGCTATTCGTTTGATGGCGAATCGAGTGAACAAGCTCCTCAGGTGACGCGCTGAAGGTGGTCGTGAAAAAGACCATTAGCAAACCAGAACGGGCAAGCCTCGCAAGAGTAGATACTATCACGTTCTTACCTTTTCAGACCCATCGAAAAAATGGCTATAACGAAATCGCGATGCAGCGGGTCTGTCCACGCGAAGCGAGCTCCCACTTTACGCCGCTTCTTTCTCATTATAGAAATCGAGCCACTGGTTGACACGGAGCTAATTTGATCACTGGTGTCGGATACTTTTAACCTGGCTTTGATTGTTATACTGGCATTTCCTTGCTGTTCTTCCACCATGTATGACCCATAGCCTTGTGGAGTCACGTCGTCGTACGCAGTTTCGTAAATGGCCGGATTCGAACGACCCAAATAGTATGGCATCCACCCAGCACCTGCCTGGTTGTATTGCTGCTGCCCGAAGGCATTGCTTTCATGGACGTGGTTTAGATACGATTGGTGTGGTGCAGCCCATTCTCCTGGATACCCTCCGCGAGGGTTCATTGTATAGGTGTATCCGTAGGCGTCAGTCATATGCGCCATGCTTTCAAAAGTTTGATACGAGGATGAATATGCATCGGCAGGCCAGTCACCTCTATTGTCGCCAGCTTGATAGCCTGACATGTTGCTCGGACGCTCGGACTCGTTTGAGGTTGATTCGCCAAGCTAAGGGAAGATTCAGTGGACCGAACGGATGAATCTGTCAAATTTCAACTTCCATGTATCATGTATCTACCTTCAAACTGCGGAACTAGATTGACCGTGTTAGTCGGGGCTTGAGCAGTATGGGTAGGCGGTACGATTATGGAGGCTGCAAAGGATAATAAATCGACTCACGATGGCGATGCGCAATTCGTCTCAAATGCCGGGGCACAGAAGGGCACGCGTGTGAAGTGCTGCTGGAGGTTTTCGAATCTGGAGTCAAGAGATCGGGAACCACGTTGCAAGAAGAACCTGCAACTCACAACTGACGTCATCGATCGTGCAACGGATCTTTTCCGCATGCGCCCTGCTGTCGCAGTCTCGCGCTTATGACGATGGTACATACTCATCATCTACGTTTACATCATTCTCTTTCATATTAGTATCGACTCCTATCTGTTTTAGTATACAGAATGAGGCTTACCAGCTTCATTGCCCTTCATACCGCTAGCTCAAAGCGAAACCAATTATAAAGTTTATAAATAGCTAAACAAAGGTTCATCGTTCTGCATACCTTCTACCAGACTGGCGACGCCAAAGGACTCAATCTCTGATATTGATCCTTTTCGTGGCATTGGTGGTACATTCGCCAACTGCGGCGAGCCTTTTGCAGGCCCGTTGATGGAAGATTGCGACGGAGCCGGTGCTGAGGGCGCGTTCATTGGCCCTTGTGCATTGGCCTCGCTGGAAATAAAAGCGCTCTCGTTTTTCGATGAAGATGATTCGCAATCGTTCGAGGTTTGCACCTTGGTAGCAGCTCTTTGTATGATAAGTTTAGCCTCCAGTGTCTTGAGAAGTTCCATGAGGCTGCCTAGTGACAGCCCCAGTGAAGATTTTTCTTCGTCCTCCGTCAAGGCGAGTAGGGTCAGATGGCAATGCGTCGCGCCATGAGCTGTTTGTGTATCCGCGTTCAGCGAATCGACGTCGCCGCTAGATTTGATTGAAAGAGCTTGCTCGCTCATTCGTATTCGTTTCGTCCTGTAGGCGCCTTCCGCTGCTTGCAGAAGGCTTTGTACATCTGCTTCGTGCGCCCGGTACTTTTGTAACGTAGCTTGAACGTCATCGGGACAGACTTTATGTCTCAGAGATGTAAAGTGCTTTGACTGAATTAGCTCCACTGGTAGTGAGCTAGTAGTATGTAAAGGGGAAAGAGTGAGTTAAAGAAGCTAAAAGATAAACACTCATCGCGCGGACCCACTCACTGTTTCAAGCCAGTCGTAAAGATGGCATTGACAAAGCTCCGGTGCAAACAGTCTGTCCAGGCAAAACGTTTGCCTGTCGCTGATGCTCTGCGCTTGGTGCTTCGTATGTGTTTGGAGGCTTCGGTGGATGTTGAGCCTGAATGTTCGTCCGCCTCAAAGTGTCGAGGCTCACGGACGGTTGAGAAGCCGTTGCAAGGTTCGAGTCTAGCAATGCTTGCCGATGTAGTGCTCGTGTAGCAAGGAGCGGAGTTGATGTTGGGAAATGATGATTCGAAAATGGTCGGCACTGCTGCTCCCGTATTGTGGAATGCCCATTGACTTTGGATATGCGGTGGATTGGAATAGTAATGCTGCCCTCCATATGCAGTAGGATGTTGGTGCGTGTAGGTACTTTGCACCATTTCCCTATCATCTTGTCGAGAATATAGTCCATGGTAATGTCCACTGGAGCCGCCGTATCCGCCACCGGTAGCGGAACTGTGCGAATCGACTGGACGATAAGGTGCGGCATCAAAATCAGAATGAATCGAGGTTGGGTACGCTACGTTAGGCCATTGACGTTTAGCATTACCGTCATGATACGCTCTTGGATCATGCGACATGCGAGATTGGTAATTGTACAAAGGTGTTTGTGAGTGATTCCTCCAGCGCCAGTGGATTGTTGTCGATTTGATCGGCAGATGGGTGAGGCTCTTTCCCTCCGGCCGACGCAATTTATCACCTCTCGACTTGATCGAGCCGCAAACGAACGTTTCAAAACCTCTTTGTCGCCGATGCAAGTCAACTATATTGACAGCTTTCAGCAAGCAGGTACGAGATCCTGTGAATCAATATTATCGCAATGATTAGGAAGCTTCGCCTTCGTCATGAAGTGCATTTTGTTTGATAAACGACGGCGTGATCAAAACGAGGGGCAAAGTTAAGTCGTGCGGAGGAGGAAACTATGACGTGGTTGTATGAGTAATCTGCACCTCTAGATACGTATTGCGAGCCAATCATAACCTTGAATTCAACTTCAACTTGAACTGTGAACATTGTATTCATGATTATGTTTTGCTTCGCCACCGCACATCATCATCTTCCATCCGATATTTCGACGAGCACAGACAAGCTTGACCATGAGGACCTCCCTGGTGCGAGCAGCTCTGCTCAACCATCAATCGAGTAGTTTGGTTAGATGTTCGACTCAAAGTCTCAAGCTAGTGCGAAATTCGCGCCGCTCCATGGTGACGCGCACCACTCCACTCGGCATGTCGGCCAAAACGGCCGAAGAAATCTATCAAATCATGTCGTCAAATAGTAATCAATTCACTGGAAATGACGTTGCTAGCGCCATGTATGCCTTAGCGACTGCCGATTGCGTTTGTTTTGACGTCGACTCGACCGTCATTCAGGAGGAAGGCATTGACGTCTTGGCCGATCATCTCGGCTATGGCGAGCAAGTAGCAGCTTTGACCAAGCAAGCCATGGAAGGCGGCATGAAGTTCCAGGATGCTCTGCAGGCTCGTCTGGAGCTTTTGCGGCCGAGTCACCAGCAAATTCAAGACTGTCTACAGGCTCATCCATTGCAGCTTTCTTCTGGAGTCGCAGAACTCATTCAAACACTGCAACATGCAGACAAGGCCGTCTATTTAGTCAGCGGGGGCTTTCGACTCATGATTGAACCAGTCGCTCAAGTACTGAACATTTCAAAAGCAAACATTGTCGCAAATACTCTGATTTTCGACTCCAACGGCGCTTACCAAGACTTTGATCGCAACGAACCAACCTCGCGCGACATGGGCAAGCCAAAGGCTGTACAAAGCATACTGCAAGCCAACAACTACCATACGGCAGTCATGGTAGGAGATGGAGCGACGGATGCTCAAGCCAAGCCGCCGGCCAAGGCGTTTGTGGGGTTTGGAGGCGTCGTTGTGCGTGAACCCGTCAAGGCTCTGGCCGATTGGTTTGTGACTGACTTTGACGACATGATTCGAGTCGTCAAGGAGTTTGGCGGAACCAATGGTTGCAAATAATATTTAAAGAAACATTCAAGTTAACAATTGATTTCTAATGTTGTTTAGTGAGCAATGCCTGACAGAGCTACCGTGTCGCACTTGCAATGTTCGTCATCATACTGCACCATTACAAGCCAAGCGTCACGTAGACGACTGTACTCGCCTCAATGTTCGCTACCCTTCACTCTATTATTTAATGCATTAGAAACCTCAACTCTCGCTCGCTCGACGACATCGCGACTTGAAAGGCTCGTGTCGCCAACCTGCGCGAGGCCATGTCCGCTCCGAGCACTCTGCAAAGTCGCAATTTACATAGATCAATCTCTTTCCAAAAACAAATGGTATTAATGGTATTAATAGAAAGCGTTCCTTCGGATAAAACGATCATATCAAAGCTCCGGTCATGTTTCGAGAATGTGCAAAGAACCAACAGAAAAACTCCGATCACGTCATGTAAAAGAATGTCCATCGTCCCAAAGAACAGGTCTAAGACGGACCCAGTTCAAAAGCTGCTAGTAAATGGTTGTTCCAGTTGGTTAAGCCTGCCAGTCAGGAAATCTAAAAGTGGAGTTTACAGGCAATCAGAGCAAGCAATAGGGCGCCGAGGTCGTGCATACTGTACTTAAAAAAAGGCATGAGTAACGAGGCGATTCCGTGTCTCTCAGGCAGCATGTCGCGTTAATATTAACAGAGAGACGAGCCATTGACTTATATATGAACGGATCACGTGACACTGAACGTACCCGACATTTCTTGTCGGTTAACCTTGATCCAGGGTGCGATGTGCGATGGTCAACTCGAGTCTCGAGTCTCTCGAGTCGCTTGCCGAATCGCGACATGTATACATTGCAATTCGCTCGCTAGAGTCGTCAATGATATTCCATTGTACAAAACCAACAAAATCAATATACGCTTTTGCAGCAACGGATCGCGGTAGGAAAGATATTGACGAACGATCTTGCTTTCTATGCAGTCGATGGGGCGATTGATGTTCGAAATTGATGACGCAAAATGCAGATCCATTGGTGACGACGCATGCCTGTGTCACCTTGTACTGCTTACATATGGTATTGATCTGTGTGTGACAATGCCAGTCGACTAAAGCTCTAATAGAGGTAATGGTTGAAACGCTTGTTGACTTGTGAGGCGAGCGCAAGATTCTCATGGTCGCAATCATGCTGGCTTGAATCTGATTGGCTTTTTTGTGTCGTAGCATCACTTCGGCTAGCTTCGCGCCGGGCGGCAAGTCGGTTACTCACGTTTCTCGCCGAAAGGCGATGGACACGTCGAAGAAACTGCTCGAATCTTGTCTACCTTCTCGCTCACACACACATCATCTTCCTTGGAACGGCCGACAAGACATACACACGCTCAATTCGATAAAGCAATCATCAGCAATCTCCTCGCCTTGAACATGGGTTTAACGAAAGCAGTCCGCCAAACTCCAGGGCTCGCGAGAATCTTTGCACCTCAGCCGGATCAGCATCATCCCTTGCTAACGCCAAAACATTCCGACTACAATCTATCACCGTCGGCCTCCTTTGATCCAGAAATTAACACAGACTTTTTGCTCGACAGTCCGCCAAGGAGTCCGAATGTCCCCTTCTTCTTTAACGTTCGCGACGATATTGACACGGACGAACGGCTTGATCCGTCCAGCGACTCTGTCCGCCGCGAATCTGCATTACAACTTTCCTACGATTTTAGTTTGCTTGGTCCAGCAAAAACGTTCGATTTCGATTCTTTGTTTGAACTGAACAAGAGAATGGATGAGAATCATGCCTTGGAGCAGTCGATGACACGGAACGGTTGCAACAAGGAGGAGTTGGCGCTGACCAATATTGCCGAACGATCCATTGTTGCGGCTCCATCGATGGCGGTACCGGAACCAAAACTAGTCGAAAAAGAACCAAGTAAAAGCTTTAGTGAAGCAGTGGAGGGCGAACTAGAGGAGACAACAATCGCGGAAACCACTGATGCGACTATTGCAATTGCAGCAGATGCGATAGAGTTGCCAATGAATTCAGCTCCACCAACACCTAAACGCACAAATGTTCGACCCGCTCTCACCATTATTACCAATCCGGATGACTACTATAGCAAAGACAGTGACACCAAGCCGCCATCGTGCAACAAACCGGTCAGTTCTCGGTCATTCCACACCGAAGCTGTCACCCCATCTTGTCAGATAAAGGAGGCGCATCTAGTTACGGAATCCGCAACCGCTTCGTTTGACGAGCCCTCCACGTGGGAGCTTGCGATTGATGACAATCTTCAAAAAGACAAAGAAAATGGCGAGGAAGATATCGTTTGCCTCCTTGCGCCCAACAAGCGAACAAGCGTATCATCGGATGGCTTGCTAGAACACGACGGTTTGGAAGCATCGCCCCGCCTTCATAGTCGTTTTCGTATCCCCGGCCTTAAATTGAACAAGGAGGCAAGGGCGAGTAGTGCGGGTAGTACGCCTGGTGAGAGATACGATGCGCTGATAAGCAAGTTAGGCTCGGAACAGAAACGAGTTGATAACATGCATGCCAAGTTGAGGTCGCGCGTCAAGGTTTCGTCGTCCGACTCTGAAGAAAAGTCCGAAGTTGATACCAACAGTCTCGGCGCAAAAACCAACGAGAAGAATATGGCCAACGATCCGGTGCTCGTCTTTGAGCCACCCCAACCGAACGAAATTCTCAGCTCTCCTTCCCCAAAAACCACTCCTCAAGGTTACGAGCAGCTCGCGAGTCCAACCACTGGTTACTCGGCATCCATTCCGGAATGGGCCAGATCCGGATACTTGCAACGAAGTCGCCAGCAGCGTTTAAATCGTTTCCGGAAGGCCAACCAAAACAAGCCCGGCACGCCGGTCGCCGCCAACACGGACAGTCGCTTTCACGAGGCCAAAATGAACCAGACCAGCACGCCCACTGCTGCTTCCAAGTCGGACAACTCAATACGCAAGGCCAGCAAAAGTAAACGCAGCACGCCAGTTGCTGCTAGCATGGACTCGCGCATCAAAGCTGCTGCAAAAGCTAGACGCACACACGTACGCATAACAATAACTTAAAAGTAAATAAAATAATTACAACGCAAGATTACACAGGCTTATTTTAGCTGGTGCTAGCTGTGCTCTTGAATAAGTTCTTTAGTGTAAAGTCAGTAGCCTCTTGTTTGCGAGAGAAATTGCTACTTTATCAGTCGATTGCTGACGTGCGCTACATTCTCATTCTTTACGCCGCACTAACATAAACTCGTCTCGCTCTCGAATTTGGACTGCTGCCTGCTTCAAAAATCACACGTCGCTGCGATAGAATGTCGAGTCCTATCAGTGCTGCAGGTCCATCGAACGGATGTATTCCATCGCCGAGAATGCTCGCAAAGGCTGGAACGTCGCCGACACCAAGGTCGACCGCTTGCCAAGGCTTGAACGACGATGATGGTGGTTCGAAACCCGTGGGCCTACCCGCCCCATCAACTTTTGGATTACCAGCAAATGTAACTTGCTTGCGCACCAGTGGTAGTTTCAGCATGCGGCCATCAACGCCAACTGCTTGAATATACTTGTCTATACTTTGGTACCGTTTATCCGTCTTCGGTGGAATATTTAAATAGGGTGCCGACGCCCAATTGACGCACGAAAAGGATGATCCGCAATCCAAGAAACCAAGAATAGGTTGCGTGGCACCTTGAATTGTGACGCGAATACCTATCAAACCAGTTTCATTTATGACGACCTGCAATAACATAACCATTGTAAGTACCATGCCGTAAGCTTTCTCAATAAAGCATCGATACGTACCGCTGGTATTTCCACAAGTTTCGCACCCTTTGCATTCGCCGCTCTCGCCGCCGTTCCTGGTTTACAAAATCGAATGCGATTGTTCGGAAAGTCGAAATCAACGTCAAACAAGCTCAGTAGCTCCATGCCAAGCATTCCTTCCACTGGATCATGTCGTGGATCAATATGTTCCTGCGGAAAGTCAGTAACTACTGCATGTAACGTTGGTAGTCTGAGCAAATCAGACTCGCGACAAGATTCACTGCAGAGTGCGGCGCCCTTTAGTTCGACAAGCTGTTGCTGAATAGTTTGCCCGCCCGCTGCAAGACCTTGGATCGTGTTTCTTCCTTTCGAAATGCCAAGAGACTGCTGTAAGTGTGGAGTAATGAGTTCCGTTGTCAAGCCAGTGTCCACCATGAAATCAAAGGGTCCCTTGCCCTGTAGTGTTAGCTTGACGGCAACATACTCTCTACCAAGTCCTGCTTGTGGAAGTTTGAGTCGAACCATGGGAGAATCAACGAGAATGTGATTGTTGTTGCCGTTGTTCGTCCTGATGGAAGCCGCAAGTGCCGATGAAGACGACGAAGCGAGAAGGGCTGCGAATACTGATCCACTGCCTGCTGTCGTAATGACATCGCGGCGAGCAATTCCACAAACGACCGACGAGCAGTGTATACTAGGCTTATCTTTAAATTGTTTCGTATTTGAACGGTCGAGTGAAGCCTGTCGAAACGATGGTCGTTCACTTGGAAGGAAGGCGTTGACTTGCAATGCCTTCATCGCAAAAAGCAAAGCCAGAAGACGAACTTGCAGCGTCATCGAGTCCCTCATATTGTTCTCTCGTTGTAAACAGTGAGTCTACTCTAGTGCTTCCATCAGCATCAGAGCATTCAAACAAGAGAGTAATGAAGAGAGAAGATGTTGCGGCGATCGAAGAACGACGGCGTGACAATTGTCTGCGAGACGGAATCTTCACTGGCACTCGTTTCGTACATAACCCCTTTAGGCTTCGTTTTCACTGGCACTCGTTTCATACATAACCCCTTAGGCTTCGTTTTCACTGGCACTTGTTTCGTACATAACCCCTTGGGCTTCGTTTTCACTGGCACCCGTTTCATACATAAGCCTTAGGAGTCGTTTCCATTGGAATCAATGTTATACATAACCCCAATGATCCATCGGCTTCGGCTTCACTGGCACTCGTTTTGTACATAACCCCTTCTGGCTTCGTTTTCACTGGCACCCGTTTTATACTTAACCCTTTGGCTTCGTTTTCACTGGCACTCGTTTCTTACATAACCCCTTAGGCTTCGTTTTCACTGGCACTTGTTTCATACTATTGCCTGCTCAGGACAGTGCCTCGAGCCATCCATTTCGCACAACATTATTTTCGATCTTTCGTTTCATTCATTGTAACACCACCATGGTCATGTCTCCTCCAAGTACTAGCAGCAGCATGCTTTGGACCGCTCTTACTCCGTCCTCGCAGTCCGTCGTGGCAGTGCTGGATCCAAGCAGCATTGATAACGGAGGCAGTCTTCGGGTCTTGCTACTTCAAACGACCACTGGAAAGCAGCAGCAAAATTCCAATCTGTTAATGACGCTGACGCACCGACAAAAGCAAGATGCATCGTCGCAGCAGCAAGACGTTCAAGCCCTCTTTTTTGTCAATGACTCGACGCTCTGCTTGTTGACGCGTCGTGAGTTGGTGATTTGGGATGTGACGCGAGGCGTCGTGGCGTTCTCCATGGTGGCCGAACAAAACCAAACCTTTGTGCATGCCGCTCCGGCTTCAGAGGAACATCAATTACTGCTACTCGTACAAACGCCCGAGTCGTCCAAAAAGTGTCAAGTTCACTTGTATGACACGACTACGCAAAAGTTGATTCGCAAAATCAAGGTGGGCAAGCTTTGTCGGCAAGTGGCACCTGCTCTTGGGTCCGTTTTGGTCCGCAGCAATGATGCGGTAAAGCTAGTGGCGAGCGATACGGGGAGTCGGCTGCAAAAGTATGAAGACTTGGGTGATTTTGCGGGTCTTGCAGTTGCGGAAAACATTGGAGTTACCATATCCAACGGTCGATTGCTGGTGATGAACCTGCAGACTGGTTCGAATCGAACGATGGACTTGCCAGAAGGAGATTCAGCGCCTCACTCTGCTGTTCAAATGATTGCGTTGGATAGTGATTCTGATGATGGAGCGACCTGCTTATTTAATTATTCACGTGGCTTGTATGCTATTGACCCAGATCGAGCTTCCTTGAGGCTTTTGTGCAAGATAAGCACCCCTGCCGATGATCACAATTGGTCACTCTGTATGGGATCGGATCAACTCGTTGCTGTTACGAAGCATCAAGATAGGAACGAATTTCGGGTTTTGACCCGCCCTGTTGACCAAATTATTGCCGAGAGTATCAAAACACCAATGGATTGGGATCTGGAATGGAAATCAGATTTAGACGCTTCTGCTAATGATGAGACGACCAAGTCCGGCTCAAAGCGCAAGCCGCAACCAAGCATTTTAGGCCCGGGACAAAAGGGAGGAGAAGCTCGTGGTGTATCAGACATTGCTGCGAAAAAGTTCAAGCTGGATGAGAATAACGACGGCATGGACGTCGACGCAAACGGTGCCGAGGACAACGATGACGACGGTCCAACCGTGGCGGAACGGCTTGCTCTTTTACAGCAGGCACTGGACGATGAGTCTGCCGATGAGGAAGCTTATGATAATGATGGCAAGGACGGCAAACCAGCTTTCGATTCAAAGCGAGCAACAACCGAATCATTGAGCCAATTGTTGCAGCAGGCACTCCAGTCGGGCGACGATCCAATGTTGGAGCTTGCCTTGCTCGTCCGCGACAAACAGGTGATTGAGGAGTCGTGTCTGGCACTGTCATCTGAGCAAGCAGCCATGTTGCTGGCAGCATTAACAACGCGCTTGGCCATGAAGCCGGGAAGAGCGGATCACATGTGCACTTGGTTGTCGACACTGCTGCTAACGAATAAGGTTAAAAGTTTGGCGCACTTGCAGCCTTTGCAAAATTTACTGGAGGAGCGTGTTGAAATATTTCCGTCTTTGCTCAAGTTGGATGGTCGACTGTCCATGATGGCTTCAAAGTACTTAAGCAAGTAGGAAGGCGCGTCATTGTGGTGCGAAGATAGTTATCATTCGCGAGCTCACTCTTAACTATAATGTAAACGTTGTTTTGTGTTTATAATTCAAGTGGCTTTTAGTCATGTCATTCTATGAGTGATTTGATTCAATTTAGGATGAAAACTATGACTCGCTGCCAGTCGGTACGACTTCATCATGTGTGGGTGCCATACTATTTCCGTTGCCCTTATAATTAGCAGAAGCCTGAGAAGAAGAATCTATATCGCGATGTCCGTCGCTCTCCTTGCCACGATCCTTCCTACGCTTCTTACGTGACGACTTGTGCCGACGCTTTCGATCCGAGTGTCTTCCTCCGTCTCCTTCTTCGCTTGACGAATCACTGCGATGTCGACGCCTTCGTGATCGATGTCGATCACCACGCGAAGAACGAGAATCCTCACTGCTGCTTTGATCAGAGTTACTGTCTCTGCTGCTGCGTCGGTGTCTGTGGCTCCGACGTGATCGCGAAGAGTGGCGGTGGCGGCCGCGTCGGTCACTTTCAGTGCTGCTGCTACGACCGCGTCGTGATTTATGTTTCTTTCGTTTCGACTTGCGGTGCCTACTCGTTTCGTCAGCTTTCCGATGATTAGCTGGTGCTTCTTGCGCTGGCTCTTCCGTGTTTGGCTGGGTAGTGGCGCCAAGGTCGCCATTGCCTTTCTGAAAGCTTTCCTCTGATGCGTCGTCCTCTCGGCGAGCATGACGACGCCTGCGCCGGTGGTCCCGATCAGAAGGCGATCTTGATCTTCTCTCCGATGACTTGGAGCGCCTATATCGACTGCCTCGTCGTCGGTCGTCGCCGTCATCAGCAACACTGTTAGCTCGAGCAGGACTTTGACACTTTCCTCTAACTGGCAACAACTCTGTCAATGGCTTCTCAAGTTTTTGGAACTTGTCAACGGAAGATAAATTCGCAGGCTGTGGTACACTTTCCGGTGACTTTGATCGGCGTCTGTCTCTCACAGTTTCACGAGGCTCGTCCCGTCGCCGACGTTCATGGCGGTCGTCATCGCGAGCTCTTGTCCATCTCTCGTCAAGATAAGGTGGAGGAGAAGGGTTTTGTCGATGATTGTAGTGTTTGTCATCGTATCGTCTGTTGTGCTCTAGATGCGCATAATTGCGTCGGTCGTCATACGGCTGTCGATCATGATAGTTCATTGGAGGTGGACCGTCGTGTCGGAAGTGATGCGACGGCTCCTGATGTAGTTGATGATGTCCGTAATGATAATCATACTGCGGAGGCGGACGTCCGTATCGGCCAGAATGTGAAGGCGAATGGCCGCGAGAGTGATATGAATGTTCATCATGTGCATCTCGGGGCCATCGGCGCGAATTGTCTCGTTCTCTATTACGATTTCGATTCTCGCGTTTAGGTTTATCTTTTCGGCCTGCTGTACCACTTCCGTTGTTGTTACGACCAGGCAGACTCTTCTCTTTAGTCTGCTGCTGCTGCTGCTGCTGCTGCTGCTGCTGCTGCTGGGTAGAGCTTTTGCTAGCTTCTTCGTCGGCTTGCTTTTGTACTAGTAGCGTGTTAAAAGATCGTTGCGCAGCCACCATCAAGCCGCCATGGACAATAGCTTCAACCGCCTCCTCCCACAATAGCTTGTCTTCGGCGGACATCTTTTCTTTCCATACCATGGTTTCTGAATTGGTTTCATCGTCGTTATTCTTATAGACGGAAACAATCAAGTCTTCCAATTCTTTTGAAGGTGGCGATGTCGGCGACAGTGGCTCATGTTGCTGCGAAAGCGCTGGTGAACTGTGGTTCAATCCTCCGATCAAAACAGAATCTACCAGCCCTTCATCCTTCTTATTAGAAAGATCAGCAGTTTCAGCCATTCCGTTGAGTCTGCTTATCTTTCAGTTGCAGGCAAAATAGGCAAGAGTGCGGCGATCGGAGGGAAATGTCGCTCAGCTCCAATGAGGGAAAATTGATGGCCAATTTTCGTCAGTGTTCGACAAACGATGTTCAAGAGGACAATACTATTTCGCAGTGCATAGAGACGCTATTCAATCTGTTATAACCTCTATTGGTTAGCTGTAACGAGCGAGATCCCGCCAGAAAACGAATGGCTTTGGTGGAGGCGAATTTTCGAAAAAATGAGCGTCAGCCAAGGCTTGTCGTATCGGTTTCACACTCATATCCCATCACTCGAGCTACCATCATTATCGAATGTACCAGCAGATGCAGTCATACAGTAACCTATTAGACAAGATACAGATAAGTAGCAGTCTTGCTATAGATTACTTTTATTTCACCCTCTTGTCTTGAGACTCGTGAGAAAAGGGCGCTCATAGGTCCACACTTTTGACAAACGACCATGAGGCCGCTAGAAGCTTTCCAACTTCTACATTTCCACTCGATTCTCTTGATCCTCGTCTACAGCTTCCAGCGAACTTGCAAAGCAATCTGGTCCATTTTCAGACAGTGTATTGGCGATTGGACTTTCACCAGCCCGACGACGGCATACATACGCGTAGTAATCATGGCCTCTACAATGCAAGCAAATTGGTTGCGTTCAGGAATAAAAACAGCGCAGTACAAGTGCCAATCATTTATATTGAGCACTCACCGTGTCCCTCCCACTCGGGTGCCCGGAATACAATGACAAAAAACGCTCTCCCAGTAATGGTCAATCCGCGTCTTGTGTTCCAAGTATTCGATACGATCGTCCGACTTTCCATTCGTCACCAAGAAGAAGACTCCATGCTCGGGTGCCAACAAGCGAGCCACTTCTTGAATCATGCGCGTTGCCGTCGCCTTGTATCCAGGTCCGCAAAGAACTGCGTCCAGCGTTGCCTTGCAGACAATCAAGTCAAACGATCCATCGTCAAATTCCAATGGTTCCGTGACATCTGCACAGACAAACGACATTGGCTGCGGACGAATACGTTGGTTCGTCTCAAATGTAAGGTAGAACGCATCATTGTAAGTGTTCTTTAATTGTTCAATAACAACGTTTGAAAAGTCGACTGGGAATGAAACGTGTTAGGCAAGCCGTGTCGAGCCATACACTCTCGCATGTTTTTCGCCTACCGTTTACAATCGGGCCGGTCCAACCATCGCGCTGCATCTGCTCTCCAAGCACTGAATTGCCGCATCCCAGAATCAGCGTCCGGCAATTCTCGCGCGACGGAAAGGTTAATAGCGACGGTGGCGCAGTAGGCTGGAGCAAGGCACCATCCAAAATCTTGCCCGAGGAAAGAGCCGAGAAATGAATGGGATTGAGCAAATGACGAAGGCTCGAGTACCCTAAATACCAGTCGTAGGGAGGTCTACCGGTATGTACGTTGTATGAGAGACAATGGTGCATGAGTGAGTCATGTCGTTGAGGCTTGAGGCGCAGCGTCAAAACACAAAATCTCCTGCATGGCATCAAGAATCGAGAATCAACTTACTGCTCCGCAGTCTGCCGATAGCGGTCGTCCCAGTAGCTAACGCTATTCAACATTGGATCTGGAATGCTTTTGATGCAAGAATGCACGACGACGGAGCAAAGATGCTTTCCTATCTGCCTCGCGACGGCGATGCCCTGCAGCGTTTGCGTTGCTCGAGGGACGCAAAGCAATGAATGGGTATTAAATTGGCATCATCCATTCGCTACCTGTTTCAACGTGAGCGTGAGCACTTCCAAACATCACGGTGCGCCGGAATGGTTAAGCATAATGCCTGCTCGGCAAGAATTGGTGCAAAGATACGGCGGAAGACGAGCGCCTTCACGTTTCGAGTCGACAAGCATACTGTGTAACCATCATGGCGACAAAAAGCGACAAACGAAGGCATTAAAAGTAGCAAAAACATACGCCGAGCCTTTGCAGGAAATTAACAGTAAGGCTGTCGTACTCATTTTCTGCTCCCAACATGAGGCAGTGCGCATCGCTCAGCGATGTCACACTATTGCCTTTATGACGCAGTTTTCACTGGCACTCGTTTCCTACTTAAGCCTTTATGACGCAGTTTTCACTGGCACTCATTTCATATTATTGCCTTATGACGCAGTTTTCACTGGCATTTGTTTCATACTAAGGCCTCATGACTCGTTTTTCACTGGCACTCGTTTCCCACAATTGTCTTTATGACGCAGTTTTCACTGGCACTCGTTTCCTACTTACGCCTTTATGACGCAGTTTTCACTGGCACTCGTTTTATACTATTGCCTCCCGAATGCCGCTGCGAGTTGTCGCGTTCGACCATGGCGGCCGTTCAATTTACTCCATCTCAATTTGACTGCAACTCCTCGGAATGCTTGATGAACTCCATTGCTGCTAAATCATGGGGTAAATTGTGTCAGAGCTGCTGCTGCCGTCGCATCGCACCCAACTGGGTGTCCGTTGCTGCTGCCGCAGGATGGAACGATGGCATCGTGGAACGATACGTTTCTAGCAGCGCATCGTCGTCGTTAGCTACTACATCATCCATTCAACGAGACCCGTCACTCATTACAGTAGCCTTGCTGGGACCACCAAACGCGGGAAAGAGCACGCTGTTCAATCGACTCTTGGACAAGCGAATCAACAAGGTCTACAAACTATCCTCCGACAAGAAGGTGACCAAGCGACGAACCGGTCGACTCCAAGGAACGGCAACGTCCACTAGCACTGCTGGTGGCGCCATTGTGAGTCAAGTTCCAGGAACAACCAGAGATCGACGCGAGTGTATTGGACGGATTGGAGGCACTTACTTTCGATTGCTCGACACGGCTGGCGTTGATGGTGATCGATTGGATGTTTCCGTATCCATGGCGGCTTTGTCATCATCGTCGTCAACATCAGTCTCACTGTCAACAATGCAGAGCCACAAGCGGGCGGCACAAGAGCTGATTGCTGACATGATGAAGCAAACGCTTGCCGCGGCAAGGCAGGCCGAGCTCGTGTTTCTCATGTTTGACGCAAGAGTCGGCGTCACGACGGATCTTTTGGAAACAGTGCGATGGCTTCGAAAGGTTTCCAACAGTCAAGGCAACAAACATGATGCAAATCATGATACAAATGATAGCAATCGCAAGGTGGTCTTGCTGGCCAACAAGCTGGAGGGTATGAGATGGAACGATGACGACTCGCCCATTTTGGATCACTTGCATGAAGCCACGCGAGTAGGCTTTGGCGAACCCTTACCAATATCTGCTCAACACGGGGAAGGAATGGTTGATATTGCAGTTATTATTGAAGAAATGACAAGTCAAAAGCGACAACGATTGGAGTCTAGCATGATGGACAGTGACAATGCCATTGCATTAGTGGACCATCAACATCAAGAGAAGCCACTGCAACTTGCCATTCTTGGCCGCCAAAATGTTGGAAAGTCAACTCTTGTCAATGCAATGTTACAGGAAGAGCGAGTCATTGTCGGGTCCATGGCTGGTTTGACGCGCGACGCCATTGCCGTTGAATGGACGTGGCAGGGTCGTCCAGTTCAAATTGTTGACACGGCAGGTATTCGAAAACGTTCTCGACGAGAACATGGAGATGAGATTGAAGACATGGCAGTGGATGATGCCATGCGCGCCATGAAGGTTGCCGATGTGGCAGTCTTGGTGATTGACGCTGACTCGAGGTTGCTGCATCGACAGGAGTTGGCCATTGCAGATGCCGTTTTAAAGGAAGGACGATCACTCGTCGTTGCCGCAAACAAGATGGATCTCATACTAGAGCAAGGCTATGACAAGTCTGATTTTGAAAAGGGTGTGCGCGATCAGCTTGAAGCGCGATTTCCAATGCTTCGGAAGACTCCCATTGTTGCAATGAGCTCGCTGACTGGAGAATGTGTTCAAGATCTTGTTCCCGTTGTATTTCGTGCGCGTGAACGCTGGGAGCAAACAATTTCTACTGGTCGACTAAATCGCTGGCTTGCAGACGTTCTTGAAGCAGTGCCTCCTCCACGAGTGTCTGGCCGAGAGGCGCGCATCAAGTATGTCATGCAAACCAAGGGGCGACCACCTACGTTCTTGCTCTTTTGTAATACGGCAACATTGCCTGACAGCTACTTACGCCACTTGACTCGTCACTTTCAAGATACGTTTGAAATGTTTGGAATGGAGATACGCATGGCTGTCAAGAAAAGTGCATCATCCAATCCTTATGAACCGGCTTCAAAGCGAGTGGGTACTGGAATAGGTGGCAGAGAAGCACGCAAGCAACGTCTCATTGCCCAGCTGAAACGTACAGGTGCTCCAGCAAGTAAGCGGCGAAGAGATAGGCAACGATGAGTAGACATGCTGATGGGCGATTTTACCGGGAGTTCTGCTAGCTAGCGGTCAGCATCATTGCAATACATAATGTTTGCATGCAGTTTGCGCTCTAGCGTCGCCATTGCTACAAGAACTGGTGCAGGTGAAGAAACGTAATACGTAATGAACTACTGCATAGCCTTTCCGTGACACATAGGTACCGGTATACCGGTTGCAGATGCTCGGTGTAATTAGTCAATCAATTAATTACTTCAAGATCCGTGCCCGTGACGTTCCTTTCTTATTACTTGTACCCAATATCGATATCGTGCCAGTGTAAATACGTGTGTACTTGTAAATTCGTTGTGCCATTTGGTAAGCTCGGGTAGATGCGTCAAACTTGTTGCTACATGCGACGCAACATAAACAAGGAACAATAAATTACCGTCACTTCTCCCTTTTCTTGAAATAAGCAGTTAGCTTCGACGGCTGCGTTGAGGCGAATGATTTGGAACTGGATGGTTCGGAATTCGGACTACTGTTCTTCGCTTTTGTGAATGGCGGCGACATTGCGGTCCGTATTGTCGGTGCCTTTTGTAGTAAAATGTTGATTGCGGCTTCTATTTCTTGACGTGTCGACACCAGCGCTCGCCGTGACTCTTCTATCGAAAAGCCCATGGCAACCAATTGGACGAGCTTGCCGTCGTCGCAACTATCATCCGGAATGGAGCACTTGGTTTCGTCGTCAATTACAATGACTTGGCAATGCTTTGCGACGGGCGAAGACAACATCAAACTATCTCGGTCAAGATTCGTTAACGTTTCCGATGAAGATGGTGCTTTCCTTTGCAGTGGTCGAGCCGACATTTGCTCGAGGAATCGCTTCTTGGCTCTCGTCCGATCCACCTGAAAACGCTTCTCAATGTTGCGTTTGTCGTGTTCGTCCTTGTAAACAGTCGCAACGACTCGCATTGGCTTGGTAAACTTGACAAGTTCCTGCAGTTCAGAATACGACGAGTGCTCCGAGTATGCCACGAGATGAATTTGAATGTTTAATCCGCGTCGGACCATTTTGGTGGACGCATGCTTCTTGTTCCAGTTGGTCGCTTCCGCCCATCCAGTGGGAACGAAGGATACAACCTTTGAATATGTTTTATGCGTCTGATGTTCCACATATTTGGCAATCTTTTCGTAGTTTGGCTGAAAGAATGGCCACATTTCGCCAGAGGTGGACATTGGAACGATGTGAATGTCAGTTTGTGTAGGATCGCGCGTGCACATGCGAATGACTTGACAATGCTTGTGTTCGTCGCGAAAATCATCTTCGCTACTTCCATCCGTCAAGCACTCTAGCAGATTCCATTTGCGTTCCGAAACATGAATGGATTGCTGGCATGCATTCACCGTCGCCCAGAGAATCTTTTCCTTGCCAATATTATAGCATTCCAGCAATATTAACGTTTCGCCGTCCAAATGCTGCTTGACATGCGCCGCAATAGATTCAACGACAATGTCTTGAGCGTCAAAGGTATGTTTCGGATGCGCATAGGTTGTATCGAGTAAAATGCTTTCAATGCGGTTCGCCAAGGCAGCTTGTCGCAATCTGGAATACGTTTGCATGCGCTCATGGTATCGAAAGTCTCCAGTATGAACATGAACAGACTCGTTAGCTAGTTCAAAAATGACAATGGCTGCTCCAGGACAGTGATTGGCGTCGTAGAAGGTGATCTTGACTGGTGCAGAGGAAGGATTGTCAAGCAATGTGGCTGCTGTCGTCCACGTTTCGCCGTACTCATGCTCGACGACAAAAGCTTCCGGAACCTTATGAATCTTTTTCAGCAGTCGAGCCGTAATCGGAGTACAATGTATCAAGGCTGGTCCGACGTAGCTTTCGTCGCGGGGAAGACTTCCGTAATGATCGCCATGGTAATGCGTCAGAATGAACGTGGATTGAGGGTCGGCCGTTTTGTTCAGATATTGTCCGCGAAATGCGTCAATGAACACGTTCGGGACATTGGGGATCTCGTGAGCAGAGCAATGATTGTTCATTGTATGAGAGTTTGTAATCGCTTCTTGGTGAGCTTTCCGCTACGACGGAATTCTGTCATGGTCGATCGTCGAGGCGCGCGCCGCGTCGAAACACGACCGCGATGCTCAAAATTAGCTATTCGTTCCAAACCAATCAATCAGTTATTCCTCCTTAAAAGCTCTACTGCTCCAAGGAACACTTGAGCTTTGTATCCAGTTGATTGATACTGCTATCATTGGGCTAAAGTTCTTTAGTATATCACCGTTAACCACCCGACAATTTTAATTCAAATCGCAGTTGAAGCATAAGTAACGAATAGCAAGTAAGCAACCACCGTGAAGGAGGGCGACGTTTCCATACTAAACTGCGGCGTTTATACGAAGGTTCACCTGGAGTGGCCGTATACAGAAATGGCCGTGAGCATAAGGCTCATTGCTCCATTGCTGCACGATCCAGGATCCGGATCCAGATCCTCATTCCACCCATCGTCAACCACGGCGAAACTGTCAAGGTGCTCGACGTAACTAACGCCACTTCAGAGCTCGTCAATACCTTCCGTCAATGCTAGCGACCATCTTTGTGGACGCCACTGACTCAGTCGTCACGCGCATCAACCCGATGGGTAATGCATGGCTTGAATTGTACATGCAACATCTCGGGGCAGATTGAACCGGCCTGCTGCATCATGCTGCATCAGGGTCTCGTACTTGTGTGGACCGATGCATTCAATTTTCTTATGTTTTGTCAAGTGCTCGTCGAAAGGCAGCGTCATGTTGTCAAGCTTGCATTGCTGCTCCATCAGTTGCTTGGTGTTTTTGTGTCATGGCGGATTGAGCATTACTTCTGTTGCTTAAAACTGCGACAAACATGATATCACAACTCCTTTGTCAATGCAGCCATTGCTTTCATTGCAATCGCTCACCCGATAGATGCATGTTTCGACTCGTCGCCGCAGTCGTGCCACGCGAACGCTGTCCACAAATGACACCATTAAAACATATAAATGAGTAATGAAACTCGTTTTAGCTGTTTCGAAACAGGCCCGTGCTCGTCGCGTGCTGAGCATGCAGCCAATCACCGAAGGACAAGCGATTACAAGCACCATCATGGCCATCACACATCCCACTTGCGCTTCCATGTTCCTATGCAAGCTATAGATTGCTACATTAGCAATGGACAGCATCATGACTGCGTCTTCGTCAGTGACGATCTCATTTGCTAGAATATTCGCGGCAATCTGCTTACTTTGGTCGCTCATCTGGGCGACGATAGGTGCGACTGCTTCGGGCAAGGCTTGGTATACACAATTAGCATCTCGGCTGTCATTCTCAGACACCAAGGGAGGCATTCCAATCATTGTCCTGGCTGCTCCAATGCTACTGGCAGCATGCGTAATTTATCTCATCGCTACAAGAGCACCCGAGGTGCAGCAGCGATCATCAATCACTCGCACGAGTCAAATTCTTCGCCGGCTTCCCTGTCAACAGCGGCTACTATCTGGCGGCGACGTGAATTACACCAAAGCATCGTTAATCATCATTATCCCATGTTTTTCATATGCTCTTTGCTCGACATATCGACATTTACAAGGAATCGACTGGAGCGATTTGAATGAACGACTCATGGACGCGGCCAACGCACAAGGCATGGCGGCCTTGATTGCGTCTTGTTTCCTCATGGTTCCAGTCGCAAGAGGGTCGGCAATACTGCGACTGATGCATTGGAATCCAGCATGCGCTATTCAACTGCACATTTGGATCGGCCGTTGCGTCATGCTGTGCTCCTTACTTCATGGAGGCATGCACATGATGCGATGGAAATGGACGTTGCTTGGGGAGGATTGGACGACACTCTTAGTGCCACCCGCTCCCTGTTGGACCATGCGGAGTGACTCTGAATTTATGCCAACGTGTCGCAATCCAGAGACAGACTGCACCTGCTACCACTTGTTTCGCAACTTGACGGGTGCGATAGCTGGAGTTGGATTGGTGGTGATTTTCGTCTCGAGCTGCAACACTATTAGGAGACGATTTTACTCAATCTTCTACAAGATCCACATTCTGGCGGGTCCATTGGTGTTAATCATGATCATTTTGCACTACAATCGGGCCATTCTGTACATGGCAGGCGGGCTCTTGTTATACGTGGCGAGTTCCTTTCCAGTCCTAGTCGAATCGCAGTGGCGACGAAGGCAACAACCGGGCGTCAAAATACTATCGGTGCATACCATACCCGGCGAAGAAAATATGCAACGTAGATCATGTGTCAGCTTGACGGTGGAAGCATCGGACTCTGCCATGGCACAGTATCGGGCGGGTCAATATGTTCGACTGGCAATTCCTGAAGTTTCAACTAAAGCACACCCGTTCAGCGTCAATATCGTTCCAAACGTCGACAATCAACTACGAGTCATCTTTCGCGTCGTTGGGCCGTTCACATTGAGCCTTGCCAACCATCTTCGGACGTCAGCCAAGCCAATTCTGCACTTGGACGGTTTCTTTGGGTCGGACAATCGTGTCGCACAAGCGCTGAGGCATGATAGCATTGTAATTGTGGCTGGTGGCATTGGCATCACCTCCTACCTTTCGCTCCTATATCGGTTGCAATATGTTGTGTCCAGCTCAAAAAGAAGGAGATTTCCCTTGCGACAAATCGTACTGCATTGGATGTGTCGTGATGCTAGTTTAATCGATCACGTCACGAGGGAATATTGGGAACATTTGCAAGACTTGCCTGCCTGCCACTACTTGACGATCCGAATTGTTATCCACCACACCCGCGCCGTCAACGTCAGCGCAGGCAACGCTTTGAAGCTCGTCCAAAGTTCCTTTTCGGACGTGGAAAATCCACAAGACGATTCAAGAGCCAGTAATGGCGACGGAGACATCATTGAACGGGCTCCGCTTGAACTCGCCTCTGGTGGCGTTCCATTTACACCATTACAGTTTACTCCCGTGTCCGCGACTCGCCATCGGCATAATGTTCTGCCTTTCACAGCATTTACAGTTATAGCGGGCTTGGGACTAATATGTATCTGGTCTTTCTACACGAATGTGCAGAGCGACGACGCGATTATAACTCGATTTTGGGCGCCCGTTTTGGTCGTCGTTCTCGCATTGGCCGTAGCAGTCGCTGCTAATTTCGTTGGGCAACGACTTTCACTGGACGACGATCCATCTGCTGCATCTGCAGAGTGGACGTCAGTGAGTACTTCAGCGGATGAGTCATTGGAGTTGAGCAAGATGGGGTCGGAGGTTGTAAGCGATGTTACGGACAATGTTGATGCAGTGATGCGAGTAACAACCGCCGGCGAGCCATCTGTTTCGCTCGAGGAGATTCTCGGTCGACCGTCACTTCATTCGTTCCTCAACATTCTTGATGATGCGCGGCAGCCTGGAGTGTTTGCTTGTGGGCCTTCATCTCTCATGGAGCAGGTGCGAGTGGTTGTTGGTGACCGATGCGCCGCCCGACTGCGGCAGTGCATAAAGGGAGGAGCACAGATTGCGTTGTACGAAGAATCTTTCCAAACATGACACGCTACATCTATGGCAAGAGCATGGCCTTGTAAAATTAGTGTACAAATGCAGAAACAGTTAGCAAAGGACGAGTAAAGAACACCATTAAATGGCTATTCAACTATACTGACTTCAACACGTCTACCACTACTTCTCGCCCTGGTTCCACTTGCTTAGTTGCTTAATGTGCTTTTGCTTCTCTTTTTCTAGCTTCTTCAGCATACTCTTGGTCAGTTCCGTACCGTCAATGTCATGCGTCGGCATGCCCGATTCGTCGTACTTGCCAAAGCGCCCCTTGAACTCCTCAGCCAAGCGAAAGAAATCAGCCGGAGCAATTTTCATGCGAATCTCCTTGGCTTCCAAATCCTTATGCGCCTGATTGCGTCGAGCCTCGAGCTTGGCTTCCTCGTCAGCATTAAGCTTCTTCTTGGCGACCTCCTCCTTCAAGCTGACGGTGCAATTAAAGACGAGCTTGCCGTCGTTCACTTCAGAGTTATACGTTGTATCGTAATCAACAACAAAATAACCAAGACGCTCAAACTGCAAAGCCGTATTGGACCTCCACTTGTCGACCTTGCAGCCAGCCATCAACTGTCGAACAAACGGATCCACCAAAGCATTCTCGTAAACGACTTCCGACGCTGGATTAAGCTCATCCTCCCAAAGATCTGATGGTTCTGGAACAGAAAACAGATTGTCGTATAGACGAACCTCCGCCTTGATGCTGTTATTTGGTACCCACGAAATGTATGACTTTGGCTTTACGCGATCTGCGGCCACGTCCAAGTGGCAAACCAGCTCCACAACCTTGCCACTGTCGTCAAGCTTGACATCGTTGCAGCACAAGTTGCCTCCATGGTACTTGATTCCAACCGCCTTGTTTGGAGCGAGTCCATAGTATTGCGGCGAATCTTTCAGGCGAAAGTCACTCGCATCAATGTAGATTGTTTCCGTCAACTCGATGGTATGTGACCCCATGGTATCATCCGTCGGACTATTTGCAACTGTGAATACACGCAGACTCGTGTCTGTGCCACCGGCAACCTCCGAATGATTGGTGATCACAACCTTAATTGGATCCAACGCCGCCATGGCGCGAGGGCAAGAAATTGCCAAGTGCAATCGTGCCGTTTGACTAAGCTTGGTCATTTCGACGACATTGCTCGCTCGCGTCGCTCCCACGTCGTTGCAGAATGAGTTGATAATTTCCTTTGTATAGCCACGTCGCCGCATACCGGAAATGGTTGGCATGCGAGGATCGTCCCATCCTCGTACATGCTTGGCGTCTACCAACTTGAGCAACCGGCGCTTGGACAAGACCGTGTACTGCAAGTTGAGTCGACTCATTTCGTAAACCTTGGGGCGAAACAAGTTGAGTACATGCAAAATCCAAAAGTACGGTTCACGCCTCGACTCGAATTCCAAGGTGCATATACTATAGTCAATGTGCTCGAGCGAATCGCAAATTCCATGCGTAAAGTCGTAATTGGGATAAATGCACCAGCCATCGCCCGCATGCGGATGAGTCGTGTATCGGATGCGGTAGGCGACCAAGTCGTACATGTTTGGATTAGCCGCTTCAAAGTCCATCTTTAGTCGCAAGGTGTACGTGCCCTCGTCAAAGCAACCAAGACGCATGCGTTCAAACAAATCCAAGTTGCGTTGAACGCTGGTATTTCGATTGCGGCCAGGTAAGATATTTGAATCTAGAATGGGATGTTCAAGGTCTGGATCCTTGCCCGAGTTTCTTGCATTGGCTCGTCGCATGGCCAATTCGCGCTGCACCTCCATTTCTGCCTTGGTCATGTCGCAAACGTAGGCATGTCCAGTGCGAATTAGTTGCACAGCAAAGTCATGTAGCTGCTGAAAGTTGTCACTCGAGTAGGTAGTCCTTTCCGGAGTCCATCCAAGGTATTCAACGTCCCGGCGAAGCGAGTCAATGTACTCAGGCGATTCTGCATCTGGATTGGTGTCGTCGTAGCGAAAAATGGTCCGACGATGTTCAAGCGGTACACCAAGCTTGTCAAAGGCTAGTGAAAAGTTCATGTTCATGCTCTTGGCATGCCCGACGTGTAAGAAACCATTTGGTTCGGGAGGGAATCTGCGTCAAAATGAAATGATGACAGGGAAGAGCGAGAAGTAATGAGTGAGTGCGCAGCAATCAGTGAGTGAATAGTGAATGACATGGAAAACAAGATCGCTCATAGAAATCTTGTCTCCCTTAAAACTTACCTAAAGGTCAATGGACACAATGGGAGCGTGAATATTAAAAGATGTAAGATGTAGTCGATTCGACGGCATTATAAATTCTCAATACTATAGCTCTCGTGTTGAGACTTGAGACACTCACCTTGTTCGAACGATGGGACCATTGATCTTCTTGTGTTCCGCCACTAGTTCAGGCGAATTGATGGCCCATTCCAATTCTCGGGCATTCAACGCCACCGACGAGTACTCGTTCCCTTCCGGAGCAGCCGCAGGGGGAGGAGGTTCCGTCGAGGCCATGGTGACTTTGTGTGGTGTGTGCGTTTTCGTTTTGCCATGCACGTCGGCAGCCGCCTACGTTTGTCGGAGCGCGACTCCGGTGTACCGGTGTGACTATTCCTATCGGTTTGCGCATCAACAATCCGGACTGCTGATAAACCGCCAGAGTCGCCCCCAATGAGACCCAAAGGTAGGGCGACGAATGTTGCGAGTGTCTGGTGGACGCGCAGACAATTCATGTGACCGGATGGGAAAATTAAAATGCAGCTCGAGAGTTGGGGGAAATTGGAGTCTGGGCAAAACGGCCAGTCCCTTTCTGCCCAGAGAAAACGCCGAGTCTGACGAAACTCACCAGGACCGTCTTACCGCATGCTTGTTGACGCGGAAACGTACACGACCAAGAAGCGTCAAAACTTGTCGATCGTCTCCAAGAGAAAATTGCTAGGGTGGCCTCTTCAGCGTCCAGCGAAAGCCCACGATGAGCTATGTGACGTATCAGTCGTTTTGCCAAACATGTAGAGCTACACGCAGACGAATTTACAATCAGGCAGATGGAAAACGGCACGACCAAACGTATCGTCCCGTTAAAGCGGGCACCTATGCTAACAAACGAGTGTGCAAAGATCATTCACCGGTACCGCCGTCTTTTGCCAGTCTTTCGCCGCATTATTACAACACGCGGCAAGCACAAGAGCTCATCGATCTGTTGGTTGGCAGCCTGCAAAATCTTGCTCGTAAAGCTGTCACTTTAGCGTGGGACTCTCGTTCAAGCTGCAAAAACTACACGAGGCACCACGATTGATTCCTGGCGGGTATTTTGGCGTTCCCCTGACCTTTACGAGAAAGCTTGCTATATTGCTATCAATGTTCATGTAAGTTAGTGACAGGCGTAGCACACTATATGAATAACGGCAGCCACTTGGAGCCTGAGCAGTAAAGGTGCAGTACAGTAATCAGTCGTACGTATCGCCAAATCGAGTCGCACTGGTTACAACGTGAACCGATGCGACGTTTCATCATGCTTCCTGTCGATTCTCGCCTTCGCCCGACTGACACATTCATTGCTCATCCTTCCGACTACAAACCATCGCAAGCACGCTAACGGTACTATTATACTGTACTTGCTCGCAACTGCACTCACACGTCTACTGAATTGTTTTGAACTGGACGCGACGCAATAGTGTTGATTGTTGCTGCTGCAACTATTGCCGCCGCCATGATGAATGAAACTTCCTCGACAGATGCGACTACCATTGAACAAGAATACAATGATGCATTGCCTGCCGCGAAGAAGCTAGACAATGAGAGCAATCAAGACATTGAATCGCCAGTTGACACGTCCGGTCATGACGATATCAATGCTCCTTCGGATGAATCAATCAAAGCGGCATCGACTCATTCATCTTCGTCGACTCCAGAAAAGGAAATGGAAGGGACTCCAGCAGCCGTTTCCGACAAGACTCCGTTGCCTCCACTCTCCAAGATTCTTTACTTGGCTCGTCCTGAGTTTCCCATGCTATTTGTCGCTTTGATCCTCATGGTTGCCGCCGAAGCATTGACGCTCATTACACCATTGCTTCTTGCGCAAGCATACAATTTCCTGGTTGATCCGGCACTCACAAACACCATGGCTCAAATTAATCGAGTCATGGGACTTGTCTTGATCTTGCATTTTTCTGGTGTAGTCGCGTCCTTTCTGCGAACCAGCATTATGAATGCCGTTGGGGAGCGCGTCGTGGCGCGGCTCAGAAACCAATTGTATTCGTGCATATTGTCACAGGACATTGCCTTTTTTGATGCGCACAAGACTGGGGAATTAGTGAGTCGACTGTCGTCCGACACAACACTGTTGCAGCAAGCAACCAGCTTGAGTGTTCCGGAATGCGTCGTTGGTGTCGTCAAGGCAATTGTTTCACTCGCGCTAATGTTTTGGATATCGCCGTCGCTCGCTGGAGTGACGCTTGGATTCATTTTCATCATTTTTTGCTTGGCCATGCCATTCGGCAAGCTCATGGGCCGTCTCTCCAAGCAATACCAAGACGTACTTGGATTGGCGCAGACGCATAGCACCGAGGCGCTTGGGGCTATGCGGACGGTGCAGTCCTTTGCCGCGGAAGATCGGGAGCGCACACGCTACCAAACGTACATTGGCAATCCAGCCATGTACAAGTACTGGTGGCCAGTGCGGCACAAGTTGCAGCCGACAACATATAGTGTGGGCTTTTTCAAAAGCATTGTCGCAAGTGGTTTTTATACACTCATTTTCGGTTTTGGTTTTGGAAGCTTGTACTTGTCGCTTTGGTTTGGTTTCAAGCAAGTGGCGACGGGTCAAATTACGCTTGGAGCGTTGACAGCTTTTCAGAGCTACATTTTTCAGATTGGAGGTTCGTTGGGACAGACGAGTCGGTATATACAGCAATTGATTGAAGCGCAAGGTGCTAGTGGACGCATTTTTTACTTGCTGGAGAGAACTCCAGAGATTCCAAAAGAGTCGGACAAGATGCTCATGCCAGGCGGTGGCAAGGACTGTAGCGGCGACACTGGCCCAGAGTTGGATACGCCCGCGATTGACGTTGAGGTCCCGCTCATGCCAGTAAAGCCAGAAAGCATGCATGGACTGGTCGAATTTGAAAATGTTACTTTTTCTTATCCGTCACGTCCAACGGCGCCAGTGCTGCGAAATTTCTCGCTGACCATTCCGGCAAATACAACAGCCGCCTTGGTTGGCAGCAGCGGGACAGGAAAGAGTACAGTAGTGGCTTTGTTGCAGCGCTTTTACGATGTTAATTCTGGATCCATTCGCATTGACGGACGTGACATTCGTAGCTACGACTTGAAGTGGCTGCGCTCGTCCATGGGATTTGTCCAGCAGGAGCCGACGCTATTTGGATTGACTTGTCGAGAAAACATTACATATGGAGTCGACCGTAGTGTTACCGACAAGGAGCTTGAGGATGTCTGTCGAATGGCCAACGCATACGAGTTTATCGAATCATTCCCCGAACGATTTGAAACGCTGGTTGGCGAACGAGGCGTCAAGCTGAGCGGGTAAGTACAAGTGCTATGGATGATTGCGCACATTTCTCCGTTAAGTAAGTTTCGCTTATCCTTTCCATTGTTGTCATTGACGACAGAGGTCAAAAGCAAAGATTGGCAATCGCCCGCGCCTTGCTGGTCAATCCCCGAATTTTGTTGCTGGATGAGGCGACTAGTGCGGTAGGTTTATGGCAGCGATATGTGGTACTGTATCGTCGACGTGTCAAACTCACCCCTTTGTTACTTGCACTCTTTTCGCATCAGTTGGATTCAGAGGTGAGTGAACTAATCGCTTGCGTGTCATTTCATGTCGTAACATGCCTTTGTGTCGCTCACATTATTCATCGCTTGCTTTGCTCGTTAGTCGGAGCACCTCGTACAGGAAGCTATTGACAAGGCTGTCGTTGGACGAACCGTTCTGATTGTGGCTCATCGCCTTTCCACTATTCAACGGGCGCAGCAAATTGTCGTGGTAGACGATCATAGTATCGTTGACATTGGTAATCATGGTGAGTTGATGTCGCGATGCACCCGCTACCAAGACCTTATTAAGCGGCAGTCCATGGCAGGGCAGCTGCCTCCAGACGTGTTGGCTTCGATGCGGGTGACGCGTTAGTCTGTTTATGGAAAAGAAGGGTGATTGTAATCATCTTTCAGCGCTTATCAGGAACTACGTTGTATAGAGTACAATGAGTGGATCATAAAATATAAAATGATGAAGGTTATCACAATATACAAGTAACCTAACGTTGACCGTCATATCGTCCAAGTTGTAAATTGCATAATTGTGTCAAGAGTGAAGAATAAAAGCATTATAGTCGACCTGCCGACTATATTCGTATATTGACGTGCAACCGTGCATCCAATCGTCTTCCACGTCCCTTGATTCCAGAAGCAAAAACTCGCCGGCAAAACCATAGAACCATTGCGCTACTTGATCTTGATACTGTTGAGAACCTTCTTTCGCTCTCGCTTGGTCTTTGCTACGATAGGGTTGCAACGGAATACTTGCGTGACGACTGTCATGCACAATGGACATGTCTTGTTGGTTTTGCTCCACGTGACAATGCAGTTAAAGCAAAAATCCTGGTGACTGCATGGATCAATCTTGGCCTTGTCGTGCTCCTTTAAGACTTCAAAGCAAATGCAGCACTCCAATTCTTCCTCCTGCTGCTGCGATTGCTTGAATTCTGCCTCGTCGTTCTGCTTGGCGTCAAACTTGCGCAAGGCCGCCTTGTTCAGATGAGCTCGCGGCTCCCATGAATTGCATGACGGCGGATAATCCTTCCATTGAATCAAAAACTCTTGGCGGCCATGCTTGAGGCGAACATCAAGAATGGATTCAATCTCGTATTCTTCATCCTCGAGTGCTGCTGCATGTTCCGCCGGTGCTAGTCGAGAATCCTTGTCAGTCTTTTTGCGACGCTGGTTCTTGCTTCTACTTTCATTGTCATTGTTGCTGCTGCGTCGTTTCGGCATGTTATGCTGATGGAATCAAACGAGCGATGGTTCCTTCGTTTGGATATAAATGTTCCACGGAGCGAAGCGAAATGAAAGTGACGGCGCTAGCGATCCGTTTCCGGCGCGTCACAAGCGAGTCGCGGATGCGAGTGCGCGCCAGCCAATTTACTTGCACTGTCCTCTAGAGAGTAGTGCCAAAAACTTTGATTTTCGAGTACTGAGAGTCCGAGAGTACTGCCAAAAACTTTGATTTTCAAAGTTATTGGCACTGTGATGTAGAGTGTAGTGCCAAAAACTTTGATTTTGGGATCGTACCGGTATACGATATGTCGATCTTTCGGAATCCTTCTGCCCATCATCACCATGGCAATTTAAATGCGTCTGATTGATGTGTCTGTGCCAGCATGAAGGCAAGCTATCTTCTACTAGTTGTACTGGTGGATTTTGCAATAGCATTCCAGAGTAGCGTGACAATTTCGAGGAGACGAAACACCATTGACAACAGCAACGCAAATGATCGGGACTCCTTAATGGCATGTTCGAGTGACGACGAAAACATTCCTGCATCATGTAAACGACGACGGCTTTTCTTTATTACTTCCCTTGCAATAGTTTCGTCACTGTACTTGCCTCAGCAACAGACTGTTGCTCCAGCTCTTGCTCGTGGACTCGTCATGTTTCCATGCAAGCCTGGGTCACTGCACAATACATATCATTTTCTGCGCAGCGGAACGAGCATGATGGAATCTCAAGACATTTTATCCACCAATCCACTCTTCCTCACGAACCGCAACGACGATGCACTGAGTCTACTTGGACAGGAGCAAGTCTTGGAGGCTTGCCAGGAGTTGCTCATTGCGAATGCAAACGTCGAGTCGTCTACGCAATCACTGCTACCGACTTTGATCGTTCATTCCTTGGCTGCCTCCAGCATGGACACTGCCAATCTTGTTGCTAGTCAATTAAAACTTGGCCGCGATCGAATCATGCCAGAATATACATTTTTGGATCCACGAGCGATCGGATTGTGGGACATGACCAAGCAATCCGACACGGCGGACGCAATCATTGCCATGGACCAAAAGGAAGCTGGCCCGCATGGACAAGATGGAAAACCGCCGCCACCAAACGAGGATGGAACGCCGTCGGAAACACTGGCGGATCAAGCAGTCAGGCTGAGACAGGAACTGTCGGTGCTAGAGTCGCTCTACAGTGGGGACACCATCTTGATTGTCTTTCGCGATGGAACGACTCCGGCCCTTCTTTCAGCCATGATGGCTGGTATACCATACAATGATTGCCACGTTTTGGAATACAAGCCTGGTGAGGTTCGAGTAGATGTAACCATGGAACGCACACTCGAACTATTTGCGGCCAGGCGCGATCCGAACAGTGCATATGCGCTCGAATACAAGGCAACATTGGAACATGGTCAGCAAACACTTCAGCAATTGCGAGCTGGAAATGTAGTTAATCGCAAGGATCAGCGCAATGAAGCGGAGCGAGTGGCTATCGAAACGGAATTTAATAAGCAGCAGGAATTGCAGCGAGTAACGAATGAGCGCAAGCAAGTGGCCAAGGCCGCCTTGCAGCGCCAAATACATGAGCAACGACAACAAGATCAATGGAAGGCAACTCCGCAGACGATACTTGCTTCGGCGGGTGTCCTCGGTGTTCTTGGAGCTGCAGCTGTCATTGGATTGCCAAAGGAAAGCACTGAAGCTGGAAGCAACAGCGCCGAAAGCTCCCCGACCGGTAATGATCCGTCTGACGACGAACAATCGGGCATTATCTCTGCTCCTCAAGCCACCTTGTATTCGACTTCGAGCGATAGGCCAATTCGATTTGAGCGGAGACGCACAAGTGACTCGAATACCACCAGGCGTTCAGTTGCGGACACCCAGGACGTCGCACCTATTGATCGCAAAGCCGTGGCAGAGGATGCCATGAAGAGCTACCTGGACAAAGATGACGGCGCCGACGACTGGCTTCAGTCGCTGGCGCAAATCATTCAAGAGCCGGAAGAGGATGAAGATGACGAGGAAGGAATATACGGCAAGGAGCAGCTCAGTGGCAACTATGTAAACGGCAATGCAACCAGTGTCTATCAGTAGGTAACCTGACGAAGACATGCACCAGTAATCCTTGTTTTAATTTTATGACTAAGGCACATGTTGGTGTGCACGCCTCAAGATGCCGCCGAGCAAATCAAGGCCTGTAAGGCAGCTTTAATATCGTATCGAATAAATCGCAGGCTCTCACAATTCATCCGTTGCCCTATCCAAATGACTTTCAACCTGAACGTCGCGAAGCCTCTACCATTCTGTCGTGCTCTTTACATGCTCGAAAATGTGCAAGCTTGGCTGCACCAATACTTGTTGGTCTGCTTGCACAGGTTTGCGATGCAGTCCCGAGAATGTGGTCTTCGTCAGTCGCTCTGTCAGTCTTGAATTGTTGCTCGTCCAATGAAGCTTGGCGAGCGGCGCCGCCGTCAGCACATATCCATGCAAGCTCCTCTTCCGTGTAATCACCTTCGTCGAAATCAAAGCCCCTCTTAACCCTGCCCTGATCAAAGCCGAGTAGACTCGCTACAAACTTGAACACGAAAAGTCGAAGGGCAACGAGAAATCTAAGGAAACTGGTTAGCCGTGCCGCTGTGCACTGGATTTCCCAACCAAAAAAGATCAACGCACAGTAAGCCGAAACAATAAGAATGAGCATGACCATTTTGCCACTCGACATGACTTTCGTGTCGGGCCGACACGCATTCTCACATCGCATTGAAGAAGTTTCATCAAGCTTAAGTTTAGTCCCAAAGGATATCTCGCCGTTGAATTCGTCGTTGACTATTAGCGAAGACGACTCCAGGGACGTTGGCTGTAGATTGGTACTTTCCATCGCCCGACGTTTGTCAAGAAACATGGGCTCGACGGGTGGATTATTGGCACTGTTGCAAATTTTGTCATCCAAGTGATCTGGGAAGGAATGCGCACATGTTTTGTCACCCTCGTAGGATCCGTAGCAACACCGCTCTCCGCGTGCAGGGTCGCCAGCGGCAAGCATTGCGGCGTGTCCAACAACACTCGCATTAGAGGTTTCATTAACTGATAGACGAACGTCATCAAGCAAGGTACTTGTGCTCGATCTCTCGTCTTGATGAGCTGCATGATCGCTGCGCCGCTCCGCTCGCAGCTTGAATTGGTCATTTCCCATTGACCACAATTCCGAATCTTTGTCGCCCAATTCTTGATGATTCTCCGGCAATAGATCATTAGTCCGAATTTTGTGTTTTAGGCTCAAGCGGAGTTGTCGGCGTTTCTTGACGACATGCTCCAGGATTTGTAACAACAACTCATCAATGCAATCTTCCGTGGTGCACCGAGAAATGGCGTCAGATATCACACTAGCATGCTCCGAAACTAGTGCATCAACAAGTACCGGTTCATCAATTGCCAGAAGTTTTATATCAGATACAAATCTTTCCGACGCCAAGGTTCCATCTGCGGACTCGCCGTCACTGTCAAGCGCTTTGTGTTGATGTCCCATTGGTGCCTCGTCGTGGGCCGACAATGGCGGAATAAGTTTACCTGGGACGCTGACCGAAAGCTTATCAACAGAATCCATAGTGACACTAGGGATGCCGTGATTGTTGTATAGCTGTTGATCGTCATAAACTGAAGTAGAAGATGCGAAGTTTGTCGCATGTTCGTGAACCGTCGCGGATTGCTCGTCCCGACTTGCGGATGCATTTGCAATAAACGGATCCAAGGCAGCCCAATCGACTGGACGGTTAGTCGAGACATTACTCTGACTTTTAAGAGTAAGATTGCCAAGCTGTTTGGTCGGCAAAGTGAATGTTCGGAAGCGACGGAGCCTTTCTTCAACACAAGGCTTCTCATCAACCGTTGTCGACGGCGGAATCGCGGATGCAACTGACACTGTCTTGACAACAATAGCTCCATGAATTAGAGTTGGTTGATCTAGTTTCGTGGGACGTACCGCTGGCGCAGTAGCTGGTGTAACATGATTTGTCTTGACATTGCGTTTGTCATTGTCAATGATCCGTGATGATTGGTGCAAAGGACAACGACTCGTCCCAAGCCATGGCCGGATTGATGGAGCTTTTGCAAGCCGATATGCGGGTTGAGTATTCGCGTCTTGAACTTCTCGACAGAGGAGGCGAATAATGAAAAGAACAATGATGAGCATGATGGTTTGCGCCACGGAGCGAGGACGAAAAAGGTTAAAAATGGCTGCGTTGCTGATTGCTGATTGTTGCTTTGAGCTTTAAATCATCAGATACTCCACTGCACTACAGGGAAATGAAAGGTGGACAGTGTCCTTAGTTCCCGCGGACCTGCCGAATTGCGAAAGTCAAGACGCGCCATGGCCGTTTCGCGGCAAGTTCTCGCTTGGACAGATTCGGAACGTTACTACCGGTGCGAGTAATAGTGGTTGCGTCGTCTACACTTAATTGTTTCTTTGCACTCCATGCCACATATCCACCCCAATCGCACAAGAAAGGTGCCAATGTATTTGCTAAATGCCAAGTTGGTCCCTCAGTAGACTGCAACGCACTTCTCACCAGTCCCAGCAAGCTGCAGCCATGACTTTCAAACGCGCATACTGTACGCCATCTATTCACCCGAATCCCACAAGGATGGTGCCAGCACCATTGTAGAGTACGAGTATGTTCTACATGATAGAATGACTGGCTGGTCCCACAGTAGACTGTGCACAGCTGAAATAGAGCAGGTTCAAGCATGGCTCCAGGGCCACCTTCAGCCTTGCTGCGATCCAACCGCTGACGAGTAAACCATAAACACATAATACAACGAAACAAAGTTAATATTCTAGTCCATCTTATCCAAAGGTCGATTGAATCCTCCCTGCGATACATGAAGCAATAAACTGTAAGCTTTTGTGGAGCCAAACAAAAAAGTATCGGATCTGCATCATGCAATTCTTTGCGAAAGCCAATCCAAACACATGCATTTAAAGCAAAATCTACCGATGCACATACCTTTCGATTCATGTACTGCCGATACTTGCGGGCCTTGTGCTTTTGCGCCGCACCCGCTGCACTCGTCGTGTGATTGTCCTCCACTTTGGTGTTTTTGGTTGACTCAAAACCGGAAAAGCCCAAGAGTTTTTGCATTTGAAGCTCCGGATAATCATCCGACTCGTCCTCGTCATTGTCATTGTCGTCATTTGGTCTTCTAGTTCGTTTCGACGAAGCTCCGCCTGCCGCGCCTTGTTCCTCTTCGTCAATTTCCTCTCGGAGTCGCTTCATTCGAGCACGTCGCTCCTCTTCCTCCGCCTGCAGCTTCTTTCTGTTCTCTGAATCAGCAGCTACATTTGAAACAGACTCGGTATTGTCGTGATTGCGGCGAGTGGAAGATTGACTGTAATGTTCATCGCTGCTGTTGTGGTCCAATCGAGATGATGACGCATCACGACGGCTGTATCCTCGTCGTGATTCCGGCTCTACACGCGAATCACGTCTAAAGCTCTCCTTTTGGTAGTCTTCGTCTTCATAATGACTGTGACTGCGACTTGTACTTCGTTGACTATGGTCGTTGCTACGGCGGTTGCTCATGGTCGTGGAAAGGTGCAATTGTGATGGGTGGAGGGTTACGCGGGACGGCGCGGTTCGACGACATGTCGCAGCGTGAATCAGACTACGTCACACGGTTACTCAGTCTTTCCGTTGATTGGTCCGCGCCCGAAATTTCTGCCGTTTTTGTGTCTGTTGCGCGCACCACTGACCAAAACCTCGAGTGAAGGAAGAGGCATCTCATCGTCCGTCGTCTTTCGCTGGTTCTAGTAACTGCCCCAGACGAGGCGATTGATTAGCAAGTCATTTATTGCATTAGACAATAAAACTTCTTGAATTTGAATCAGCCTTGCTCGACTCCATTCATCTGCATCATCCGCCGAACGCCTACTTCCGCGCTGCACCTCATTGTCACACTCCACGAATCAAACCAGACGCGCTTCTCAAACATGCTCAACTACTTTCGCCGCCAGTCATACATGACGCCAATCGGCAATCGTCGTCGCAGTCGCAAGCTGCAGCAAGACTCGTCGTCGACTAGTGCTCCCAATGGTGCTGCCGCCGCTGCAGGCAACCCCGACTATATCGACCTTGTGAATCTCATGGATTTTGACGTTCAAGTCGCTCGGGTGGCGGACGCTCAAGGCGACTTGCAGTCTCTCTCGTATGACGTTTCAGATGTTGTCAGTGAATGGATGAATGACTCGTTTCGGTCGCAGCTGGAAGCATTGGGATATCAGCAAGTGGAGAAAACGAAAGGCGATGCGAACAACAATCGAGACGAAACGAGCAAGGAACCAGAAGCAGCCACTTCAGCAGCAATCAATTACGCGCAGTTTGATGCCGTCATTTTGATTCAGCGCAATCCGCCGTCCAGTAGCAGTAGCAGCGACGGAAGCAATGGGCAGCGATTGCTGCAAAAGCAGCCGCAACAAAAGGACAACGCAGCAATCGTTACGCGACTACAGCTTCGCCAAGGCCGACTGAATCAACAGCGTCAGCTGCAAGCAGCGCCGCGACTATTGCAAAAACAAAATGTAACAGGAGACGATGACGCTGTCCCAGTGGAGCAAACGGAATCGCCATCAAGTAACGCAACAACTAGCACTGGTTCATCGTTGCTGACAGTCGAACTCAAGGGCGCGGCCTTTTTCAGCAAGAACGCCACGCAAATGGCAGTACCAGATGATGTCATTATGTACGTGCAGCAAGGAACCATGCGCAACCAGTCGGGATTGCTAATGCTGCTTCAGCAGAGTGCAGTCGTTGGTTTGGGCAAGGCTGTCGTTGACGTTTCAGCCTATACGGTTGCTGGAAATGATGCCACTGGCAATGGAGGCTCTAGTGATACGTCATCGACGGACGACAATGGACAATTGACCATGATTATTTACATTGCTGTTGGTGTTGCAGTCATTGCATTCTTGTTTCTGCTACTGGCAGTCCTTTGGGCTTGGCGATATGATCGGCGACACCGCGAAACTTACTTGGCGGGTGGAGGAGTAGGTAGTGGGCGACGCAAGGGGCGACGCGATCCAAGCACTTCTGCTGAATCAAACTTGTCGGCGGAGCAAGCAGCGAAAAAGACGAGCGCCGCCGCGACGAGTAACAACAGCAAGAATGTTATCGGCTTGGCGGACCCTCCCATTTCCGAAATTGGTGGGTACGGCCGGCGCATTCCATACAATCACCCAGAAGCAAACACTACGAGCGCTGATAATATTGACGTTTCTACATCATTGTCACAATACTATCGAAGTGGAAGTGGTAATGCAGCCTTTGCATCGGCGAGTAGTCCAGCCACAAACAATAATACGAGCACCAACACGGGCAGCCTTCCGGTCCGTCGCAATAATAGCTTGAACCAATTTAATGACGCTGCCAGTGTCAGCTCCATGGAGAGTTACGGATACAGTTTGGATGGGTACGCGTCAACTGCAGTTGGACACGGTGAGCTGCCGTACGCAGGATCCTATGGGTTGGACATGGACTCCATGGCAAAAGACTTGGAAACGGATGACGACGAAGAGGAGAGCATGGGGCCTCGAGACTTGTAAACGCTTTGTCGCAAGTGAATGGGAGACGCAGAATGCGATTAAGACAAGTTTTTTTGCTGCTATGAAGGCTACATTTTAAAGTAAAGTAATGTAAATTGCCAGTATAGCAAAAAGGCTTCATAGACTACCGTTTTGTACATAATGATTGTGTTTTATTGTCACTATGTTTACAACGCAGAGTGCGTTGTCTTTTGTGCAAGTTAAATTAGTTGGTAGGAGTCACCAATCCGGCACGCACGGCAAAGAAAACGTCGAGAACCAGATTTAAATCTTCGCTTCCAACCTGAAACAAATTTTTCACGTAGTCATACAGAAAAAATTGCAACCCAATAACCAGGAAAAAGAATGTTGATCGAGCTCCAAGGCCAATGAATAGATTTGCTACTCCTCCATCCCGACCTACTAGTTCCTTGACGACACCTTTCCAATCTTTGGAATCGCGGGCAGCGTCAATGCTTTCGCCATTCACTGCTTTCTGCTTAGGCTTGCCGCCGCTTGACGTCTTTGTTAAAATCAAATCGGCAGGGTGGGAAACAATAGCTCCCGCTACACCAGCCACTGCACCAGACAATGCTGAAATACCCAAACCAATGGGGCCAACACCAACCTGCACAGGAATTGCACCTTGACCTAGCTGCGAGTTCAAAAAGTTGATAATGGTAGAGGCAAGAACATCAAACGTCAAGAACTTGGCAATAGCGAATGGAAGCTCGCGCGACAATGTCGGATTAAATCCAGCCCACAACGGCAGCAAATCGCGCGGTTTCAGTTTCGTAAAGTCAAGATCTGCATCGCCGCTTGTACCATCTTCATCAGAACCCTTTTCTATAAATTCTTTCAAAACTCGAGTCCATTTTTGCGGCTCCAGTTGTCCCATACTGCGAACGCGAAGCAACTCGAATGGAGACGCAACCGCAGCAGTGACGACAGTAGCAATGCCAGCAGCGAGAAGCAGAATTAATTCGGATCCACCACCAGAGTCACCTTCTGTGAAAAAGAAGGCGGTGAACGACCGACGGAATAGCTCTGTCGCGCCGAAACCAAACGACCCAAACGCAATCGATGCAAGGAAGGTAATATCGGCACTCTGAAACAAAGCAAGCGGGCCACGCAGCTCAATCAAACTCATTACGAGATCAATCGTTCCAATTTTTGTTTCTGGTTGCTTGACAACCGTTGCCGTCTGTGTTTCTTCTCGCACAGCAACCATTGTTTGCTGTCTAATGCTGCCTAAGCCATCGTTACCTGAGGATCTATCGCTCAATGCGTCAGTGGGTGCAGCAGCATCAATTGTTCTTGCTTCTATTCCGGTATTGTCAGTTGACTTGGCCTTTCGTGCACGCGCATGCTCAAAGAGTTCATCGTCGTTCACAAGCTGCTGCTTGGTTTTGATCAACTCGAGAGGATTTAAAACGGTCCTGACAATTACAGTGCATACGGCTCCGCTCAAGGCTAAACGAGCATACTCGCTGGCACTCAGCTGCGTCGCCCCGATTTGTACAGGGCCAACACCAACACCCCCGAACACTGGATCATACGCTCTATATCTTTCTTCCATGACGGCGACAAACTGTGGTACTTTCTCTAATGCAGGGATCGAATAAAACTCCGCTTCGGTAAGTGTATTCCGTATCCGCTGCGGACGCACGGAGGAAGGTAGCATCTCCAACGGATCTCTCGTAAGTCTTTCCAATAAATTATCATCCACTGGCCTTCGGTCGGGGTTCCCTGCAATGGAGAACACGGTATTGCCGTCGGCCGATCGCATTTCCGACACCTTGACACGTAGAAACTCCGTCTGCTCGAATGGAACCATCCTCATTTCTGGTTGCTCTTGCACGGCTATAAACCAATCTGGGTCAGTCACTGGCGGTGTCACTTGAATCTTTGGCGGCTCTGTTTGAACGTATCCATTTCCGCCACGATACAGTTTGGCACCGGCAATTCCAAACTCCAGTTCTGCAACTGCCTTGGCTCGTCGACCAACTCGCTTACCACGCGGCGCTTCAATGGTAACAATAGGCGGAACATTGTTACGACCACCATATCCATATCCTGGATCCAGTACTAGAATGCTCTCAATGGATCCATTCCGGTCCAAAAGCGCCGTCGCTTGGCAAAGGCGTGAGATGCCACTTTGCGATACACTCACAAACGGAGGCGAATCGTATCCAGCACCGCCATCAACCACCTTTATTTTCAAAACACGAGACGTCACTTTCATAATAGGTATTAGTTCCGCGCATGCATAGTCGTCACCCAGTGCTGGAGGGCAATTAATTGTTAGCAGCGGAATGTCTTCCAATGAATATCCACCGCCGCGTCGACTACTCGTCCTCGACTCCGCTTCATTGGCAACCACTGGACGAACCACGTCGATCTTGCTGATTGTCGCGTTGTCTGCTTCTCCAAGTAGCGCCGCAATCTCAATAGTGGGTTGCAGTGGAGGAGTAATGAACGAAAACAAGACAGCCAGCTGCTTCTTTGCTGTGACAGTTGTGTAACGTGCCTTGAGCAATGCGTATAGGTTAAGCACGCCCTGCTTGGATAGTTCCCACCCGTCTGTTGGAGCAGTTGTGCTTTTCTTCATTGTCGCTCCTTTCCGAAGCAAGCTATCGACGATTCCTTTTTGTTTCGCTGGTCGTTTGGATGGAATGGCAGCCGCGGCCGACACACCAGCGACTGCAGCAGATACGGAACCGTAGGAGCCGTATGGACCGACAAAGTAGTTTGCCAATCCAATCTCCACACTTTCGGCAAACTCTGAGAAAACCCGTTCCGCTTGATCAGTCTCTTGCAACGACAACTCATCCCATCCATCGCCGAATCCTTGCTTGACCCACCAGGCGCGAGCCGATGGATCAAAGTTGAGGAGGAAGCGCGAAAGATAGGCAATGAAGCGTGTGTTGTAGACAGTTTGAAGAGTCTCGCCAGCTTGTAGCCGCTTCTCCCGCTTGATTGGGATTCCGCGTGTACTTTCCGATCCTCCGCGAAGCATTTCCGACTTGGGAGCAAAGAGGTTGCCCGATGAATCAAGTTTCGGAGTGCCGGCGGAAGCTGACTCGGATCCAAAGAAAGCGGCAGTCGCAGCTGATGTTATTGCTACTCCTGCTAGAGCTTGTCGACGAGAACATGTCGTTGAAGAGGCGATTAACGCTGCGTTACGACGCGAAAACGACAAGCTTTCATCCGAAATGGCGCTCAGACCGGTTGGAGCTCGCGCTCGATGTATTGAGCAAGAACAAAAGCCTTTCGCCGCGTTTACCGTCCATCCTGCCAGAAACAGGCCTATTAACGTCCTCGCTCGCTTGAATCCGACCATTGCATCCAATCTTTGTGTTCTTTATACTCATGGTGGTGATCCAGAAACGCACGCGACGAAAACGATGGATGGATCGACCGCTGCCGACTGACGCACAAAGTGTCGTTCCGGTTCACGTTTTACTGTGGCTTAATGAGTACTGCCAATAACTTGGAGTTATTTCACAGTTATTGGCACTATCGACCAAACAGTAGTGCCAAAAACTTTGATTTTCAAAGTTATTGGCACTGTGGTACAAAGAGTACGCCACTTTCTGTGAAAATGGGCCCAACCAAATTCATTACTCTGATTGGCTGAATTGACCACTAATGACCCGTTTGAAAACCCAATGCTCGTCGTTGTTGCGACGGCGATGCGACGGCCCAACGCAGACGACAATGATCACCAGTAACCTTCTACAGATTAACGTGTACATGCTTGCTACTTTATACAGTATATGTTATGCATCTTGAGTCCCACCATCTTCCATTGTTAGTGAAACATCTTCCGCGGAGAAACCTCTACCGGTAGCACGACTTTCATGGTCAGTTGCCGTGTCATCGTCGCTCTTTGGATGTCGGATTGTGGAGAATGGACAAATGGCGCAGAGAATGAAGCCTCCAAGCAGTGCAGAAACCTAACCGAATCATATGAAGCAACGTCCATCAACATTTAAGTTCATCATTCATAACAACGACGATTGTAGCTTTTCGACTTGGTCCGTCGACAACTTGTAGGCGCCTCTTGTACGAGAGACTAGAGCCACCTCAAACACCAAGTCATCCGTCTCGGCATTTTTCGATGACTTGACATGCTCTTGCTGGAGTATGGATATAATCTTGGCAATGCGTTGAAAAGGTGTTGCATCCTTGTAGCCGCCAAGTTCGGCTGCCGTATCCAACGTTCGTTGAACGACGATGCCCAATCCTCCTCGATAAGCTGCCCCTCCAATCACAGTCGTCTGTTTATTTAGTCGCGTCAAGTCTTGCAGCGCTCCGGAAGGATCTGATTGAAGTATGACAAGAGAGTCGCTTTGACAGCCACAAACCACCAAGGTTGATCCGTAGCATCGCAAGCCGCCTCCAAACGCATGACTCTGACAGGCGCTGGAAACGACATTGGCTATTTGCGTCGCCGTCAATGAGTTTCCATGCATGCGCCGATGATTCAACGATTCCTTTTGCGCCGTTTGTAGGAGCGCCAAGCTGTCGGCAAGGATTCCAGAAATGGCAACGACTGTGTCCGATTCTGGAAGAATGATGAGACGCTCCTGAACCTTGTTATCGGATTTTGAGCTCATTAATACAATCATGTCATCATTCAAGCGAGCAATGACTAGTGGAGACGAATGATCGGCTGCGGCGCTTGCATACTCGACTTGCAGCAAGCGACCATCCGGCGTGAATTGCGGAACTGTGAGGTCATACTGGTAGCTATTGTAAGCTGCGGCAGAGACATGCTGAATAGTAGTCGCCAACAGCAATAGAAGGGATAGCAGATACATCATACTTATTGTTGTTTGACTTATGATAGTAGGAATTGGCTGAGAGGATGCGGAGTGCCACCCATCATGGCCGCGCGGACGAGATGAAAGCAACGGGAAATGTCGCAACGTCATCGTAGCGGTACTGAAAGTTTGTCGGTAATGCAAGCGTCGACCATGGAGAAGATCGCTGCGATCATTATTTTAATCAGCTTTTTCTTGCCAACAAGATGAGTATCTCTGCATCAAAGACATATATGAACACGACAATCAATCACTGTATCATCTATTGGATCAAGATGATAAGTTGGGAGTGGTTGAGTCCCACGCACTCGACCGCACCTCTCGAGAAACGGACGACGAACACGACCGACAAAAGAAACGGACCGGTTTCCGACCTGTCCCAGACGCGCATTTTCAATCACAAAACGGCGGCAGCTTGCTCGATCGGCTCACAATCTGAGAATTGGGATCACTCTACGCCATTATCGCTGTCGTTGTGATACAGACATCAACCTACTACTCACTGCGACTACCGACTACTACTTTTGCCATCATCATTACCATGAAGCTTGCGCGCGCCGTTGCCGTTCTCGTTGCTACCACCCTTTCCAGCCGTCCCCGAATCGCTACCGATTCCAAGAAGAGCAAGCGTCCGCTCAAGCAGTCTTCCTTTGTCGGCGACCTTTTTCATGTTGGTGTCAAGAGCACCAAACAGCTCGCCAAGGCTACCAAGGACGCGATTCTTCTCAGCAATCCAACATTGCACTACAAGTTTGCCAAGAATCCTCTGTTTCAGGAGCCGCAAGAAGCGTCTACTGAACTTGACTCGGAAGCTGTCAATCGTACGATTGACCTTGATCTCGTTCACCTGGATGCGTTCAACCAGCATGAGGGCCCGACCGCCACGTACAGCAAGATGCCAGTCAACGCAAGCTTGCACTACAAGAAGCTTCTTTCTTTTGCTCAAGACAATGGTTGGAATGCATTCAATCAAATGAATCAGTACGAAGAAACGGACAGTTCTTTCATCAACATTGACGCTTGGTTCCTCAGAAGCTCGACCTTCATGCACAACAAGACGCCCTTCGATTCCTCGCCAATGACATTCACTGACGAGTTCAGCCTTGTCAACAACAAGAGAATTAATAGCTTTGACGATCAGCTCGCATTGGCGGAAGTTGAGAGCGATTCAGAAACATTCGACGAGAACGTTATGGACGAAAGTGCAGTGGAGAAAGAAAATGACGCTGACTACGAGGAGGAACAGGCCGAGAGTTGGATTGAAGTCATGCTTGGCTGGTTCGATCGATTCAGCTTCATCATCGAATGCTTTTGGGAATCCGGCATGGTATGGCCCATTTGGTTTTGGATGTTGCACAAGATTTTTGGAAGACGCCGCTCGGCGGCTACACCTTCGCCCGTCGTTGCCATGCCTTCAACGACGCGCAAAACCAAGAGCAATAATGGCAGAAACCGCCGCAAGCGCCGCGAGGCTCGCCGAAACAGAACGGCAGAGCTTCAACTCGAGAATGAGCAAGCACATGCGTCGACTCCTCTTGTGGTTGAGTCCGCTTCTGCTCCTTTAAAAACAGACGACGATTGTCTCGATGAGTTCTTTGACGCATTGTCGGCGGAAGCCACTGCCGACGAATGCGAAGACCGGGATAAAAGTGCCGTCGCTGCTGCCGCTGCTACACTTGCTGACAAAGTCATCAAGGAAGGTCAATGCGAGGCAGTCCATTTTGCCATGGAGGAGGCGTTGAGCACGTCGGATACCCCGGCCGTTGCTCCGACTCCTGCCGTGAAGTTGGCAGCTGCCACTGAAAGCATTGGAAAGGTCGATGTCGAGGAATCGTTGAGCGCGTCGGATAACCTGACCGTCGCTCCGATTTCACCTGCCTCCACTGTTGCGAAGAACAATTTCATCACCCAAGACGTTGTCGATTTTGATGTTTCGGCGGTTGCTTCGATACAAATTGCGGAGACGGCAAGCCAAGTTGCACAGGATGGGACGGACAAGAACACGTTGGCCGTCGTCCCGATTCTTGTTGCGGAACAAGTCGGGAAGGACATTGCTGTTATCGAATTCGACAACAAAGAGGATTTGTCAACAGTTGCGACAACTGCTTTCGACGACGACAGCATGGACTCATTCCAGAATCAGCCCATGGAGCCAGGTGCCATTCTTGCGTCCACCAGCCATGATTCTCGCACTACTACTAGACACACTCCAAAGTCAGCCATTGCCATTACGAAAGCAAATTCGAAAGCGGTACACGCCAGGTCGAAAAAGGAAAAGACACTTACGAAAGCCGCGACTCAAGATTCAGACAAGCGAGATGCCTATCAAGAAAATTCCCGGCTTACCGAAGGGGATCAACCGTCAACTACAACGCGTACTCGCACTCGCGGACGCAGAGGCCGACGCGGCAGGAAGTTGGCTGGAGTCAATGCCACTGCTGCGACAGCTATTCAGCCTGTTCCTCCTGCGTTCCAGCTTGTTGATCAGAATTATCCTTCCCTTGCGACAACCACGATGGCGCCGACGACGTCTGCCAAGCCAAAAAATATGAAGGCTAGCAACAATCTGCTAGAGCGCCTTCAGCGCAGTCAGCGCCGCAAGTTACTAATGCATTGTCGACCCGCTGCCCAAGCGGCAAGTCCCGCACATTGCAAAGACAGTGTCAAAGAAAGTGTCTTAAAGGTTCCGGCAGATGTCGTGGGCCAAGGATCTAACGAGGCAGTTGCTGACTTTCTAACTAATCCGGATGCGCAAGAAAGCAACGTCACACAAGATGTGAACTCCAAGCAGCAGCTGACACATCAATCAACGAGTGAGCTTATCTGCGAACCGCAATCCAGCGCGAGCGCATACATCAATGCAGCGACTAAAGGACTGATTACGGTCACCGAGGTCCCAATCGCCTGCGAGCAAGTTGCTTGCAGCGCCGCCAAGTCACAATGTGATCCATGGATCTATGGTGATCCGCTCCCAACAAGACTAAGACGTTTTGGACCGATACGTGAGGGCTGCCGATGGGGCGACCTTAGTTCTGATTCCGAGGAGGAAGAAGCAGATGCAGTGGCAGCCAGCAACCCTCTGGTGGCAGAAGAAACCATCAAGTCAACGTGTGATCCATGGATCTATGGTGATCCACTCCCAACAAGACCGAGGCGTTTTGGACCGATACGGGAGGGCTGCCGATGGGGCGACCTTAGTTCTGATTCCGAGGAAGAAGAAGATGCAGTGGCAGCCAGCAACCCTCTGGTGACAGAAGAAACCATCAAGTCAACGTGTGATCCACTCCCAACAAGACCAAGACGTTTTGGACCGATACGGGAGGGCTGCCGATGGGGCGACCTTAGTTCTGATTCCGAGGAGGAGGAAGATCTTCCTGCAGGCTACGTTTCGGATGACGACAACTGGTAAAATAACACGATTCATGCCGAAGTGCAGACAATACAAAGACGTTAATATGAATAAACATAAAAAGTAAATCAAATCAGTCTTATGCCAAGAATATATATATATGACATTACATAGATTAGATGCGAAGCGTATCTTTGACACGTAGAGAAAACAGAATTGCGACGACTGTTACAACCGATTGTCAACTTGACTTTCGTAAAGTCACAGTCAGCATGATCTTGCAAGTATATTAAAGTGTCTCGTGTATATATAGCACCACCCACCAAATCCGATCAAACACCGACTTGACGACAACAAAACGCGCGAAGTGCGATGACAGTCACCTCGCCAAAACAACGGCACTAAGCGGACACACCAAAAGAACCTTGAAGTAAGCACGTTTATGTTGTGCACATGAGCTATTGCCTCTAGCATCTGCCTTCGCTGCAGCGTGCACTATCAGTAGACGCTATTGCCAATCGTCAGGTTCATTGTGTACTACGGTAGAGTAGACCCTTAATCTCGGCCAGCACGAGGCACCAGTTTATCGCACAAAAGTCCCTCAAATCTCAGTCGTGTTCTTCACTGGTTTGAATTTAAGAAATGAAGACTGTAACAGATATGCTTGTTGTTGGTAATTCTTTATTACAATGTGTCAAAAGCGACGGAAGCGAAGTTCCTTTAATCAGCAATTCCAGCAGACGCTCATGCACTCATGCATGTCATCGAGAATAAAACGTTGGCAAAAGCAATGTCATGCGATACAGGCTGTCGCACTGATTGTATCGATTCATGTGGTTTCGGGGATTGCTCGATGGGAGTCGAACTCATGCTTCAATCCCGTCGAAGCGACAAAGCAAAGAATAATGTCTTCTCGAAATCGTTGTCAGACCAACAGTCCCATGCAATATCACTTGACCGTTGGGCAAGTAGGTTGCTACTTGGCATAACTGACAGGGACAAACAGCGCGGGACCAATACAGTAGACGAGTTGACTGTATTCGAACAGTTTCTTGTGCACCTTGCACATTCAATTTCACCACGCCGCCCACGAGGCAATAGTTGGAAACGAGTGCCAGTGAAAACTACGTCATGAGGCAATAGTAAGAAACGAGTGCCAGTGAAAACTACGTCATGCAGCAATAATGTGAAACGAGTGCCAGTGATAACTACGTCATAAGGCAATATTGTGAAACGAGTGCCAGTGAGAACTACGTCATCAAAACATATGCCTCTTCCAGCGTAAGGTGCACGAGCAACCTCGTAATTTGGCGCTCCTGCGACGGTTCAAAAGCCAACTTGCGCGCGTTAATGGACGACGTCCAACAAGCACCATGATAACCATATAAAAGTTCTCTAAGTAGGACGGCCATATGTATGTAATGCTAGGACTTTAGGCCCAAGTCCTTGCGTATTTCTTTCAAGAATGCTTCAATGAAACCAGCAAACCCTCGCATAGGCGGCACTGGCGGTCCTGATCGCGCTGCAGCGCCTATATTATTGGTCATTGCTGAGGTACCAACGGCTTGCATCTTGCTCAGCTCCTCGAAAGCTTTGTTGAAAGACTCGGAGCCAGTCTTATGGAACTCTTGGATCTTGGAGTCGCTTCGAATGGCAAACTTTTGAAAGGTTTTCGAGTTGGACAAACCTTTGATAATGATTTCATTGGCAATGTAGTTTGCCACCCGCTGCACAAATTGATTCATATATTGGTGTTGAATGTATTGTTGCCACAATGCACTGAACGATGATCGAAGGTGAGAAAGTCGCGCGATGGACGAAACTGACAGTGAAAAGGAAGGCGCGCAGCACGAGTTCAGTCGCGGTGGGATGTCACTTTCTTCATATTATTTTGCTCTTGTAGCATCGCAGGAACTGCTTATTCGGTTTCCTTGCTTACTGTTAGTTTCTCTCCAAGATAAGAATTTACCAAATTAGCATTGTCCTGTGAAGCGTGCAATGAGGAGAAAATAGGGGCCCAGCAGGCTTCACTTCCCGTGCAATACAATAAGTAGCAATGCCTTAATCACAGACTATAGCGTGTTGCAATGGTAACCTTCTGATCTAAGTAATTCTGCTGAGCAGAGAATAGCTAATATACGCAGCGAAACTAGAGGTAAGTTCATTTCTTGTGCTTGGCTGAAACCTCAGCGACTGCCTTTGCCTCAAACTCCTCCTTGAATTTGGCATACTTGGCTTCGTCAAACACATTGTCACTGGCTGTCATGAAAGCAAGCCGTGCGGCAGCGTCGTATGGGACTGAGATGTTTCCGTTGCGGACCTGCTGCTTTGCAGTAACCATGGCGACGGCGCCTGCAAGGTATGCCTTTCTGAACTCGGGAAATTTAGCTTCGTCAAATGAACAAAACTTCTGTGTGAAGGCTAACTTGGCTGGCGCATCATAGTCAACAGCAATGTCGATACTGCTAGCAGCTTTCGGCGCTGCTGCCGTTTTGGCGGGGGCCGCCTTCGATGGAGCAGCCGGCGTAGATGCACTATCGCGCGCCGCCTTCTTGGCAGTGACCATTGCCACAGTCTTGGTATAGTATTCCTCTTTAAAAGCTTCAAACTTCTTGGCATCAAATTTCTTGTTGGATGCGTCAAACTCTAGTCGAGCGGCCGCATCATAAGGAATGGACAAGTCGACGGTAGCTGCATCTGATTCTAAAGTTGCAGCCTTCTCTGGCTCTTGGACAACGGCAGTAGCAGCAGGCTTTGGTGCGACGGCGGTCACGCCCGGTGCACCACCTTTGCTCATATCGTTTCCAACATGCTTAAAGATTGCTTTTACAGTAAGTTCAAGGTCCTCCTCAAATGTTGTCGCGGCCGCAGCAGCGGAGAGTGATGTTGTTGGTCGGAAAGCGGTGCGCGAAACGAATGCGTCGGCGTTTGCGAATGACAGAGCGAGTACAGCAACATGAAGCTTCATTTCAGGATCCTTTTATCGGTATATGCACAGTGGAGCGAGGGAAGTAAGCGTCTGTTGTTGTTCAACTGCAACGCTGGAGGACGACAGCACGAGGCAGCCATGTTTTCGGTAAGTTGACGCCGCTTTTGCGCGTGCGCGACAAGACGAAAGTACGTCAGTGTGTTTGTGTACTCTTTTAACAACAGTTGGCTCTTCTGCGTCATGAAAACAGAATAAAACGGCCAAACGGAAGCATTCGATCCCACGAGAATTACAAATGACTCATCCGTTTGATCTTGCGATTGCCTGCAACCTGCAACGCTTGGCCGCTAGTGAGACTGGCGTATAGAAGTCGATCATTCTGTAGCCTGAAAGGTCTCGCGACAACTGCATACAGTACGACATAATCTACATATTACAAGCCGTCGAGTAGCGAGGTTATACTAACAGGGGCAAGATGTGCTGAAACTGCGCCATGTAGTGCCTGTACCGTGCGCACCAAGGGACACGAAGACGCATCGTTCACTCTCGGCGACCTCTTCCAACAATACCGCATTCGCTTCTTCGTACTGTCGCCTATACTTTCAATCAGAATAATGAATTCCTCTTGTAATTCATGTCGAACGCCAACCGAACGGCACCTTGGTCGGGAATCAAAGGCTCATTTACTTCAGCAATGTCATACAGTAAGAATTCTTCGATTTAACAAAAGTACTGAGTTCACGATCGCGAATGGTGCCATCGTCGTCAAAGTGTTTGCGCTTGAGAATGAGTGCTTTGGTTTGTTCGATGCCTTCCTCTGTCGTAGGCGCCGCATTTCGAAACGCATGCAGACTAGTTGTCCGACTGGACCGCACTTCTGCATCAGGATCAAATGCACTAAGTTTCATCAAGCACATCAACAACGCCCCAAGTCTCAGTAGAGCCATGGTGGTCTTCCTCGTCAGTTGGGTCGACCGAAATCCGCAATGAACACTTTCGTCGTTTGGATAACAGCCAGCCGACGGTCCAATGACTGGTAGATTGGCCAATTTTTGTGTTGCTTGCGTCAGATGCCGCTCTATCCAATCGAGGCACATTCCAACACATAGACACCAACCAGCAGCAAGCAGTAAGAATACAGCAGCCACTCCAGCCAAGCAATCAACCAAGACGCAGCTTCAATTCAAGTGACGAGGGTTGAACCAGCGGCTGCTTTATTGCTTATGTCCGCCATATCTACCTTTATGATACACTTGTTTGCATTTCCAGCAGCTGGCATGATCCATTGAACCGAATGGTCGTGACGCGCAGAATTTGAAGCCGTCGAAGACGAGAATAAGAATGGAACAACATCTAAAGCCTCCCACTGGATATGACCCATGTCAATGCAACTGTCTAAATTTGCTTACTCGATAAATGCGCTTCATTGTAATTCGACAAGCATGTTCTCGTCGTTTCCATTCACTGTCAATTCATGGATGCATTTTGCTCGTAGTCATCGTCGCCGTCCTTCGCGAGGCCTGTAATGGATATAAGCAGACCAACTTAATTGCATAGCAATTCATAGAGTCTATCATAGTAGCAAGACTTGTCATCGTCATCGAAGGCTGTGCGTGCAATGACTATTCTGCCGGTGCCACAACGAATGTTCCATGGTCGATTGGTCGATCGGACCATTTCCAGTACCGATAAGACTATTAAGCCGATCCGACATAATACAGGCTCGGCTTGCTCGTTCGTGATGTTTCGTCATGCGTTCCACGATTTCTTTCGGGACCATCAAATACCTCGAGGCGCACACGAAGCTTGCTGCTGCTGCCACTATCGATGCATCAAGTACATCTTACTGCTTTCCTGTCAGCATGTCAGGATTGGAAGCAATCTCCTTTTTCATTCTGCCAATTGCGGCAGCCGTATTTTCCTTCCGTGATCAATGTGGACGAGCCGATGCCAATGGTGGCGTGGTCGATGACGACCACTACTCAAGCATAATGACAAACAACTATACGTATGGACCGAAAGAAGCATGTCCAGAGGTTATATGTTCAAGCAGCTCTACCGATGAAAGCTTAACGAGTGGTTTGTCCTTTTACATGGCGAATCCAATCGACGAGAATGACATTCCGTTGATCCTTGTCGACTCGACGACAAGCTACACTGACTAGCACAACTTGAGCAGACAATTTACAACTCTTGAGTTTAAAAATCTACGTCTCGCAAGTATATGTAAAGCCTGTGTTTTATCACGAGTATAAGCGCGTCATTTTTGGCTGCTTGGTCAATATGGTGATTAAAAGTAACGTCTTCATGGCCGAGTTATTGGGTGAAAGTTTACAATAAGAATTGCGCTACCGGTATAAGATTGATATAGAAAACCACACCTCTTGACAACTCAAATATGACAATGGCACCAGTAGTTGGCAGGTGTGCGCAGATCTGTCCTGTAGTTGACCACACGTCCGCTTCTTACCGTAGATCCCTAGACGAACAATTGCAACATGAGTCATCTTGACGACTATTTTTGGCTGCAGGGTTCACAGTGGGAAGATTGTTGTTGGCTTGCGGCTACCAGTACTCGTATTTGCACTTGTTTTCCATACTGAAACTACCTCGGTGCTGAGTTGCGATACGACAGATATGAATGCCGGTGTGAATAGTTTAGACCGCGAAAATGGCGTCCTCGCACCATTATTTCATCGACCAACAGAGCATCAATCTGCTGGTTTGCAATCACTTCCGCAACTTTTTACACAGCATATAACATAACTTGGATACAGGATTATCATGTCCGATTGCAATATACCGGTTTTGGCCGGCAACAGCAACGTACAGACGAGCACCATGGCAGCTTCCATTTCGAACGCACCATCTCTACCGGTACCCACCTTGGAAGAATCATGGGAGCAGTTGTACGAGCAACTCAAGGCATTTCGTGCAATGACGGGAACCTGTTTGGTTCCTGGGCGCTATCCGGAAAATATCTTTCTTGGATATTGGGTCGGCAAGCAGCGTCGACTATACAAAGATGGCAAATTGTCTCGGGAACGAATTGCAAAGTTGGAGGCGATTGGATTTAAATGGGTTGTTACTGTCTCTCTCGGCAATATGCGGCGATCAAATGACTTTTGGGATGCGTCATTTAAGCATTTGAAGGCGTATCGTGCTTTGACGGGCGACTGCTTGGTTCCTTATGGATATCCGGAAAATCCTTCTCTGGCATTTTGGGTGAGTCGGCAGCGCAAAAACTACAGGAAGGGAATCTTGTCTCGGCAACGTCAAGCACGCTTGGATGCAATTGGTTTCGTGTGGGATGCGACTCCAAAAGGTCTTGTCGGAGCGAACGTGGCGACAGGTGCAAGCAACGTTTCTTCCGAGTCGGCTTGCAAAAAGGGAACAAGCGCGGCGTCAACGATTCAGCCATCTGTTCGCACGCAGGAGGAATCGCAACCAGCCTCGGCAGTGGATACGGTCATGTCAGATGTTGACGATGATGCCAGCCATGCAAGTGTACTGTTCGAACTCGTCGTGTTGGAACGTAACCGCGCTAAACGGTACAAGGCCAAAGCGGCAACGTATCGCAGTCAGCGTGACGAGCACGCCCAGCGGGCTGAGAAACTGGCTCTGCGACTTTCAAAGCACCGCAAATTAGCAATCGAGCGTATTGAAGAGCTTTCTAATGAAGTGAAGTTGTTGAATCGCGGGCATCCTTCGCGCCAAAATTCCATCTAAAGACGTCGAAGCCATGCGGGTCGTTTGGCTGAGTATAGGTCTTGTTGGCGTAACATAGTATATTGACTCCCAATAAACTCTTCCTGTTTAACATAGTAATACATATGACTGCTGTTCACGAGACATTTGCTCAATCGACTCGCTAGTGACTACGAGTCAATTAGAGTATGCTTGCAGCCACTCGACCGTACAAAGATGTTTACACGATATTACTAGTGCAGTAAAAAGCAAATACGACAGAATTATTAACGGTAAAGATGCTCATTCAAAAGGTTCTTGGCAATCTGTCGCTCCCATTTGTCGCCGTTCGACAGCAGCTTCTCCTTGTCGTACAATAGTTCCTCGCGCGTCTCGGTCGCAAACTCAAAGTTAGGTCCTTCCACAATGGCATCAACTGGGCACGCTTCTGCGCAAAAGCCGCAGTAGATGCATTTTGTCATGTCAATGTCGTATCGAATGGTACGACGCGCGCCATCCTCTCGTTCCTGCGTTTCAATGGTAATGGCTTGAGCCGGACAGGCAGCCTCGCAAAGCTTGCAGGCAATGCAGCGCTCCTCACCCGATGGGTAGCGACGCAAGGCATGCTCTCCGCGAAAACGCGGCGAAAGGTGACCCTTTTCGTAGGGATAATTGATGGTAACCTTGGGTTTGAAGAAGACTTCGCCAGCCAACCAAAACGCGCGCGCAATTTCCGTAATGAAGAAAATCTTGGAGGAATTGTCTAGAATTTCGTTCCATGGAGTCTTTATGAATTGACAGATGATGCATGTGAGTTGTCTTTTAGCTAAAAGTAGCGCGTCGCAAGTGTCGGCGTCAGCCGAATAGCCTCCTTGATCCCACTTACAGGCATAATGTTCTCCTTGTACGACGGCCGTTCCAAATCATTTTGTTTCGGGACATTTGAGCTAAATGCTCGAGCGCTAGAGGCGGCCAGTCCTCCTCGGTTGCGAATGGCGAGGAAGGATCGGCGGGCGGTCACGGAGGAGAGGCTCATGGTGGAGGTTGTGCGAGACGCCGCACCTTCGATTGGAGGACGTCACGACAAGTGGTGGTGAGACAGTCTAGCGATTCTTTTATAGCTAAGAAGCACGTAGAGCACCCATGCAAGTTAAATCACCCTCACAGCATGATAGAGAATGCATGTTAATACCTGCCCAGCATGTTCTTAATCGTTGCATTTCAATCAACCCACTCAGTGGTGGGAGAAGTTTCTATTGGCCCCAGCCCGTCGACTCGCCCGCCAAAAGAGGCCCTCCCTGAGAAAGTACATGCCAGTTTTGTACGGAAGTTATGATTTGAAAGCCGACAGCGGTTACGGGCGGTAAAGAAACGAGTTTTTCCAGAGAATGCTGAAAGGATGTGAGTGGCGGCAGCCCACTGTGAGCGTGCGCCGCGCTCGCGACTTCACCTTTACCATCTCGCCAGCGTTTGCACCATTGAATGGACGTTAGCGTATCAAAGTTCGTGCCGCCGTACGTCCGACGCGATGGCCTTTGGAATATCTGTACGAAGAGACATGAGGACATGCCGATGAGATCAGTCCACGTCAAAATGGATTGGTGTTGCACACTCTAACAATGGATCACACGATCTCTAGCATACAAGTTGAGTATTATCGGCTAGCGGATAGAATTGCAGTAAAGAAATCGTATATAGTGTGTTGTGAGCGGTTTTAATTAGCCGAAGTAGTATCTGACTGTTGACGACAGCGTTGATTGACCAAATGCTGGGATCGTCTTGGTGAAGGTACCAGTCGATCTGCCAACCATCTACACGGTATGGCTATCACTCGGAGCTCGTTGTTCAGGCGAGACGATTCGCGAGATGCTGCTTCATCGAGCTGGAGTCACCGCTTGCAAAGAGCAAGTCGTCGGCGTTTACGGAGACAATGAGTTGGAGTGATTGGCGCTAAAGCGGTGGGAAGTGCGAGTATCCGCCGAACCGTTGACCCGAGTGGTTTCTCATGGTCACGAGTTCCTGCAGCAGTGATCCAAAGCATATTTCACGGCTAAAGTGCGTCGGAGCAAGCACCGAGGGGTCAATAATCGATGATGGCAGAAGGACTAGAGGGCGTTATGAATTAGCGATAGTGAGAACTCGTGGGCAGGCATTCGAAAACCGATGGAGGGCCAGCAACCATGTTCTTGCCTTCGTCGCTTGCAGCATCATTGGATTGGCTTGTGTTATCGCTTGTGGAGCCTTCATAATGATTGTCAGCGCGACCGATTTTCGACAGTGACTGTCAAAAGGGCAATCGACTCGTTTCGGTCTCGATCTTGGTTTTACTCCAACCACGACGGCTATGCGAAAGCTTTCCACATTTGACCGACTCTTCGCGTTTGCTCGCCGCTTGGATCTCTTCGCTTTTGCGGTCGATTCTGGAGTTACGGCTGCCAACGATGGTGCCAAGTGCAATTGACTGATTCAGTCCGGAGGCGCAACTCGCCACTGTGAATGCTGTTAATGGTGTTGCTGTCGTCGGTTCTTAATGGGAGTGAGATACAATCAGAGCTTGTGGGGATATGCGGGACCTTTCAGAAGTAATGAGTGTGAGTGAACTTGTTCAAATTGGTCGTGTCGAATTGTGGAGGTGGCGCGGCGAGGCGGCGCGTCGATGAGCGAACGATAATGCCCGAACGCTAATGACCTGATTGACATTTTAAAGTACGATTACCTTAACTGTCAGTCACAGTTGGCACGCCGGCACATCCTTTTGGACTGTTTGGCCCGCAAGCGAATTTCACGCAGAAGCATCGTCGATCGTTCGAACGCGAAGCAATCTGCTCCTCCTTCTATTCATACCGATTGCTCGTCACAATCGAGAATCAGCCTGACTTGAAGCAACGAAACCGTCTCACACCTTTTACTACTACTACCAACACTACCATGATGAACAGTACCAAGCCAACCACGAAGACTACCGAGCCTCGCTCTGCCGCTGGAAGCTCCCTTGGCTTTGCCGAGGGTGCGGAACGAACAAGCGCTGCCCGCAATCCTTCCACTTCCAATCTTGCCCGCGGCTCCGCGGCCCATTCCTTGGGAGGCAATCAGGAGGCAACGGTGGAGCAGAGCAACATTCAGTCGCTGTCACTGTTGGCTGCGGCTGCGGCTTCTGCTGCTGATGCGGCTGCTGCGGCTGCTTCTGCTGCGTCTGCTGCTGCTGCGGCTGCTTCTGCTGCTGCTGAGACTGCGGCGTTGGCGTCTGCTGCTTTGGCTTCTGCTCTGGCTGCGGTAGCTTCTGCTGGTGGTGAGTTATTTGCTTGATGACGATATTGTTCTTTTTCAGCTAACATTAATTTTGACCTTTCGTGCTTGCCATTCTTGTCCAGATGCCATTGACGTTCTCCAGCTAACGGGAGCTGTTGATGCTCATGAGGACTCGTCTGCGGCTTTGGTATTTGACGATGGTAAATGATTTGCAGCTGCTTACTCGCTTGAATGTCAAGCATCTCATTTCATCTCATTGTCGTTCGTTTCTTCTTGGTAGACTGCTTGGAACCTTCTGCTCCAGTGGTGGACGAGTCACCTGCTGTTGACGAAACGATTGACGCCGCTCGCAACAACGACTTTGCTGGTATACTAGCTTCAGTCGAGCAGGAAGCGCAAGTATCAGTTGCAAGTCAAGAGGAGGACGAGGAGGACGAGGAGGACGAGGACGAGGAGGAGGACGATGACGGCGACGACGGCGACGGCGACGGCGACGGCGACGACGACGACGACGACGATGACGACGATGACGACGATGACGATGATGACGACGATGAAGGTAAGCATCAGTGCACTCACGCATCTTTCGTGTCATCCATAATCATGTCATGTTCACTAACGCATCGCTGCTATTGTCCACAGCTGACCCTTTCATTGTTGGGCCAGCCCCCATTGACTGCGCTGCGCGTGTCCGAATGGTCATCCTTTGTTCCAATCGCGCCTTTGGTGAGCCTGTGATTTCGAACCGCATTGCGCGTGACTTTGTGGGTGTTCTTGCATTCGCGGTCCGCACAAGACTTTCTGCGATCCAGAATGCGATGCTCCATGCGGCAGGTTCATTCACACCATAACATCAACACAAGTTTACCGCATAGCGGCTGAAATGGTGGGGTACATGGACTTCTTTCCTAATGATGTTGATCTCCTCGAGAATTGTCTGAATTCGTTGATTCTCATTGGCGCACGCCTTAAGGGCAGTAATGGCCGAGAAGCCATCTACCGCTTGGTCATGGACGCATTGTTGGTGCATGTGGAGCATCATGCTGATGTGGTCGATCGTTTCCATTCGTTATTCTTGATTCTCATTACCGACTCTCGTTCAGCCAGAACCTTTATTAGCGAGGTGGAGCCCGCTGGTGAGGTGTTGGTTGTCAGCCGCCCTTGGCACAGAGAAGCTGTTCAACAGCTTTTGGATACTCCCGGTTTGTTAGGCCGTCTGATATGGGTGTTCCATGATCGATTATTTACTCGCCCAATCGATCGTTTAAAGGTGAACCTGGACATGTTCTTCTGCTGCTACATGTGTTGCAACCTCATTTTGCTTCCGGACAGCCCGCATTATGAAACTCGCTTTGTGTTCCACGAGTATTATATCCGATTGAAGCAATTGTCACCGGCGACCGATGAGCTTAATTTTGCACTGGTGCGAGTGGATGACAATGGCGAGGAAGTTGTGTTGCGCGATATTTAACTGCATGGGCACTAGGAGACGAGGTAAAGATGGTGAAACACGGATGCGTCAAGCGCGAAGGGTCTACCTAGTTCAAAACCAAATATATTTGCATATATAATTTGTTGCATGTTTATGAATACAAGTAATAGTGTACTTAGCGTTCATACTATTGTATCAAACTCGCAATCTCAAGTTTTATTCCTTGTCCCATCCATTTCGCTCCGTCGTAACGTCAATCATTTCAAAGTAACCAACTTCGGTATCACCGTGCTCGTCCATGGAATGCACTGATCCTTCCACGGCAAGCTTGGCTCCCACCATGTACATGCTTCCAATAAATGTTCGCTCAACGCTAAAGGAAAACTCTTGCATGTCGGTTGGCTGATTGGATGTTGCGCCGGCTGTAAATGTTCGACGAAGCGTCATTTCAAACTGCTGATTCTCATTGTCAATGGACCATGTACCTGATGCTTCGGCAAAGAGTGGACCATCCGTTTCTCCGACCGTGACGGTGCGGTCGGCGTTCAAGAAAACTTCTGTGACGGCTTTTTCACTGTCTTCGAGTTCCTCGAGGTTAAAGTACTTTTCGACTGGCGATTCCGTCACTGCTGCTGCTTTTCCAAGATGAAGCTGTAAATACAAATGAAAGCGCGATTGCAAAATCAGTGATACGTTTCAGTGAGCATGTCGGACGCAGCCATCATGATTTGCACCATCGATCATTTGCATACCTTTGAGACGGATTGAAATCGATTACATCGGAATGGATTCACTACAAATGCATCAATTTGAGCGAGCAGAAGCATTATATATAGTACAGTCAGCATGATGAAGCGTTTGGTAGTTGAATGGAAGGTCGTTGCCAATTGATGAAAGATCCGCACGGTGATGTCGAATCCTCCATGGTGTCGGCGCGCCAACATTGAGTAACGGAGCGACTCGAGTACGTCATTCGCGGCGCGGCAAACATCAACTTGGCGGTTTCGTCGTTTCGTCTCGTCAAATTTTGTTACATGACCAAGACCAGTTAGTCGCTGAGAATCAAAGCTTTACTACTCTTCAACTATTTACAGGTTGAGATATAATGAGGACGATGCTATTTGCGCTGGCTGTGAGGCTCTTTCTTCCCGCTTTATCGTCGGGCTTTGTCGTTCCAACTTCCAAAAACAACATTCGCCGGCAAGCATTTTGTCAGTCGATTCAACGCAGCAATTCACACCAATCAAGGCAACATGCAGCAGCAGGCAAGCAACCAAACGATGTTTCTTTACCAGACATGTCGGATGTTGGCTTTGTTGTCCTGGCCGGCGGCAAGGGAAGTCGCATGAAGGCCAGTCTACCAAAGCAATTCATGGAACTTTGCGGAGTGCCGATTTTGCATCACTCGCTGCACTTGTTTCTGGAAGATTTGCCCAATTTTCTGTCGCAGCGCAATGTTAAATCGTCTCCGTTCGTGGTGCTAGTATTGGATCCATCTTATCAAGCCGAGTATCAACCAATAGTTGATCGTTACCAAGGAAGATTGGCCTTTGCGAATCCTGGCGTTGAGCGGCAAGGATCCGTCGAGAATGGACTCAACAAGTTAGTGGAAATGAGCAATCAGCAATGCCAATATGCGGCCATTCACGACAGTGCGAGGCCGCTAGTGACGATTGACGAAGTCTGCAGCGTTGTCAAGGACGCCAAGCAATTCGGAGCAGCCGTATTGGGCGTGCCCTGCAAGGCGACGATCAAAGAGTCAGAGGACGGACAAGTTGTGCTACGAACTATTCCGCGGTCGAGGCTATGGGAAGTTCATACGCCGCAGGTTGTTCGCATTGATACACTGCAGCGCGGTTTTGCAAAGGTTGCCGCAGAAAACTTGGAGGTGACGGACGACGTTTCCATTGTCGAGGCGCTCGGTGAACCTGTGAAGCTGACCTTGGGCGAGTACACCAATCTCAAGATTACAACGCCAGAAGATATGGATGTGGCGACTGCGATTCTGCGTGATAGGGGAAATGTCATTGCAAACATGCTGGCGGTGAATGGAGGGTCACACGTGGATGACTCATTTAAGCCGCCTCCGCCTCAAAAGAGACGTCGGCAAGCCTTCAGTGTAATTGGAGAACCCGACGCAAACTGGTCGCCTCGACAAAACTGGTATGAAGGTACGCGAAGCTCCATGAGGTCAGACTCGATGAACATTGATGAGTGGGAGTCGTAAAAGTGTGGCAAGCTAATAATGCAGTAAAGAGGAATAACGCGGAGGAACAACACGCACAATCACGTGGTTTAGTACTGTAACTGCTATTGTAATAACCAGTATGTAACAATTACGCAAATGCATGTATCATGTCAAGTAAAATTCGTTTTAATGTCATCATTATTCATTCCTGCCTAATCAATCTTGATGGAAGCAAAGACAATTTTGTTAAACCACAATGAAGTCGCCACACCGACAAAGCCCATCAACATAAACAATCCCAGCGACGCCAATCCCATGTATCCAAAGTAAAGCATGTACGTCGCAACGCTGCTTGCCTCGAGCTGCTTGAAGTAGACGAACGAGTACATGAAAACGTAAATTGCCGTCGCTCCACCGTTGCAGAAGGAACGCCACCACCAGTGGTAATCCTCCGAGCACAGCTGAAAGTAGGTGAACAAGACGGTAATCTCGGCACAAGTGACAATCAAAATCATAAAGACCAGCAAGAGGAAACCAAAGACATAGTAGTAGTAATCCATCCAAACCGACGCCATGATGTAGTAAAGCTCAACGAAGCAGGCGCCAAACGGAAGAATGCCACCAATCATGAGGGTGAATGGAACGCCCATGAACCACGGCTGATCCGGTATCTGACGAGGAATACTGCTGGTGTTGACGGGAAATTCAATCGCATCTTGCTTGTAACCAAAGTAGGCTCCCAAAAAGACGAGCGGCGTCGAAATGCCAAACCACAAAACGACCAAAATGAGTATGGTCGTAAATGGCACTGCATCCGTTGATCCGTTCACCATGGCGGTAATGTCCATGATGAAAAAGAGCAAGAACGCAATACCTGGAAATCCCATGGCCGTCGACAAGGTCGCTCGCTGCCACGCCTTGCCTTTAAACGTCTTATACATGCGCGCCGTCACGTAACCATTGACGCTGCCCATGAGTACAAACAGCAACAATTGCGCCATGAGCAAATGTCCGCGACGCGCAGGGCTCATGAAACCCAACGACGCAAAAACAATTGTAACGATACCCATGCAAAGCAGCTGACAACCCGTTCCCATGGCAATGGAAAGAAGCATGGGCGAAAAGCTCGGCGGCCGGAACACGTCGGCATGAACCAACTTCCATCCGTACTCTTCGAGTTCCTCCTGACGCGCCTCCTCGTCCTGCGCCACTCGATTGTAGCGATTGATATCGCGTCTCAAGTTTCGCACAAGAATGGCAGCAATCATGGCCGAAAGCACCACGACAATGACCAATGAGTTGGCAATGCTCAACCAGTGCACCTTGGCTGGAACGGCATTGTCCATGCTCAAGTAAATATCCCAGCGCGAGGCCCAGCGCAATTCAGTATTCTCCGTCCAACTGACGTCGTAGGTGAAGAGCACTCGTCCAGATGCCAATTGCGGCAATCGTCCACCGGCCGTGACCATCTCGTAGGTAGTATGGTTGCGATCCTTAATGCCAGGATTGCAGGAATCAATGGGGTTTGTAATCTTGGCTTTGATCGACAAGTAGTTGGAGTCTTGGTCAGTGATGCTTCCAGCAGTTTCATCAATGGCTTCAAACTCGTGCGCAATGGAAAAGGGTTCGACAGTGAAGCGCACCACTCGATACTTGTTGGCTTCATTCTCCACGGCATGGTACATGATTTCAATGTTAACATGGTTATGTACATAGGCTTGCTTGGAGTCTTCGCTAATAAAGCCAATGGGAAAGCCTTGCCAGTATCGCGTCGTAATATGCTCATCGTCCTCCACCTTGGAGGCGGCTGGCAAATTATCAACGATCCAATTGTGATGGTAGTTGCGTCGAATGGCCTTGACGACCTTGTTTTGATTGACACCAGCTTGCTCGGCATGTCCAATGTGATTGATGCAAAGCTGTTCGCAGTACATTTCCTTGCGCATGAGCAAGTGGTAGGGCGATGACTCGATGCGATCGCCGGCAAGAAACTCTCCCAAGTTTTCAGAGTCGCGGACCGGACCTCCCTCCGGAGTGCAAAAGGGCAACTGGTAGTAGTCAATTGGATAGAGTGTCTTGGTCGACGTCAGCTTGTTCACCTTGAGTTTCACTCTGTATAAATAGGAGCAGAGGGGAGGAATAGATATGGTGAGCAAAAGGATCGGATCCGCGGCAAATACAACGAATCATTCGTCTCTTCCACTTTCATATGTCAATCAATTTACGTACGGAGCATTTTCCTCAAAGGACTGCGGATTTACTCCTGGCAAGTAGTAGGACGAAGCCGATTTTGCGCCGAAAATAAGAACTGAAGCAACTGCTGCCGCAAGGTTCATCATGTTGCTGATTGCTGACTGCTGCTTCCTGTAATAATATTAAATGATGCGCTCTTGACTCGCAGGTCAGACGGAGAATTATTACTCTACTTTTCTCTCTTTGAATACCAAGTCAAAGCCTTGTCGACTCTACGCAAGCTGCTTTCGTCGCTTCACTTGGATGGAATAGCCGTTGTGCGCAAGTCGGAGGCTCGCGAGCGGATCTGTCATCGTCGTTGCCCGGCAAACGGTCATTGGAGAGGGAGAACGACGGACAGACGTTCGGAAGCGGAAGGCAAACGAGTCACGGATGAAGGAGTCATGCTGCGACAATCTGGGTCAGGTCATTGTGGGCGCGGCGGCGGAACTCACGCATGGATCAACTTCTCGTCCCGCTTGCTTATTGCTTGTTTGCTTGCTTGGCTGATGCAGTCTCGGTCCGATTGCTACTCTGGCTAGTGACGAAAGACGTGTGACTATCGGTAGCAAGGGAAGGCAAGGGCGACTACAGATTATTCATAATACTCAGAATACGACGACTCTTCTTCATTAATTATTTGTGAATCAGCACCTCGGCCGACATTTCCAATAACCAACAACAGTCACGCTATCATGACGAACAGAAACAACAGCATTACAAGCAGCATTAAATGGTCTGGTCTCGAGACGCCTGGTATGAAGGATGCCAAATGCAGTCTGTTACTGCAGGACGACATTGTGTACGACTGCAAAATCAAGACGCTACCCAAGCAGCGCGTCCTCGTCTATCAAGACAAGTCGTTCCATCCAAATAGCAACAACAATACATTAAGTAGTGGAGCAGCTAATCACAATAATAATAAGAATACAACAGGTGCAAACAGCGACGACAATTTCCACGTTGATTTTCCTGGCGCTACCATTCTCCAACTCGAACCAAGCACCAGTCAACAGCAACAGCAGCAAGGCAACTCCAGTAACGCAAGCACCATGCCAGTCACACTGACAGTCGGCGGGCGCTGTCTCTTTACGCCAGAAAACTATCAAGACTTTTCTGTCATGATGCGAACCAAGCAGCAGTCCATGGATATGCATATTGCACCTAACGGAACCTTTGACTGGCCCGATGTAGAATCGCTCTTGCTTTGTCCAGTCTGCGGAGAGCGCTGTCCAGTGCCAACGAGTAATACGAGTAATGATACCAATACTAACAACGATGACAATAACGATCAAGAGTACTGGATGCTCTTTTATCCGTTGCTACAAATCACTGTCGTCAAGGGATCGCAAATGACTCTTGGCACGCGCACCATTTGTCGTTTGACTTGCTTGGAGTGCATGGAAGACTTGCTGGAAGGCATGACGCTCACTGTTCAGCCGGGAAGTAGCAGCGGCGGAAGAAGTTCCACCAACCAACTGGCAACGGCAATTTTACCAACAGGCAATACTACAGATCAAACAGCAGGTACAGCAGCAGCACCACCAGCACCTACACGCGTCAGTCGGACCCGTCGACTTGCCTTTACGCTACCAGCATCGGACGTGTTGGCGGAGGCTGGCTCGGCCAGTTTCTTGGAGGATGGTCCGCCGCGACCCGACACTCATCCACACGTGGACGACATTTTGGATGGGTGGACCTTGTACAATTTGTGGGAACACTCGGGGGCGTGGGAAGCCTTGCAGAATGAGTATCGAACCACCTTGAGCAAGAGTATGCATGCGGATGCGGCGAGTGCTGCGAATGGTGATCAACATGATGCGAACAACCATGACGCCGATGCAGTTTCCGCTGCAAGCGAACCTCGCTTGAAGGAGCGCATGGGCAAGCGGTGCGGTAATCCAGGTTGCACCAAGGTGCATGGACGTCCCGATTTAGCGGCAGGTGTAGGCGAAATTGTTCGACTTGGCATCAAGTGTCGTGAGTGTCACTCGGAATTTTACTGCAGCAAGGCGTGTCGCGAGGCAAGCAAGCAGTCGCACCAAGAGGATTGCTCGCGCAAGCGCAAGGAGCGTGAGGATCGGCGTGAGAAGAAGGCGAAGAAGGTTGAGTGTGATACCTGCCACAAGAAGCATCCGTATACGCGCATGAAGAAATGCTCACGTTGCCGGTCCGCCACCTATTGCTCTATACAATGTCAAAAGGATGACTGGGAGAACCACAAGGAGGCTTGTCAAAAGATTGTCAACGAGACTAGATAGCGCGTTAAATCATAGCGATGCTTACAGTTAGTAATCACAACGTTAATAACAGGTGCTAGCGTCATTCGCGTGGTTATTGCAAATTAACGTAAATCGGAGCAAAAAAGGCATTCCACTGAAGCAGATAAACTCGGATCACGAACAACGATCCACGTTTCTGGTGCAGACAAGCGTGCCATATACTAGCCGATGCAGTACCAACCGAAGCAGCCAGAGACGAGCTCAGCAGCTCGGCTCCCTCAAACGCACGAAACTCTGTAGATCTGACAATAGCGATACGCCCGTTTATTGCAACAGGGTCTGCGCATCATTGACAAAGCCATTAACAATCTTCTGATCAACTCACTCGTCAGCGATACACAAATATTTGCTGCCTCCGTTTACACGCCTCTTTGCTTTTTAGCTTTAACTCAGATGCAAGTCCCAGCATTCTTCCTCCGCATGGTTTTCCGTGCCACAATCCGTCCAGGCAAAGCGTGCAACGGCGAGGCCCTGTCGTATGCGTCCTCGGCGACGTCGTTGTCCTTCTCTCGCTGCTGATCCGAACCTCGGTTCGCTGATTGTTGCTGCTTTTGTTTTGTTGACGCTGCTGTGTTTGGTTACGAAGCTTTCAAGTGTTCGCGTCTTATACAATCTGCTCCGGACGATACGGCACCTCTGTGATTACATGCTCTGAACAAGATTAGCTCGAGTTCTTCCTCGTGCAAAAGCTGCGTTGGACCAGTCAAACGACGCACTTCAACATTTGTAATACGCAAGCGCTGTGCAGATGCTGTAATGTTCATGTCGAAAGGCTTTGTCAAGGCCGAACATAATGGTGCTCGTCAAGCAACTGTGTTGTCTTTAGCAAGCAGTCGCTTTGTCAATGCCTTGCATTGGTTTTCTCTCTGTCGTTCATATACTATAATGGTCTTGAGAGCTTCGCCAGGATCTGCTCGTCAAGATCAACGTGAAGGGACCGAGTTGTTGATCTTCGCTTAAGACAACAGTGTGCATTCTCTATGCATGTCATTGCCGTTTTCTGAATGGCATCCACGGCGCGTCATTCTCAATAAAACTGGCTCGTTTCCTCCTCTAACATATCGGATCGTAGCAGCAGGGCATTGGCCGTCGTCGCAGTTTCGGTATCTAGTGCTTCAGCGTGTTTATTGCAAAACTTGTGCGCAAATCAAGTGACAAAGACAAGTCGGAGGCATCATTTTGCCAATTGTCAAGCAGATACAAAGTCAAGAACTAATGTCACTGGAGTCGTCTCCTTGACGTGGCTTTCTGCTATTGTACGCGAAATCCAGGTCGTCTGCAATGGATGTCCTCATTGTGCACGGCCTGGCACCAGTAAAGTGTCCTTGTTCTAGGCAATTTCTCCTTAGCTGCTGCATTGGCCTGGTCGTAAGCAAGCATGCTCTTGTTACCATTTACAACAGGGCGTAGTGTTGATTGCTGTCGTATAAAGTAAGCCCTCACTGATTGACGCCAATCGCCGCATCTGTTCGTCTTGTTGTGCATTTATTATAGCGCCAAGCTTTGACATCAAGTCGAATCGTATTTTTCGTTGTCGACTAACGAAGCAATAAAATTTCGCAATGCATTATATATATCACGTTGGAAAGAAAATAGTGGATTGCTGTAGAATGCTTTGGCTGTTCCAGTCGCATGTTCGCCAATGGCAAAGACTTCCGCCGGCGCTTCAGTCGTCAAGCTCAGCATTAAGCAAAGTCAAAAGGACGCTAGGTTGACCGACAAGGGTAGTGTGTTGTGCAACGGGCGATAGATAGCGTCACCGTGATGAGTAAAACGATGCAGCTACCGCCGACATGGTCATCGCCGTAAACTGCCTAAAAAACATTCTGACTTGGTTTTCTTTGCGCTCGACTTGGTACTTTTGAGGTCGTTGTGAATTGTGAAAGAAGTTGATCATACGCGTCAGGAGGAATCGTAAACCATGCGCTCGCATCCCTTTGTAGTCGCGCCGATCCTTGGCCGTCACCCGAATAGCTACCGGTACGTACTTTCCATTGCTTATTCTCCTCGCACCATCGCGTACCATCGCATAGCAAGCTGCTGTTAAATCATACTTGTCGTCCTGAGCTTGTCAGTCTCGCTCGCTTGCCCGTCCCCGTCAGCAGTGAGCTGGCTCGCCGCTCAATTTAACGGCGTTCGTATCAATACATAAACGCAAAAGATTTGTGGAGCTCAATCATCGCATGATGGTCCATTAGACACCCATAGATTGCCATTTTCCGCGTTGGCGACAAATACATTGGCAACAAATACATTGGCAACACGTCGGCATCGTTGCCTCCTCGCTCGGTTCAGTTGTACGTCTTTGAGCACCATCGCTAGCCAATGGCAGAGTATAATACCCTTTTCGGTCCTTCGATCTAAGACGCCAAGGAATGCAGGAAATAATGAGACGGGTACGTTGTTCCTTGCCTCATTCACTGTCAATTTCCCATGGTGGAAATTTCCGCTTACCCCTTTGGCAACGTTGAAGGCTTAAGTATGAAACGAGTGCCAGTGTCAATTACGTCATGCGGCAATAGTATGAAACGGGTGCCAGTGAAAACGAAGCCTAAAGGCTTATGTACGAAACGAGTGCCAGTGAAAACGAAGCCTAAGGGGTTAAGTATGAAACGAGTGCCAGTGAAAGCTGCGTCAGAATTTGCGTGAGACATGTGCTAGTGAATACTTAGTCACAAGGCTTAACTGTGAAAAGAGTGCCAGTGTCAATTACGTCACAAGGCAATAATATGAAACGAGTGCCAGTGTCAATTACGTCGCAAGGCAATACTATGAAACGAGTGCCAGTGAAAACGAAGCCTAAAGGCTATATTGTGAAACGAGTGCCAGTGAAAACTGTCACGATTTATTTGCGAAAGACGGCGAAGCACTTCAAAACGCCATAATCGAGCAAATGCATCCACTCTTTTCCACCTCTCCCCTTACTTTCCCTTGCACCATCATTAGGCATGTTACTACTTCGACTCGGTATCATGGCAGTCGCAAAGAAGATGGAGTTTGCTGTTAGTGACGTGGCTGTCGAATGATGCATAAAAGCATGGTGCATTGATGGACTTGATCAACAGTTTTCTAAGCCTCATTTTGTCTCCGAGCCCGGCGGCAGTCTGAGTAACTTGACTCTTACAATGGAAAGAGATAGCGACAACGACGAATCTTCCTTGCATGACTGTTCCCGCGACAAGATTCTTCCCATCCATTCAACACCATCAGCAGTTCGCCACGGGTTGTGGTTTTGATGAAGGGACGTACATTCGGACGGCTGTGGAAGTCGTCGGAAATGTCAATTACCAATACGAAGATAGTAGATTTGGAGGTTTGTGAAAGCTGCGAACATTGTCAGAGGAAGAGACTGTGGCGAGGGCTTCGGCAGCAACCATTTGCGTGTGATTATTTTCTAAAAGCAGTGGTAGATTGATGCGACTGCAGAGGAACCAAGAGCAGTAGCATGGCGACATTACGTCATTCATCGCAACTTGCTGCCGGAGCAATTTGTTCGAAGCAATGGATGTCCATGTTCGTCGTTTTCCTCCGTGTTCACTGTGACATGACACTTTGCCAGCGCATCATCGACCTTCGGGCCTCAAGATTTTTGTGCCTTCGAAAGACGTGCTTTGTCAAATGATGAACAAGATCAAGCTGGTGGATTCCGCAGAAGAAGTTTTCGCAGCTTGAGTACTCAGCCAAGTACCTGGAGCCGGTTGGACGCACTTGCAATACTCAACAATTATGTACTTGCTGTTTGAACAGCGCGGACCGTTTGTCGAGCGCAAAGCACGCGAAGAGGAGTTTGATTGCAACTTGGATCGCTATGCCTGATTCTTTACAATGCTTGGACATGTTTGGGGACGCTCGCGAGGAGGAGACGACGGAAATGGATTGTTTGAGTGTCAATGATGACGCAGCTGCAGCGGCCGCCAGAGTCGCTCGTAGGTTTATTGCAAGCGATGGGACGTCTTGAGAGCTGGTCGTTAATGATAACGTATATGACAAGTGATGATTTAAGATGTAGTAAGTTTGCTGTTGTAAAGTACGCGTACTTTTAAGCTATCGTTTGTGTTGATGCTTCTGTATGAAAATTGCGGCAGATCACCGCAATAATAGGTACGACTTGTACGTTGTCTGAAAGCTTTATTGTACAATACGAGCGTTTACTAATAGATTAATATGAGTTACAGCTTTTAAATGAGTCCTGCCAAACGATGATCCGAGTGTATCTACCTACGATCTAAATACCTTTCGTCGCACCGTCGCAATATCCAAGAACCCGACATCCGGCCATCACGTCCGGCTTTTGACAATAACTGGAACGAATGACGGCAAGCAACCAGCGTTGCAAACATGCAAATCCTTGATGAATACAAGAGAATCTGTAGCGCCGCCTTGATTCGTCCAAGGCGCGCTACACCAATTCAATGAGGCGTGCCACTTCTTCATTTACATGTTGTACATGCATTGTCTCCTCCTCCTCCTCGCCATTGATTGAACTCGCAGCTTGCGTTCTGCCATTTTCAATCTCCTCCTCGTCGTGCGCTGCTTCCGTCTCTTCCGTTTCGTCGCGAAACGAATCAGCGTGTTGAATGACTGAATTTTCGTCAAACAAAAATTGTCGATAGAGTTCCACTTCCAAGTTGCGGACCGAGGATGCCACCCAATTGCTAGTCTCATGCTGCATTCCCGTCTGCTTCTCTAGTTGCACTTCATATTGTACCTGCTCGTCCGCGTAAACTTGACACAAGCGACAGGTGGTGCGCGTTAAAAACTTCTTCATGACCGACGCCGTTCGCTCCACGGTGTCGACCCAATCGACTGGTTGCTGTGCATGAGTATTCGTTCGGACCGTCAAGGCCTTGGTTTCTTCCATCCGCATTTTACAGATTGCTGCTCGTCTATGCTATTCGCTTGCTATTAGTAGTAATGACTGCGCGAAGCAAAGCGAGGGAGTCGAACTGAATCTACGCTACGTCAACCATTGCAAAAAAGAGGCATCCAGTCGGGTTGACGAAACGGCAGCCGCGTGTCACGCTTGTCGTTCCCGCGTAGAACATCGAATGAAAGATACCTTCGGCAAGCTCAAACTTTGCTGCAATAAGGTTAAGTGTAGTTTGATCGATCATGAAAACTCCACAGTGACACTTGCATGAATGAAAACTCTCCGAGCTGCAATGAAAACCCAAGTTGCGAAACATCAACCATTGGCGTTTCGTTCCTCGAGCCTCGACCATGGCATTCTCGCATGCATCATTCCGGCACTGCTGCGCCAATTACGCTACTGTGTCGTAAACTATAGTGACTGATGTCTTTGATGGGATAATCGAAGAGCTCAGGAGGCTGCAGCCGCACTGCGAAACACACCGTCGATCTGTAGATCCTCCAAGGACCTGCCCACCCAAGCGCACGACCAAGAAACGACGAGTGAACATGAGCAAGCTACGAAGCAAGCAACTGTACACATCATTGTGCAGCGCTTTGAAGCTCCAGTGACGAGAACGATTACAACAGCCACAGGGAATCTTTCTTTCGTCCAGTAGCCATCGTCACTCCGAGCGACCTGCTCTTCACTCTTGATTAACGCGCCATCAAGTGCCATGATGTAGCAAACCTTGTCTGTAGAGTCGATTCGATTCATAAAGAAGCAATTGCGTGAATTGGGAGTCATTGAGTCGAACGAGCATGTTGCGGCTTCATTGATGATGACGAAAAGTTGGACGAGAATGGTTATGATGACGATGCCGTCGAATGCGACAGCAATTCTCAAGGACTTTCTAGTCGGGATGTTCCAACTTTACAGCGCGGTTCAGGTTTTAGTGGATATGCCGAGTACGAAAATGATTACGAAGCGCTCGACTTGTATACGGACGACTTCGCCAGCAAATGTCGACAAAGAGTCGATCATGCCGTTTCGTGGGCACATAATGCGCGCCGTCACGGCGTTGACGCGTTGGTGTGCCATGTCAAGGGCAAGATTGCCATTCAGCTCGCTGCTAGGGCTAACGGAAACACAGCGACGCATTCAGCCAAGACATCAGCACTAACATATTGGTTGTATGGCGACCATTGCAAAGGAAAGCGCTGCTACGGAAACGCTCGGAGTATTAGAGGTGCAAGCTCCCTTGGCTGAATCGGAGCAAAGATGACTACCTCGCGTCTGGTATCGATGGGCAAGTATGCTCTACTTGAAGATGATGACAATCGCGCCGACGTGCCGCTTTATAATGCCGAGGACGGGAGTTTTTGTAGATGAAGGCTGTTTGAATGCAGTTGCGGTAGCAGCTGTCTTCCAAACAAAGCCGTGCATACGCTCAAGTTGTTAATATGATTACTATGTAGTTGTGTTAAGGCCAGACGTATTCTAGGCTTTGCATTCGATATTCTGGAGCAAGTTGTGCATAGCAGATACAGTTACTGCCAGCGAAAAAGAAAAGCGTGATTTTCGGTCCCTTCATTCGCCCGATAAATGCATTCATAATATCTTGACAAAACGCAGAATAGAGTATATTGTCCCATATGGCAGGCAAATGCACGTCATTGTTGTTACGAAACGCTATGTAGAAGGCTTGTTGCAGTGCAACGGTTCCTTCGCTCGTGCTGCCGCTGAGCGAGTAATCGTAGATACCGTTCTTCTCCATCGCGAGCGCTTCGCTCCATGTCCTCCGCGACATATGTAACACCTTAATGCCGAACGTCGGTTGGTGTACGGTTGCAATCAGTAGGCGCAAACGCGACTCCACATAGCGCCAACACTTTACATGTTCTGGGTGAGTCTGGCTGCTTACCAAAACCTCAACAGCGAGAGTAAACGGGTGGCTTAAACTTCTAGGTGAATGAAGTTTGAAGCCCGAAAATAGATTTCTTCCCAAATTATTGTGTTGTCGTGTGCCCCCATGCACGCCGAAGTACCGGTTTATGTTTCTGCGCGTGTTGAGTATCGTTTTATGATTTACTGCTGTATGGAACGCCAGCATCATTTTAAGTTTTTGAAATGTACCCACGTTGTACGCCGAATTCATGGAAGGATAAGCTGGCGTTATGATTGGCATTAGATGGCGACGGTCGCTCTCGTTAAGGGTTGCATTCCAGCTCGCAAGCGTCGGAATATCACTCGAGGATGGTATTGACTGCAGCTCGCCAAGAATGACGGGTTTTGACCAATCCCATGCTGCGAACGTCTCGAAGAAGGCCTCTAACATGTCGACGGGAGACTCGCTTGTCTTGGAGTTACTGTCAATGCAGATGTAGGCGACCATGATTGCGTAGCTAATACCTCCCAGAAACCCCAAAACGTTGCTGTAAATACCATTGGCCATGGCGAACTTTTTCACAGACACCAGGACGATCTGAAAGGTTCGTAAATGAGGAACCAGTGTAAGAATTTCTTGTGCGACCCGAACGCCATTCAATGATCGAATCCCAAACTCGTCCTGGTCGTCGGCCAAGTAGTCGTCGTCGTCGATCAGGTATACACGTTGGGGAAGGGTGTGTAAGCCCGACTCAACGCTGCTTCGTTCCGCCTGTCGCTTGTTGACAAATTCCTTCATCTTGGCAGCGTTGCCTTTTGCAATGAACATATCGACGGAAATCCCACAGATAATGAACTTGATGACGGGAACGTAAACGTCTGAAATGGGATGCACTTGCTGAATGATTGACTTGGGTTGCTTCTGGAGAATATGCGAGACAAAGATGAAATACGTTTCTCGGCTATATCTTTCGGGAGCAAGCACCAAAATGTCGAGAACGGAGCATGGTAGCTGCGCTCCCAAGCGGTAGGACCCAATAGGAATGACTATTGGCATTCGCTGCCAATCATTCGCCACAAGGGGCGCCGAAAGTGGAGGGCTGTCCATGTAGTTGTCTTCCTCCCTTTCAGACACTTTCGCACGACGCATGTCGTAGACCATCGAACCTCCATTATGACGGCGTTCATTGTCCGGATGCAAGATGGCTTCCAACAGGCCGATACACTTGTTGGTTCGGACAAGTTCTTCATCATCATTCCATCCTGCTTGGGTTAATGCCTCGACGAAGTACCTATGCTCCCTTTCAATACGTAGCTCGCTGCGAGTCATTCCTCTATGCGCTTCATGCGGTGGTTTAGTAGTTTCGACCGCCGTCGAGAATGCTGCCGTGGAATGCCGCTGTTGCTGCTGCTCGGAGTTGCCGTGCTTGACTTGAATTGTTACTGAAGGAAGACCTGTATCTCCCACTAGAGAATCCATTGTTGGGTGTCAGCTGGGTTAATCAATAACGGTATAGTTGTAGTTGCGACTGGGTACGTTTAAATGTCTTGAGACTTTGCTTCTATGAATGAAAGGAGAAGCGAATATATTATGGTCATCGGTCATCGGCGATTGCAATCGTGCCAAACCACACGAAGGAAGAACACGACCATCTTCGTCTGACTCGTTCTCAGAGCCGGACGGACGTGGGAGTGTGCGCCACCATCAGCTCTCTTACATACATCATGAATGCGTACCTACAGTCAATGCAGTTGTTGGAGAATGAGCCCTTGGTTTCAATCGGCTTGGCTTTGCATATGAGAATGTAAATGACGTGTTGAGAGTGGCAGCGAGTTTGAATGATCATGTGGTTGTACAGAGGGAGGCGTTAGTAGATTGCGATACGCTTCGAGCGCGTGCTACTGGTTCAGTTGGAAGAACGAACGATATCTGCAGAGAGCAAAACTGTCCAATATTGAGTACGATGCGGAATTGACAGCCAACGAAAGAGAGATGGTGGCGCTTGAGGGGATTTACGAGGCTGCATTTGCAGCGCTGGCGAGTGAACCAGGCAAGGAGCGATTCAGCTTTCAGCTCAATGATGGTAATTACTCGTGTTACTTCGGCCCAAATGCCCGAACTTGCAAGCACCACTGCTGCTTTACTACGACAATGCTTCGAATCCTTCCCTGCTGCGACGAATCAACAGAGAACTTGCCCACAGGCTCAATCAACAGAGCATCTTTACGCAAGTTAAAGAGAGTTTCGAGAAAGAGATGCGCGAGCAAAATTTTTATGACAAGCAGACGGAAATGAGAGGACTGGCGAATCGTGGCTTGCGCCAAGGGAATGATCCCTTGGGTCATCGACAGCCCACAGTCATTGAAGAAGACGTAACAGCGTCCGACATCGATGGTCAAACAAAACAATGGTCACACGAGCATCAATCAAGCAGATTAGAGATGCTAACATTCGAAGCTTTTTGGCTGATAAGGAATTACGGAAGCACCAAGATGAAAGCACGTATGATGATATAAAGCGTCTCGCTCGTGCAATCATCAATGCTTCACTTATCCGAGGAGGCGCTCGAATGGCGGCGTCAAAAGTGGAGCGAGAGTTTCGAACTGAGCATGGATTGTTCTTGGATGACGTTGTTCGCGACGATACTGGGCCGAACCCCCGGACACAGGATGAACGACAGCTATTAATTGAACGCAAGAGCTGTCGGGCCTCGGCTACGACCAAAGCAATCATGGATCGCCATCGGATTATTTACAGTATCAAACTGCGATGGAAACGAAACGGTTGGGGCTGAACGAAGAGCGTCTCAATCAACGATCGGCTGCGGCCAATCTTGCGATGCCTCTGTTGCCGCGCCCGGTCGCTTTCCCTGTCGGCAATTTTGGCAGACCTTGACCTTGACCTTATGGAAGATGTGTGCACTATCCACACCCGGTACAGGAACTGCGCCTAGAAGACGTGCTACAACTGACAGAATTCGAAATTAAAGAGGAGTCCGACTGTGCCGTGGAAAGGGATCGCGATGATCGATAGATGCTTTGAAAAACCTCTACACATGGGGGAAGTACTCGCGGTGGGCGAGAACGAGCTTTCGGGAAATGACGAGGAAGAGGAGCGATTGGGAGCTGCAGTCGTTTATAACGACTGACACTAAGTTATAAGTGTTGAGCAGCACCAGAATCTTACTCGCAGATATTCATTGAAGCGTCAGTTGAAATCGTCGCAAAACATTGTGGCCAAATACTCCCAATGGGCGTCGAAGTGTTGCACGCCTGAACTCTAAGCGGCATGCTACAATAAAGCTCCCGTTTTATGTGATCAATAAGTATCATAGAAGTAAACGGAGTACGTATTGACATCACTAAATAGCACGTGCAGGCACACGGCCACGTCTGCTGTATCCAACAAGCCTGAATTCGCCTAATCTATTCGGCTGCAGCAGCGGCAAGAGCTTGCAGCTCTGCAACGCCGATACCCAGAATTTGGCTAGCGCGCAACATATCAACATTCTGGCCAAGTTTGGCTGCTTCAAAATCAACTCGGTCGGGAAAGCTCGAGCATTGCGACAGGTCTGACGCCAGAATGAAAAGGTGTGAGCTCACATTGAAGACTATTCCGAGTTTTCGCAGTTACGTACCAATACGATCAAAGCGCCACATTCCAAGGCACGCTTGTTGTTCTTCTTCACCTTTGGCATCCGGCGACGCAATTACCAATCCAATGTCCATGCACATAGCTTTGAAATTTCGCTTTAACAAGCTTGTCACAGTACGAATAGAACGAGCAGTCACACAGTCCAAGACAAGTTCCAAAGCGGGACAGTGCCCCTGATCGGGAACGGCATCGTATCTAATCCACTTCAAAGGGAGTTTCTCGCACCCGCAGACGATCTCTTGAGTCGGTGGAGCCATGCACCTGATTACGTAAGGGCCATCAATCAAGACGGGTATGATCTTCAGCCGATTGTTTCGGTATTCGTCCGTTCCATTCAAGAATCGCTGCGTAGTGGTAGGAAGATATAAGCGTGTTAGCGTGAGCATTACACCACATTTGATTCTGTGAGCGTTGCTTTGACTGACTTTATGCATACCTTAAGCGCTCTCGTTTCAAACGAATCGCTCTCGCTTTCCGAAATGCCGTCCCAACCAGACCTCATCCACTCCGGCATTTCAAAATATAGTGCAATGTTGGCCCACGGCGTCATAATGTTAATGTTAAAGCCAGGCACCTTGCGTAGTCCATGTTCAATCAAGAATGGATGCGTCGACAATGCATTCTCAGGATCGCCATCAGTTAACATGATGTCCATGCCTCGCAAACTAAAGAGTGGAACCAGCTTATCGTCATCAAACAACCCGAGTGCTTCTGATGAACATTTGATCTTCCCCAAGAAATGTTGGCTTGTTGATGGAGTATGGTCATCCTGCTTGTTTGTGCTCTTGATTCCTTCCAGTTGGGACTCAGCGGATACATCATTACTTGTTGCGAACCGACCGTTGCGCACATTTCGCAGCAGACGGCGTATCAGCAAATTATTGTCGCCACTGAAATTTGAGCAAATATCCAGATAAAGTTGAAATGGAAGTTGCTTCCGACCGGAAGTGGATTGATCCAAAGCCGTGATCGACAGCCTTCGACCGTCCCTGCCCATCGCTGCTTTAACACGAGGAAGATTAGGGATGAAGCGGTCAACAAATCGCATTTTCTTCTTTTTCGATGCTTGGTGCAGACCTTCCGTCTCCTGCGAAACTCTATCCAAAGGGTTTAAACCAAGCGGCAGACTCATCATTTCATCCCCACTGGGAAACACAGTGTCCCGCTCCCTCTCCTCCAAGCCACGTAGCGCTGAACGTAGTTTCCCTATCGATGTCCGCGTAAACGTCAAGACCATTAGCAAGCTGCACGAAAAAAGTAATTCTTTCGGCAATTGTCGAAGCCAGTCACACGAGGCAAACATAGGCGGCATACACAGCGCCAAGCAGACCCACGAAAGAATGGTTCCAAACAAATCCAATGCATCATAATGTTTCAATCCGTGTCTACATGCATAGTGGGAAGCGTCCACATTGCCGAATTCTTTAGGTTTTCGATGACGTTCTTTCTCATCAACGCGGATAGTAGAAGTCGGAAACGTTTTCTTCAAGGCGTGCTTTTTCTTCTTGCGCTTGGGTCCTGATAGAAGGATCGGTCCGTTTGCACTTCCTTCTTGGGACAAACGACCAAGATGCGTTGAAGTACCGCCAATGCCATCTTGTTCCGCCTTCGAGTCACATTCTTGCATTGCCATGAGCAACGTTGCTTTGGATCTAAGAACCTCTAGCAACTTTTCCTTTCTGCGTCCACAGGCACACAATATTGCCGAGGCCAGATCGACCTGCGCAGCTGCAGATTTCGTTTCGTAAACGTTCTTCAAAAGCTCATTTAATCGAGCAACCAAGCCGGGGTCAACTTGATTGACACAATCGATGTCGTCGTCATCTACCTCCCAATTAATCTCCTGGTGCATCGCTGCCTTGGATTTAATATCAAACATGTCCTCAAATCTGTCTTTGCGGGCGCACAGTATTACGGTCCGATCTGCCTGCGCTCCTGCTTCCTCGACGACCGGAACAATGTGACTACCGGACGTAGTGCCATCCTCGTCCCATACTTTTAGTAACACCTTTGTTTCAAGCACTTTAATTAACAAAGCCTCCTTGTGTTCGTACGCTTTGAAAAGTTTTGAAACTCGATCCTCCTCCTCTTGAACCGACGTCTTTCCGTAAACAAAATTGACAAGCCTCTTCACTTTTGCAACCTGGTGTGGATCATCAAAGAGACTTGTAGTAGTTCCTTCATCGCCGCCGTCTTTTCCGTTCAAAAAGGACGGAATGTTTACTGTCTTGTTTTTGACATGATTCCAGGCTTGTCGAAGTGTACTTTTCGATCCAGACTTTGCATAGTTCTTGGAGGTTTTGTTGCGTACAAAGGTCGTCACTGGGAAACGTGTGCGACGCTTACTTGTACTCGCATTTAGGACTTGCGAGTCACTCCAATCGGAATCATCCTCGTCAAGAGGGTCCACCAAAGATTGCAGGTCATTCAAAATATCTGAAGCAGCAGCTGCAATGGCGCCTTGTTCGGACATGGTCGACGAGGAATCTTCCTCCGCCACCATGTTCACGTTGCTGGTCTGTCGCGCAATGTTAAACTAGATCAAGTCGTTATCTTTTCACTCAAATGTAAAGAATCTTCAGTAGTAAAGAGCTACTTGATGCATTGTCTACGCTATGGATGGAGGGCGTTGATCCCACATGTCAGTCGTCGAATGCACGGCGAAAGATCTTTGTCGTTCTCGCCGCACGATCGCCAGTGCGACATCTTTGATAACCGCTACGACGCATGATAGTTTTTCGTCCTTCCATGTCATGCCTCCATTGCTTGCTGAACGCTGTATTGTACTTGCTTATCAATCCTTGTAAAGTCTATATCACCAATCAAACAAAATTACCTAATGAGCAGCTTGTCGTCGGAAGTGAATAAAATTGACGAAATTCTATCCTCCGCATCTTCTGTAGACTTTACAATACACGGTGGAACACTGATTGACTTTGACGACGGCCACGTTCCCGAGAGTCTTGATGCAGCCACGCATCCGACGCGACTCGTCCACTATTCAGAATTTCATGAAAAACCAATTATTCGAGTGTACGACAATGCTGTCGACGAATGCCTCGTGGATTCCTTGTTTGAGGTTACCATACGAGAAGGACAGCCATGGGGAACCTATGTCACGAAGGAGCAACTCCAGCACCACTGGAATGACGAAAGCAATGACAGCAAGAAGGAGAATGACGACGATTCGAAACGACGAGAATGTACTTGCAGCTGTAACGACGACAAGAATTTTCTTGCTCGTCGCGTTGCAGCAGCCTTTTTCGACAGGGCCATGTCTACTCGTAATTCAGCGACCACCAAGGAAACGTCGTTCGCTATACACTCGTCTGATACAGCAACACGCAATCAAGACAAGCAATATACAACTGCAATGCTGTCGCACGAACAATTTCATTCATCGGTTCATGGCATTGCCCTTTGGGCGCTATCAGCCAAAGTTGGATCCAGCGTCCCATACCACTTGGACTACGCCGAGCAAGTTCGATACGCTTCCAACGTGATTGTTCCGCCGCTATTGGCTGGTACCTTGCACTGCATGCCGCCTTGTCTGCAAGTGACTGGTGGAGATTTGTGTATGAGTCTAGACGGACTGGAGCACTACCAAAAACATGGCTACAAGGGAGCGCTGCGACCCGTTGAGGCAAATGACATGGTGCGCATTTCGTACCAGTATAATCGCTTGATCATGGCGTCTGGACACATGCCGCATATGAGTACACGAATTGAATTAATTGAACCAACAGCGCCCACGAATTATGATGGCACGCAAGGCAACGAGGCCGAGGAAGCTCGGCAGCGCCGTGTGATCATCGGGTTCAACGTTTTTGGTCACGACGCTGGCCCACTTGTGCAGCAAGCTCCAGAGCACTCGGATATGTTTCGAGCTTGGGTCCATCATTGTCGACAACGACAAGCCAGGACCCAGCAATCGCAGTGTCGACTGACGGTAGACATGGTGAAGGGCAATCCGACGTTGAAGCAACGACTGATTCAAGCCAAGCGCAACAAGGTGCGAGCCGACTTGCTTGAGTCGCAGCAATTTTTGGATAATCAGATTACAACGTACTTGCAGGTGCACGGTTCTAAAGAGAATGTCAAGGCAATGGTGACCATTGCTGACTTGGCGGCGGCTTTTGGAAGAAAGGACGGTTCTTGGCCAAATACAAATGATGTTCACGCACACGTGTATAGGCAATGGAAGGAAGGAAAGTACTGGCGACTTGTTGCAGCGTCTGGTGCGCTGGAGAATGGATGGAACGAAAATGTTGCATTGGCGAGAATGGACTCCTCGAGTCAAGTGGAGCTTGTAGAATAACAAAGATTATAACCCGTTTTATTGTGCTCGTGCCGGTAGACCTTTTCAGGTCAGCAGCAATATTCATCTGGCCCGTAACCCGCTACCATTGCGGGAAGCCTCCGTCAAGAACTGGCAAGGTGCACCGAGTGTCAAGGTACAGTAAACCAAATGCCATTACCTTTCCTCACGACATCTGGCTGTAGATTAGCCTAGCTGCGGATAAGCTTTATCCCACCGGTAGGCGTTGTATGTATCATACCTCAAGTATGATACATACGTAGCACCTAATTTTCAAATCGTCCAATCATCCCTTATTAGCATTGGTAGCATCGGAACGCCTGTCCCGATACGACACGTCACGACACGAATGTGCCTTTCGCGTTGCGAGATCCATTTTCATTTCGCTCGTCGCCCGCCTTTGGCTCCACACATTTGTATCCATTCGCAGATACGAGCGTACTAGCAGCAAGCGATCATTACGAGGATTAACAAGTCGGGAAGAAGAGTGGCGATTCAAAGGATTGATAGAATGAAGACCAGTAGCAGCAGCAGCGGCGGTGGCGTGGACGGAGCCGACATCGGTCCTTATCCGAACGAACAATTTATTATTTCCTCCCATGTAGGGGAAGCAACTGGTTGCTTCAACACTGAGAATGTCGGAGGGCAAGGCTTGTCAGGATCCGATATCTTGACGCTTAATGTTGGCGGCGAGAAAACGATCGATACTCTCCGTAGCACCCTCACGTACACAGAAGGATCCAAGCTAGCGGAAATGTTCAGCGGACGCTGGGACGACTCGTTGCCTCGAAACGAGCAGGGTCATTTCCTCATTGACTACGAGCCTGAATTGTTCATGCCGTTGCTCAAATTTCTTCGCGACTTGGACTCAATGACGGGCATGAATGACAACAGATTGCCGCCTGTGACGCCGTCCTTTACAAATCCAGCGGAGGAGGCTTCATTTCGCCGCATGGTAGACAAATTTGGTCTCACCAATGTTCTCTTCAACTACGAAATTTATATCATGGGAACCGACCATGGTACTTGGAACGATATGATCCATGCGTCCATGGACTGTTCCATTTTGGATTATGAGATGACGGCCACGGCGGAGGAAGCAGTGCGATTTTTTACGTTGGATCGACCTGCGTACCCATTTGGACCTTCCATGGTCGAAAGATCCAATCGTTTCAAGTTACTGCTGGTCAAGGGTTTGTTGGAGAGATTGGCTGGATTCGCAATGCCCCCATCACTGCCGATACAGTAAAAGCTTGGGAGGAGCAAACAAACCGGCTTCTTTTGTACACGATTGGCACCGTTAGTTTTACAAACCAGCGGAATAGTCGCACCGAAATTGTTAAACTTCAGCGTTTGTCATGGAGAGACGGTACTATCGTGCGCTGCATCAAGGATATTCCGACAGGCGACTTCCATTTTTATTTCGATGGCATCCGCGTGGCCTCTACGACGCAAGCATTAGCGATCAATGAATTAAACCACGGGCGGGCGCATGATAACACTGATATTTCATGTTTTTTGGGATGGTCGTGTGGTGAATCGGAGATGATCCCGCATGTTTTTGTTTTTGAAGGCAGCTGCCGCTTTTCCGCGGTGGACTTGGAGCCTTGAAGGTGCCGGTACACCATCCTATCATGCACTGTTTGACGTTGCCTCAGACGAGGCACGACATCAAAGAACTACTCATTTCAGTCATAAAGACATATAACGCACTGATGAGTAACAAAACTATGTATAGACGACTAGTTTAATATTCTAAAGGAGAAAGCCTTTTGCACCACCGGGCGCCAAAGCACTTGCATAAACGCTAGCTTACCCTGTTCAAAGCAATCAAGTGCATTTCGTATATATTCTCTTCGCTACCGAAAAGCCTTGACGCTTGCTGCAGCCGCATTTGAAGCAGTTGGAAGAGCAAAATCCGTCGCTGCATCCCACTTCTTGTCGTCGCGCTTGGCAAAGGGCGGTCGTTTCTTTTGAAAATACAATCGCGGTCGCTGACATTGCTTGGAATCGCAAAGACTGGTTTGCGCCGCGCCGCAATACTCGCAAAAGGTCGGAACAACGTACATGCCAGCAGCGACTGGCAATACTTCGACTCGTTGCTCGGACGATGATTCGTCCCTGGAGAAAAGTGACAGGAATTCCAATGGACGTCGACAATGGCCAAGCAAATCAAGCTGATCCTCCAAGTTCATCGTCGCACAAAATGATTCTGGCATTCTATACGTGACACCTCGACATGGTCCATCCACCGTCGTGTCAAAGACGCGTCGAATGAAGCCTTCCAATTCATCCTCTGGTTCGTCCTTGTCGTTTTGATGATTGGCGGACGCTGCTCCTCCTGCAGGTACTGGCTCATGGTAATCATCCATATATTCTCCTTCAAGCTCTTGATTGTCGAATAAGTTATAGTCAGCATCATTCATTGGAGTCGTCATCTTATTGCCTCCCCGCTGCTGGTCTTGATGTTCGTCGTTGCAATCCAAAAGGCTCGAGTCGTCCGCCTCCGCTGCTGCCAGTTCAGCACTGTCGTTCTCTCTCAAGAAATGCTCGCCGAGGCGACTACTGCTACTACCACTGATTGCTTGCCACACTTCATGACTGCCGTCCTGCTCTTCCATCTCATGCTCACTCGTCGAGTCCATGGTTGTCGCAATAAGCAGCGTCGTGCACTGCACACGAGTCGAACTATCAATCGTCGTTCGCTCTCGACCGTTTCGCTGAATGCGCGCCAGCCGATATGAGGGTTATGTACAAGAGTGGGTCTCATTATTGCCTCAATGATGAGTTATCATTGGCACCCGTTTCGTAATCTTGCCTCGTCGACCAGTTTTCACTGGCACCCGTTTCGTAATATTGCCTCACCAACGAGTTTTCACTGGCACCCGTTTCATAGTATTGCCTCGTCACGGACTGTGAAACTAAAAGTACACTGCTCCATTCAGTGGAACAACGCGACGCGACGACCATCAACTCACCATGAAGATTCCTCGATGCAAATGGTTGCTTGGTGCTGCGCGTATACTGAAATCTTGCCATGAGATTGATGCTTTAACGATACAAACAAGAGTCATTGCTCCCGCTAAAGTATTACAGACAAGACAGTCTCCAATCGAACGGAAATGGGACTCTGGGGTTTGCAGAGAGCCGCGACGACCACACCTTGCTGCAACTTCCTTTGCACTCCAAGCAAGCAACAAGCGCAATATTGACGATGATGAGAATAACAATGATGCTGGTTATGCTGTCGTCAGCCTTTTGGAAGATACGCTTCGACTATTCTCGCGACCAACCTTCGGCGGTGCGGCCGTCGGCATTCCTATAGTCTTGCTCTTGGTTTTCGGTTTTGCTCCACTTGCTCAAGGAATACTCATTATAGCAATCTTCATTGGTTTGTCTTCACTCGGGCGAACCGTGGTACTGGATAGCGACGAGGAGGATGAAAATGAAGACGACTATGATTCCGTCAAGACTACTCGTTTTCAAGTTGACTTCTTCGCACTTGTCGCAGCCATTTTGACTGGCATACTTCTTACTCCCTCGCCATCCAATGATTCAAACAGCATACTTTCGACAGTCCCTCTCACGTCAATGGAAGGACTAGCTTCGATTGCGATTGTTGGCGGGGCGCTGCTGCTCTGGTCAATCCTGCAAGCGTCGACGTCATCCATGAGCGAGGAGAAACAAGGATTAGAAGATTGGGACTACAAATTCTTTGATAATCAAAATAAGAAAGGAAGCAGAGACGGCGAGGACGACGGCAAGGACTTTCGGTAGTTGATACGGCGTAGAAAGTGCGTAGTTTACTTCGTTGCTACGGATCAAGTGGCAAGCGCACGGTAGACGCAATGGGTGTTTGATTGGAGCAAATGCTCCGATTGCAGCGGCCAGCAAGGTGGCGGCTGTTACACGAGGTGGGCCTCCCAAGCGGCAATAAAGGGAATAAGCTATGGTAGTTGGTCATTGATCGCTCCGAGTGACGAGTGAAGCCTCGAGTTATCATCCCTTTGACGGGAACAAATTAGAACAAGCCGTTCGTAGCATGCTTTATAGTGTTACAGTTAGTCATGGCAATGCAGCTTTGTTTGTAAAGTTGTCGCTCAGAGCGTCGTCACCTCGTCACCTAGTGTCGCTCCACGATCCACTGCGACATATACACTCGCGGCGTCGCGCGAGCACGAAGATAACACTATGGGATCGCGATCGCAGCAGTTTGACCGCGCACGTTCTTACACATGGATGTTATTATATAGTGAAAGAGGCTCGGAAGATGTAATCCAATGACTGAATCGATCAGTTGGCTCTGGATCCCGCAGAGGTGCGACCAAAATGGTGACGTCAAGCGTCCGTTTCTTTGCTTCGGCCGTTTCTCAAACGAAGCAAAAAACCGGTCGGTTTGTCCGTTTCGGCGCACGATCACTTTGGACCGCTCCACGGGGCGAAACCCACACAATTTTGGAAAGGAGACAGTCTTGTTACCGCTCATAAAAGACAATCACAATGGTATACTTGCGTCCCTTCGTCGCTCTCATCGCCGTCATGCTATCCACCGTGACAAAGGTCGTTGCTGCCAGCAGCGGCAGCGACTTTGCGCGGCTCTTGGAGCAGCCCTGGCTCGAAAACACGCCGATCGTCCTGACGTATCTCGAGCAGTGCGGATCAATCACGACCGAAACCAATCAATCCATCAAGACGGCCATGGAATGCCCTACCAGCTATTTGATCGCTTCCAATACCGCCACCAAGAATGCAGCAAACAACGACGCCGCGACAAGCAGCAGTCACACCGACAATATCATCGCTGACGACTGCATGCACGAGCTTCTCAACTCTTTCGTCTGGGCTCTTCTACCAGCCTTTGCGCTGCTCGGCTTGCTCGACCTGATCTACAAAGCCATACGCCGGCCAATTGCCGAATACTTCTATCGTCGACGCATCAACAAAGAGTGGAGAGAATCCTCAATAAAAAGAGCAAAAATATGCCAAGAGAATTGGGATGCCATGCTCCAGTTCATTACCGACAACTATCTCAGCGACCCGAGTCCATGCCAGACAGTGGAAGAACTACTCATAGCAGCTAGACTTCCATTGCCGGAGCTTGATGTGCGGGGGTGCCAACGATTGCAACCCCTGTGGCTCGATTATCAATTGTGTCGCGAGAAGAAGCAAAATAAACATGTCGAGGACTGCGTCGACGCTGAAGAGAAATGCAATACAGTCCAAGCGAGCAACAAGATTGCCGAGGATTTGCTGGCGGAGGAATCAATTGAGCCGCAACAATTTACAGCCACCGAAGGTATCCAATCATCGGCGACGCTGCCTTTGGAAGACGATGCAACCGTCACTGAAATGGTGACGGCGCCGAGCGACGCGAGCGTTGCAGTGATGGTCGAAGCACTGCTTCATTTCTTGGACGAGACGAAAGTCGAATCTGAGGAAGCCACGATCCTTACGGAAGAGGAGGTTATCGCTAGTGAGCCACCTGTGTATGAAGCAACAACTGCTCTGAACTCAAAGTATGAGGATATTGATGCTATGCCAGTCACTGACGCTCTGATGGTGCAGATTGAAGAAAGCGAGTTGAGCTCGATGTCGACTGTCGAGGAGGACAAGGAGGATATCACACTCCAGCCTACAAATACCAAGATACACCGCAACCGTCGCCGCAAGAAGCAAGTTACCGACCAGTCAATAGCTGTCGAGGTGACGGACGACGAATCTAGCATTGTATCGATCGCGGACAATGCTACTGTCCAGTCTCAGAATTGCGGAGTAATTGAGACTATTGCTGCGCTAGACACACCGACGCTCGAGAAGAAGAAGCGTCGTCGCGGCAAGCGAGGCCGAAAGAACAAGAAGAATAAGGCTGATGATAGCGAGCAGGAAGGATCGTGGGCCGACTCGGTCACTCCATGCGACGCTACTACGTCCGTCTTCTCGGCGACAGAAACCACTGTCACGGAGGAGACGAGCGAGTCGATGACGGAGTCAATGACCGAGTCGTGTCCTGTTGAGGCATTTGGCTCTGCTGCTGCCAATGATACCATTCCTGTCGAGGAACCAACAATGGTTACTCTCACCATGAGACCCAAAAGCTTGTCGTCACTCCAGCGAGCTGTTGACAAATTGCAGCTGGATAGTGAAGCCACTGCTGAGTTTAGAAGCGACGCCACAAATGATTTGATTGTTGACGAGCCATGCATGCCAGCAACACCCGCATGGAAATGCATCAATGCGACTGATCTGGTTACCGAGCCTTCCTTCGCGTACGTGCGAAGCGCGGCTGGTTACATTCCAGACTCCTTCTGGGACTATTCCAAGGAGCCATGGCTGGATGAAGACGACGACGAATCTGCATAGGAGGCATCGTTGCCCGAGGATTCCTGCTGCTACTCATTGGCCGACTGGTCACTGCAGCTCCCAAACAAGAAAAACAAAACTTAAGAGGTTTCGGACCCATCATAACAATATATTTAGTTTGAAAATATCAACTATTTCTCTCTAAAGGTCTTGCGTAGTACGTATTAAACATTATACGATCATAGCTCAAAAGACACAAAGCTGTCAAATCGGCATGAGCAAATGTTCGAAGTAATATTGCTTTTGGTTCCAGTTCGCTACAAGAAAAGCTGACGTTCCATGCCACCATTGGTGAAGCAGCTATTGAACGACATTCATCACATCGTCATTATTGCTATTTATTCTGACGCTCATGCTCTATCCTTTGAGCAAACATGTCACCGTCTGCCGAACCACACACCTTGAAAACAGTCGACATTCTTCGACAAGAATCAGGCACATATAAATACCGGCAGGGGTACGTCGCGGCATCGCGACTCGCGATACATGCAAAGCAGAGCGACCAAACAGCCCAGCCCGTCGCTTGAATCGCTGTGGTAGCTAATCTCTCGTTAAGAACAAATCAACTACCGTAGGCGACTGTCATTGCAAGCATAACGCTTCACACATCGAAGACACATATTTCGCCTCGAGACTCTCCAAGCCTTGACAATGCAGCCATCGTCAAAATGTCGAAATGATGTTGTGTTGGAGAGGCGATGTCGATTAGTCCCGGTCCGATACACGCCGGCGTCTGAGAGCCATCACCGCTGCGACTCGAGAAACGTGCACGTTTCGCGACTCCGACCAGTTTCAATCCCGTTTTGTGCGACTCCGACCGGTCTCAATCCCGTTTCCGACCGGTCGATCCGTTTTTGTGATTGAATCTCCTCCATTCAGTCTCTTTTCAAGCTACGCCAAGTGCTCACAATTCTCGTTACGCTGCCACTTGAATTGACCCGCTGTTACAATTGCTATCAAAGCTTTTACTATCATCATTACCATGATCATGCACCGTTATATCATCGCACTCGCCTTGGGCGCTGTCTTTGCTGCGCTCGCGGGTGGAATCGTTCGCAATGTCGACTTGTATCCGATGCGCCAGTCGCCGTCGGCGCAGCAGGTTGTTTCGCTGCTTGCGAATGGCGCTCATCGCTTCTACACGGACTTGGAGACGGAAGTTCAGTTTCTTCGTTATCCGCGTCGCAAGTCGATTATTTCGCAGCTGTCGGACGGCGCGATGAGCTTTTACAACGACCTTGAGACGCAGGTTCATCTGCTACGCTACCCGCGTCGCACTCCTCTCGTTCGACTTTGGGACGAGGAGCAGTTGGGGAGCTTTTACAACGACCTTATTACGCAGATCCATCTTCTCCGTTACCCTCGACGCACTCCGCTTGTCCGTCTCTGGGATGACGAGCAGCTGGCGAGCTTGTCGTCCTCGGTCAAGATTGCGACGGAGTGGACGACCGTTGTCTTGGACTTTATGCGTCGCAATTTGATTCATCGCATTGCGGAACTCCAGGCTTTTTCCATCGAATCCATGTCTGCAATTTACAAAACTACAAAAATTTCGTCCGCGTCTTTGCATTCTGTCGTTATCGAGCGTGTTGGTGTTGTTCGAGAGAGGGTTGCGTTGTCGTCCGTTTCCGCCGTGCAGTCGTGCGCTGACGTTCAGACGACGGTCCGCGATGGTATTTTTGCTGCTCGCGAGCAGATGGTTGGCTCGATCAATTCTTTTTGTTCCGCCGTTTCCGATCGTCTTGTCGTTGCTCGCGAGCAGCTCAAAGCGTTGTCATATTCTTTCCAGTCAATTCTCTTTGCTTTTTGCGAGCAGATCGCGGAGACATCCGTTTCCTTCCAGACTGCTCTATCGTCTCGGATCATTGCCGCTCGTATGCAGATGAGCAATCTGTTCCACTCCTTGCACTCTTTCGGCGTTGATCGTGTCATTGCTGCTGGCGAGCAGTTCACTGGCTCGTTCGGATACGTTTGGTCAATCGTCGTTGAACGGCTCGTTGCTTTCCGCGTGTTGCTGACATCCACGTTTGGTTCCATCAAGGCGTCTTCTGTTGCTCCAGCTACCGCAAATGTCGAGTCAGCTGTCGTAGCAACGTTGATTGTGCCACCGTTGATCACGCCGCGCGTGATTGCTCCGCCGTCCATCCTTCCGCCGGTTACTTTGACGCCAGCTAACGCCACCATTCCTACTTCCATTCTTGTACCGGAGGAAGTCACTGTGAAATCATTGGAGCAGACGCAGGAGTCGGGCGCTTCGATTGTCAAAGAGGCCGTCGTCCCAAGCGCTAACGTCTTTCAACGCGTCACCGGCTATTGCTTTGGCAAGTCGGCTGCCGCGGAAGCTGCCGAACAGGCTGAAATCGACATCAAACGCAAGGAATTTTACGCGTTGGTGAAGCGTCTCGAGTCGGAGCGTGCGGCGAACCGCGATGCTTTGCAAAAGAAGCATCTTGCGGATATCAAGGCCAAGTATGAGGCGAAGGTCAAGGCAGCGGCGTCGGAACAGCCTCAAGCCAAGCGCGCTAAAGTCCAAGGTCGTTCAATCTTTAAGCTCACGACGTTTCAGAAGACTTTGCTTGTGCTTCTGTCAGTCCTTTATTGGGGTAGCGCGGTATGCCATTACGCTTTTAACACGAAGAATGCTGCTGCCAAGCGCGATGCTCGCACGAAGCATTGAGAAACAACAAGGACAGGACATTAATATATAACATTCGTAACATTGTGATTTCATAAACTACTAATAGAATCTGTAAACAAAGGAATTACTTAGCAAATACTTCACAAAAACATGCTGCTTGATATTACCTATCGTAGAAGACGTAGACACCAAGAACACGTAGTTCGGTCTGACTCTCGTCAGATCGGACCCTTCCGCCCGTGGCAGTGCAAATTCCGGCGCACGAAACACGTTTTCGTAACAAGGTCTACACAAATTTTTACGCTGACAAAGCCTCTCAGGACTCGATAACGGTCAACGGGTTTTGTCAGAATTGTACCAAGTAAGACCCGGTACGTACACAAGCAGGAAACGACCGTTGCTATAGGTACACACTCAATGGGCAACACAATCATGGAGCGGGGAGTGGTAGGATCAACCGTTAAACATGGAGCAACGGCTTTCGCGCGCTTCACGCACGCAAACACCACCAGTCACCAGTTAATGGGAATGCTTTGGTGAGATGCAGTTTATGCATGGTTTAACAAGAAGCATGTTCATTTGGCGTGTTGAAACACCTCCATGGCATCCAAGTAGCTCAGTGATGGCGAGAAGGAAAATCCTTCTGAGCGCCAGTTGAAGGGGCATCTGCCTAGAAGGCGCCACTGGTGCACCAATGGAGCATCCAATGAGCACCTGTATGTTCAAACTCTTGTCCCATATGTTCATTTGGCGTGGTGAAACCCCTCCATGGCATCCAAGTAGCTCAGTGACGGCAAGAAGGAAAATCCTTCTGAGCGCCACTTGTAGGGGCATCTGTTTAGAAGGCGCCACTGGTGCACCAATGGAGCATCCAATGAGCACCTGCATGGCCAAGTCCTTGTTCCATATGTTCATATGGCGTAGTGAAACCCATCCATGGCATCCAAGTAGCTCAGTGATGGCAAGAAGGAAAATCCTTCTGAGCACCACTTGTAGGGGCATCAGCCTAAAAGGTGCCACTGGTGCACCAATGGAGCATCCAATGAGCACCTGCATGGCCAAACCCTTGTCCCGTATGTTCATTTGGCGTGGTGAAACCCCTCCATGGCATCCAAGTAGCTCAGTGACGGCGAGAAGGAAAATCCTTCTGAGCGCCAGTTGAAGGGTCATCTGCCTAGAAGGCGCCACTGGTGCACCAATGGAGCATCCAATGAGCACCTGCATGGCCAAACCCTTGTCCCATATGTTCATTTGGCGTGGTGAAACCCCTCCATGGCATCCAAGTAGCTCAGTGACGGCGAGAAGGAAAATCCTTCTGAGCGCCAGTTGTAGGGGCATCTGCCTAGAAGGCGCCACTGGTGCACCAATGGAGCATCCAATGAGCACCTGCATGGCCAAACCCTTGTCCCGTATGTTCATTTGGCGTGGTGAAACCCCTCCATGGCATCCAAGTAGCTCAGTGACGGCGAGAAGGAAAATCCTTCTGAGCGCCACTTGTAGGGGCATCTGCCTAGAAGGTGCCACTGGTGCACCAATGGAGCATCCTATGAGCACCTGCATGTGCACCAATGGAGCATCCTATGAGCACCTGCATGGACAAACCCTTGTCCCATATGTTCATTTGGCGTGGTGAAACCCCTCCATGGCATCCAAGTAGCTCAGTGATGGCGAGAAGGAAAATCCTTCTGAGCACCACTTGTAGGGGCATCTGCCTAGAAGGTGCCACTGGTGCACCAATGGAGCATCCAATGAGCACCTGCATGGCCAAACCCTTGTCCCGTATGTTCATTTGGCGTGGTGAAACCCCTCCATGGCATCCAAGTAGCTCAGTGACGGCGAGAAGGAAAATCCTTCTGAGCGCCACTTGTAGGGGCATCTGCCTAGAAGGCGCCACTGGTGCACCAATGGAGCATCCAATGAGCACCTGCATGGCCAAACCCTTGTCCCGTATGTTCATTTGGTGTGGTGAAACCCCTCCATGGCATCCAAGTAGCTCAGTGACGGCGAGAAGGAAAATCCTTCTGAGCGCCAGTTGTAGGGGCATCTGCCTAGAAGGCGCCACTGGTGCACCAATGGAGCATCCAATGAGCACCTGCATGTTCAAACCCTTGTCCCGTATGTTCATTTGGCGTGGTGAAACCCCTCGATGGCATCCAAGTAGCTCAGTGACGGCGAGAAGGAAATCCCTTCTGAGCGCCACTTGAAGGGGCATCTGCCTAGAAGGCGCCACTGGTGCACCAATGGAGCATCCTATGAGCACCTGCATGGACAAATTCTTGCCACATATGTTCATTTGGCGTGGGGAAACACTTCCATGGCATCCAAGTAGCTCAGTGACGGCGAGAAGGAAAATCCTTCTGAGCGCCACTTGAAGGCTCATCTGCCTAGAAGGCGCCACTGGTGCACCAATGGAGCATCCAATGAGCACCTGCATGGCCAAACCCTTGTCCCGTATGTTCATTTGGCGTGGTGAAACCCCTCCATGGCATCCACGTAGCTCAGTGACGGCGAGAAGGAAATACCTTCTGAGCGCCAGTTGTAGGGGCATCTGCCTAGAAGGCGCCACTGGTGCACCAATGGAGCATCCAATGAGCACCTGCATGGCCAAACCCTTGTCCCATATGTTCATTTGGCGTGGTGAAACCCCTCCATGGCATCCAAGTAGCTCAGTGACGGCGAGAAGGAAAATCCTTCTGAGCGCCACTTGTAGGGGCATCTGCCTAGAAGGCGCCACTGGTGCACCAATGGAGCATCCAATGAGCACCTGCATGGCCAAACCCTTGTCCCGTATGTTCATTTGGCGTGGTGAAACCCCTCCATGGCATCCAAGTAGCTCAGTGACGGCGAGAAGGAAAATCCTTCTGAGCGCCACTTGTAGGGGCATCTGCCTAGAAGGCGCCACTGGTGCACCAATGGAGCATCCAATGAGCATCTGCATGGCCAAACCCTTGTCCCGTATGTTCATTTGGCGTGGTGAAACCCCTCCATGGCATCCACGTAGCTCAGTGACGGCGAGAAGGAAAATCCTTCTGAGCGCCACTTGAAGGGGCATCTGCCTAGAAGGCGCCACTGGTGCACCAATGGAGCATCCAATGAGCACCTGCATGGCCAAACCCTTGTCCCGTATGTTCATTTGGCGTGGTGAAACCCCTCCATGGCATCCAAGTAGCTCAGTGACGGCGAGAAGGAAAATCCTTCTGAGCGCCAGTTGAAGGGGCATCTGCCTAGAAGGTGCCACTGGTGCACCAATGGAGCATCCAATGAGCATCTGCATGGCCAAACCCTTGTCCCGTATGTTCATTTGGCGTGGTGAAACCCCTCCATGGCATCCAAGTAGCTCAGTGACGGCGAGAAGGAAAATCCTTCTGAGCGCCAGTTGAAGGGGCATCTGCCTAGAAGGCGCCACTGGTGCACCAATGGAGCATCCAATGAGCACCTGCATGTCCAAACCCTTGTCCCGTATGTTCATTTGGCGTGGTGAAACCCCTCCATGGCATCCAAGTAGCTCAGTGACGGCGAGAAGGAAAATCCTTCTGAGCGCCACTTGTAGGGGCATCTGCCTAGAAGGCGCCACTGGTGCACCAATGGAGCATCCAATGAGCACCTGCATGGCCAAACCCTTGTCCCGTATGTTCATTTGGCGTGGTGAAACCCCTCCATGGCATCCAAGTAGCTCAGTGACGGCGAGAAGGAAAATCCTTCTGAGCGCCAGTTGTAGGGGCATCTGCCTAGAAGGCGCCACTGGTGCACCAATGGAGCATCCAATGAGCATCTGCATGGCCAAACCCTTGTCCCGTATGTTCATTTGGCGTGGTGAAACCCCTCCATGGCATCCAAGTAGCTCAGTGACGGCGAGAAGGAAAATCCTTCTGAGCGCCACTTGTAGGGGCATCTGCCTAGAAGGCGCCACTGGTGCACCAATGGAGCATCCAATGAGCACCTGCATGGCCAAACCCTTGTCCCGTATGTTCATTTGGCGTGGTGAAACCCCTCCATGGCATCCAAGTAGCTCAGTGGGAGAAGGAAAAACCTTCTGAGCGCCAGTTGAAGGGGCATCTGCCTAGAAGGCGCCACTGGTGCACCAATGGAGCATCCAATGAGCATCTGCATGGCCAAACCCTTGTCCCATATGTTCATTTGGCGTGGTGAAACCCCTCCATGGCATCCAAGTAGCTCAGTGATGGCGAGAAGGAAAATCCTTCTGAGCGCCAGTTGAAGGGGCATCTGCCTAGAAGGCGCCACTGGTGCACCAATGGAGCATCCAATGAGCATCTGCATGGCCAAACCCTTGTCCCGTATGTTCATTTGGTGTGGTGAAACCCCTCCATGGCATCCAAGTAGCTCAGTGACGGCGAGAAGGAAAATCCTTCTGAGCGCCAGTTGTAGGGGCATCTGCCTAGAAGGCGCCACTGGTGCACCAATGGAGCATCCAATGAGCATCTGCATGGCCAAACCCTTGTCCCGTATGTTCATTTGGCGTGGTGAAACCCCTCCATGGCATCCAAGTAGCTCAGTGATGGCTGCATGGCCAAACCCTTGTCCCATATGTTCATTTGGCGTGGTGAAACCCCTCCATGGCATCCAAGTAGCTCAGTGACGGCGAGAAGGAAAATCCTTCTGAGCGCCACTTGTAGGGGCATCTGCCTAGAAGGCGCCACTGGTGCACCAATGGAGCATCCAATGAGCACCTGCATGGCCAAACCCTTGTCCCGTATGTTCATTTGGCGTGGTGAAACCCCTCCATGGCATCCAAGTAGCTCAGTGACGGCGAGAAGGAAAATCCTTCTGAGCGCCACTTGTAGGGGCATCTGCCTAGAAGGCGCCACTGGTGCACCAATGGAGCATCCAATGAGCATCTGCATGGCCAAACCCTTGTCCCGTATGTTCATTTGGCGTGGTGAAACCCCTCCATGGCATCCACGTAGCTCAGTGACGGCGAGAAGGAAAATCCTTCTGAGCGCCACTTGAAGGGGCATCTGCCTAGAAGGCGCCACTGGTGCACCAATGGAGCATCCAATGAGCACCTGCATGGCCAAACCCTTGTCCCGTATGTTCATTTGGCGTGGTGAAACCCCTCCATGGCATCCAAGTAGCTCAGTGACGGCGAGAAGGAAAATCCTTCTGAGCGCCAGTTGAAGGGGCATCTGCCTAGAAGGTGCCACTGGTGCACCAATGGAGCATCCAATGAGCATCTGCATGGCCAAACCCTTGTCCCGTATGTTCATTTGGCGTGGTGAAACCCCTCCATGGCATCCAAGTAGCTCAGTGACGGCGAGAAGGAAAATCCTTCTGAGCGCCAGTTGAAGGGGCATCTGCCTAGAAGGCGCCACTGGTGCACCAATGGAGCATCCAATGAGCACCTGCATGTCCAAACCCTTGTCCCGTATGTTCATTTGGCGTGGTGAAACCCCTCCATGGCATCCAAGTAGCTCAGTGACGGCGAGAAGGAAAATCCTTCTGAGCGCCACTTGTAGGGGCATCTGCCTAGAAGGCGCCACTGGTGCACCAATGGAGCATCCAATGAGCACCTGCATGGCCAAACCCTTGTCCCGTATGTTCATTTGGCGTGGTGAAACCCCTCCATGGCATCCAAGTAGCTCAGTGACGGCGAGAAGGAAAATCCTTCTGAGCGCCAGTTGTAGGGGCATCTGCCTAGAAGGCGCCACTGGTGCACCAATGGAGCATCCAATGAGCATCTGCATGGCCAAACCCTTGTCCCGTATGTTCATTTGGCGTGGTGAAACCCCTCCATGGCATCCAAGTAGCTCAGTGACGGCGAGAAGGAAAATCCTTCTGAGCGCCACTTGTAGGGGCATCTGCCTAGAAGGCGCCACTGGTGCACCAATGGAGCATCCAATGAGCACCTGCATGGCCAAACCCTTGTCCCGTATGTTCATTTGGCGTGGTGAAACCCCTCCATGGCATCCAAGTAGCTCAGTGGGAGAAGGAAAAACCTTCTGAGCGCCAGTTGAAGGGGCATCTGCCTAGAAGGCGCCACTGGTGCACCAATGGAGCATCCAATGAGCATCTGCATGGCCAAACCCTTGTCCCATATGTTCATTTGGCGTGGTGAAACCCCTCCATGGCATCCAAGTAGCTCAGTGATGGCGAGAAGGAAAATCCTTCTGAGCGCCAGTTGAAGGGGCATCTGCCTAGAAGGCGCCACTGGTGCACCAATGGAGCATCCAATGAGCATCTGCATGGCCAAACCCTTGTCCCGTATGTTCATTTGGTGTGGTGAAACCCCTCCATGGCATCCAAGTAGCTCAGTGACGGCGAGAAGGAAAATCCTTCTGAGCGCCAGTTGTAGGGGCATCTGCCTAGAAGGCGCCACTGGTGCACCAATGGAGCATCCAATGAGCATCTGCATGGCCAAACCCTTGTCCCGTATGTTCATTTGGCGTGGTGAAACCCCTCCATGGCATCCAAGTAGCTCAGTGATGGCGAGAAGGAAGGCGCCACTGGTGCACCAATGGAGCATCCAATGAGCACCTGCATGGCCAAACTCTTGTCCCATATGTTCATTTGGCGTGGTGAAACCCCTCCATGGCATCCAAGTAGCTCAGTGACGGCGAGAAGGAAAATCCTTCTGAGCGCCACATGTGGGAGCATCTGCCTAGAGGGCGCCACTGGTGCACCAATGGAGCATCCAATGAGCATCTGCATGGCCAAACCCTTGTCCCGTATGTTCATTTGGTGTGGTGAAACCCCTCCATGGCATCCAAGTAGCTCAGTGACGGCGAGAAGGAAAATCCTTCTGAGCGCCAGTTGAAGGGGCATCTGCCTAGAAGGCGCCACTGGTGCACCAATGGAGCATCCAATGAGCACCTGCATGGCCAAACCCTTGTCCCGTATGTTCATTTGGCGTGGTGAAACCCCTCCATGGCATCCAAGTAGCTCAGTGATGGCGAGAAGGAAAATCCTTCTGAGCGCCAGTTGAAGGGGCATCTGCCTAGAAGGTGCCACTGGTGCACCAATGGAGCATCCAATGAGCATCTGCATGGCCAAACCCTTGTCCCGTATGTTCATTTGGCGTGGTGAAACCCCTCCATGGCATCCAAGTAGCTCAGTGACGGCGAGAAGGAAAATCCTTCTGAGCGCCACTTGTAGGGGCATCTGCCTAGAAGGCGCCACTGGTGCACCAATGGAGCATCCAATGAGCATCTGCATGGCCAAATTCTTGTCCCGTATGTTCATTTGGCGTGGTGAAACCCCTCCATGGCATCCAAGTAGCTCAGTGACGGCGAGAAGGAAAATCCTTCTGAGCGCCAGTTGAAGGGGCATCTGCCTAGAAGGTGCCACTGGTGCACCAATGGAGCATCCAATGAGCACCTGCATGTCCAAACCCTTGTCCCGTATGTTCATTTGGCGTGGTGAAACCCCTCCATGGCATCCAAGTAGCTCAGTGACGGCGAGAAGGAAAATCCTTCTGAGCGCCACTTGTAGGGGCATCTGCCTAGAAGGTGCCACTGGTGCACCAATGGAGCATCCAATGAGCATCTGCATGGCCAAACCCTTGTCCCGTATGTTCATTTGGTGTGGTGAAACCCCTCCATGGCATCCAAGTAGCTCAGTGACGGCGAGAAGGAAAATCCTTCTGAGCGCCACATGTAGGGGCCCTTCTGAGCGCCAGTTGAAGGGGCATCTGCCTAGAAGGCGCCACTGGTGCACCAATGGAGCATCCAATGAGCACCTGCATGGCCAAACCCTTGTCCCGTATGTTCATTTGGCGTGGTGAAACCCCTCCATGGCATCCAAGTAGCTCAGTGATGGCGAGAAGGAAAATCCTTCTGAGCGCCAGTTGAAGGGGCATCTGCCTAGAAGGTGCCACTGGTGCACCAATGGAGCATCCAATGAGCATCTGCATGGCCAAACCCTTGTCCCGTATGTTCATTTGGCGTGGTGAAACCCCTCCATGGCATCCAAGTAGCTCAGTGACGGCGAGAAGGAAAATCCTTCTGAGCGCCACTTGTAGGGGCATCTGCCTAGAAGGCGCCACTGGTGCACCAATGGAGCATCCAATGAGCATCTGCATGGCCAAATTCTTGTCCCGTATGTTCATTTGGCGTGGTGAAACCCCTCCATGGCATCCAAGTAGCTCAGTGACGGCGAGAAGGAAAATCCTTCTGAGCGCCAGTTGAAGGGGCATCTGCCTAGAAGGTGCCACTGGTGCACCAATGGAGCATCCAATGAGCACCTGCATGTCCAAACCCTTGTCCCGTATGTTCATTTGGCGTGGTGAAACCCCTCCATGGCATCCAAGTAGCTCAGTGACGGCGAGAAGGAAAATCCTTCTGAGCGCCACTTGTAGGGGCATCTGCCTAGAAGGTGCCACTGGTGCACCAATGGAGCATCCAATGAGCATCTGCATGGCCAAACCCTTGTCCCGTATGTTCATTTGGTGTGGTGAAACCCCTCCATGGCATCCAAGTAGCTCAGTGACGGCGAGAAGGAAAATCCTTCTGAGCGCCACATGTAGGGGCATCTGTTTAGAAGGCGCCACTGGTGCACCAATGGAGCATCCAATGAGCACCTGCATGTCCAAACCCTTGTCGCGTATGTTCATTTGGCGTGGTGAAACCCCTCCATGGCATCCAAGTAGCTCAGTGACGGCGAGAAGGAAAATCCTTCTGAGCGCCACTTGTAGGGGCATCTGCCTAGAAGGTGCCACTGGTGCACCAATGGAGCATCCAATGAGCACCTGCATGGCCAAACCCTTGTCCCGTATGTTCATTTGGCGTGGTGAAACCCCTCCATGGCATCCAAGTAGCTCAGTGACGGCGAGAAGGAAAATCCTTCTGAGCGCCACTTGTAGAGGCATCTGTTTAGAAGGCGCCACTGGTGCACCAATGGAGCATCCAATGAGCACCTGCATGGCCAAACCCTTGTCCCGTATGTTCATTTGGCATGGTGAAACCCCTCCATGGCATCCAAGTAGCTCAGTGACGGCGAGAAGGAAAATCCTTCTGAGCGCCACTTGAAGGGGCATCATGGGCCCAATGAGCACCTGCATGGCCAAATCCTTGTCCATTCATTTGGTGAACCCTCAGGCTCGTGGAGGCATCCACGAGCCTCTGCAGAAGGTGCCACTGGACCAATGGAGCATCCAATGAGCACCTGCATGCAAATTTCTCTTGTCCCGTATGTTCATTTGGTGTGGTGAAACCCCTCCATGGCATCCAAGTAGCTCAGTGACGGCGAGAAGGAAATACCTTCTGAGCGCCAGTTGTAGGGGCATCTGCCTAGAAGGCGCCACTGGTGCACCAATGGAGCATCCAATGAGCACCTGCATGTCCAAACCCTTGTCCCGTATGTTCATTTGGCGTGGTGAAACCCCTCCATGGCATCCAAGTAGCTCAGTGACGGCGAGAAGGAAAAACCTTCTGAGCGCCAATTGAAGGGGCATCTGCCTAGAAGGCGCCACTGGTGCACCAATGGAGCATCCAATGAGCACCTGCATGGCCAAACCCTTGTCCCGTATGTTCATTTGGTGTGGTGAAACCCCTCCATGGCATCCAAGTAGCTCAGTGACGGCGAGAAGGAAAATCCTTCTGAGCGCCACTTGTAGGGGCATCTGCCTAGAAGGCGCCACTGGTGCACCAATGGAGCATCCAATGAGCACCTGCATGGCCAAACTCTTGTCCCATATGTTCATTTGGCGTGGTGAAACCCCTCCATGGCATCCAAGTAGCTCAGTGATGGCGAGAAGGAAAATCCTTCTGAGCGCCACTTGAAGGGGCATCTGCCTAGAAGGCGCCACTGGTGCACCAATGGAGCATCCAATGAGCACCTGCATGGCCAAACCCTTGTCCCGTATGTTCATTTGGTGTGGTGAAACCCCTCCATGGCATTCAAGTAGCTCAGTGACGGCGAGAAGGAAATACCTTCTGAGCGCCAGTTGTAGGGGCATCTGCCTAGAAGGCGCCACTGGTGCACCAATGGAGCATCCAATGAGCACCTGCATGGCCAAACCCTTGTCCCGTATGTTCATTTGGCGTGGTGAAACCCCTCCATGGCATCCAAGTAGCTCAGTGACGGCGAGAAGGAAAATCCTTCTGAGCGCCACTTGTAGGGGCATCTGCCTAGAAGGCGCCACTGGTGCACCAATGGAGCATCCAATGAGCACCTGCATGTTCAAACTCTTGTCCCATATGTTCATTTGGCGTGGTGAAACCCCTCCATGGCATCCAAGTAGCTCAGTGACGGCGAGAAGGAAAATCCTTCTGAGCGCCACTTGTAGGGGCATCTGCCTAGAAGGCGCCACTGGTGCACCAATGGAGCATCCAATGAGCACCTGCATGTTCAAACTCTTGTCCCATATGTTCATTTGGTGTGGTGAGACCCCTCCATGGCATCCAAGTAGCTCAAGGACGGCGAGAAGGAAAATCCTTCTGAGCGCCACATGTAGGGGCATCTGTTTAGAAGGCGCCACTGGTGCACCAATGGAGCATCCAATGAGCACCTGCATGGCCAAATCCTTGTCCCGTATGTTCATTTGGCGTGGTGAAACCCCTCCATGGCATCCAAGTAGCTCAGTTACGGCGCAAAGGAAATCCTTCTGAGCGCCACTTGTAGGGGCATCTGCCAAGAAGGTGCCACTGGTGCACCAATGGAGCATCCAATGAGCACCTACATGGCCAAATCCTTGTCCCGTATGTTCATTTGGTGTAGTGATATCCCTCCATGGCTTTCAAGTAGCTCAAGGATGGCGAGAAGGAAAGAAGGTGCCACTGGACCAATGGAGCATCCAATGAGCACCTGCATGCAAATTTCTCTTGTCCCGTATGTTCATTTGGTGTGGTGAAACCCCTCCATGGCATCCAAGTAGCTCAGTGACGGCGAGAAGGAAATACCTTCTGAGCGCCAGTTGTAGGGGCATCTGCCTAGAAGGCGCCACTGGTGCACCAATGGAGCATCCAATGAGCACCTGCATGTCCAAACCCTTGTCCCGTATGTTCATTTGGCGTGGTGAAACCCCTCCATGGCATCCAAGTAGCTCAGTGACGGCGAGAAGGAAAAACCTTCTGAGCGCCAATTGAAGGGGCATCTGCCTAGAAGGCGCCACTGGTGCACCAATGGAGCATCCAATGAGCACCTGCATGGCCAAACCCTTGTCCCGTATGTTCATTTGGTGTGGTGAAACCCCTCCATGGCATCCAAGTAGCTCAGTGACGGCGAGAAGGAAAATCCTTCTGAGCGCCACTTGTAGGGGCATCTGCCTAGAAGGCGCCACTGGTGCACCAATGGAGCATCCAATGAGCACCTGCATGGCCAAACTCTTGTCCCATATGTTCATTTGGCGTGGTGAAACCCCTCCATGGCATCCAAGTAGCTCAGTGATGGCGAGAAGGAAAATCCTTCTGAGCGCCACTTGAAGGGGCATCTGCCTAGAAGGCGCCACTGGTGCACCAATGGAGCATCCAATGAGCACCTGCATGGCCAAACCCTTGTCCCGTATGTTCATTTGGTGTGGTGAAACCCCTCCATGGCATTCAAGTAGCTCAGTGACGGCGAGAAGGAAATACCTTCTGAGCGCCAGTTGTAGGGGCATCTGCCTAGAAGGCGCCACTGGTGCACCAATGGAGCATCCAATGAGCACCTGCATGGCCAAACCCTTGTCCCGTATGTTCATTTGGCGTGGTGAAACCCCTCCATGGCATCCAAGTAGCTCAGTGACGGCGAGAAGGAAAATCCTTCTGAGCGCCACTTGTAGGGGCATCTGCCTAGAAGGCGCCACTGGTGCACCAATGGAGCATCCAATGAGCACCTGCATGTTCAAACTCTTGTCCCATATGTTCATTTGGCGTGGTGAAACCCCTCCATGGCATCCAAGTAGCTCAGTGACGGCGAGAAGGAAAATCCTTCTGAGCGCCACTTGTAGGGGCATCTGCCTAGAAGGCGCCACTGGTGCACCAATGGAGCATCCAATGAGCACCTGCATGTTCAAACTCTTGTCCCATATGTTCATTTGGTGTGGTGAGACCCCTCCATGGCATCCAAGTAGCTCAAGGACGGCGAGAAGGAAAATCCTTCTGAGCGCCACATGTAGGGGCATCTGTTTAGAAGGCGCCACTGGTGCACCAATGGAGCATCCAATGAGCACCTGCATGGCCAAATCCTTGTCCCGTATGTTCATTTGGTGTAGTGATATCCCTCCATGGCTTTCAAGTAGCTCAGTTACGGCGCAAAGGAAATCCTTCTGAGCGCCACTTGTAGGGGCATCTGCCAAGAAGGTGCCACTGGTGCACCAATGGAGCATCCAATGAGCACCTACATGGCCAAATCCTTGTCCCGTATGTTCATTTGGTGTAGTGATATCCCTCCATGGCTTTCAAGTAGCTCAAGGATGGCGAGAAGGAAAATCCTTCTGAGCGCCACATGTAGGGGCATCTGTTTAGAAGGCGCCACTGGTGCACCAATGGAGCATCCAATGAGCACCTGCATGTTCAAACTCTTGTCCCATATGTTCATTTGGCGTGGTGAAACCCCTCCATGGCATCCAAGTAGCTCAGTGACGGCGAGAAGAAAAATCCTTCTGAGCGCCACTTGTAGGGGCATCTGCCTAGAAGGCGCCACTGGTGCACCAATGGAGCATCCAATGAGCACCTGCATGTTCAAACTCTTGTCCCATATGTTCATTTGGTGTGGTGAGACCCCTCCATGGCATCCAAGTAGCTCAAGGACGGCGAGAAGGAAAATCCTTCTGAGCGCCACATGTAGGGGCATCTGTTTAGAAGGCGCCACTGGTGCACCAATGGAGCATCCAATGAGCACCTGCATGTTCAAACTCTTGTCCCATATGTTCATTTGGCGTGGTGAAACCCATCCATGGCATCCAAGTAGCTCAGTGATGGCGAGAAGGAAAATCCTTCTGAGCGCCACTTGAAGGGGCATCAGCCTAAAAGGTGCCACTGGTGCACCAATGGAGCATCCAATGAGCACCTACATGGCCAAATCCTTGTCCCGTATGTTCATTTGGTGTAGTGATATCCCTCCATGGCTTTCAAGTAGCTCAGTTACGGCGCAAAGGAAATCCTTCTGAGCGCCACTTGTAGGGGCATCTGCCTAGAAGGTGCCACTGGTGCACCAATGGAGCATCCAATGAGCACCTGCATGGCCAAACCCTTGTTCCGTATGTTCATTTGGCGTGGTGAAACCCCTCCATGGCATCCAAGTAGCTCAAGGATGGTGAGAAGGAAAATCCTTCTGAGCACCACTTGTAGGGGCATCTGCCTAGAAGGCGCCACTGGTGCACCAATGGAGCATCCAATGAGCACCTGCATGTTCAAACTCTTGTCCCATATGTTCATTTGGTGTGGTGAAACCCCTCCATGGCATCCAAGTAGCTCAGTGACGGTGAGAAGGAAAATCCTTCTGAGCGCCACTTGTAGGGGCATCTGCCTAGAAGGCGCCACTGGTGCACCAATGGAGCATCCAATGAGCACCTGCATGTTCAAACTCTTGTCCCATATGTTCATTTGGCGTGGTGAAACCCCTCCATGGCATCCAAGTAGCTCAGTGACGGCGAGAAGGAAAATCCTTCTGAGCGCCACTTGTAGGGGCATCTGCCTAGAAGGCGCCACTGGTGCACCAATGGAGCATCCAATGAGCACCTGCATGTTCAAACTCTTGTCCCATATGTTCATTTGGTGTGGTGAGACCCCTCCATGGCATCCAAGTAGCTCAAGGACGGCGAGAAGGAAAATCCTTCTGAGCGCCATTTGTAGGGGCATCCACCTAGAAGGCGCCACTGGTGCACCACAATGGAGCATCCTTTGAGCACCTGCATGTTCAAATATTGTCCTGTGAGTTCATTTGGCGTGGTTAAACCCCTCCATGGCATCCAAGTAGCTCAGTGACAGTGAGAAGGAAAATCCTTCTGAGCACCACTTCCGTGGAGCTGGTTACTGTATGGCTCTTTGCCCCCCTCGACAACTGATGCTACATGTGAGCTGGGAATGATTGTTATGCACCAATATCACCGCATATGTGTCCCCAGGGATTTCCAGAACAGAATTCATGGAACAAGACTATTGGAGGTAAAGGCCGCACACTGTAGAACCGTGTAGCTGGTTACTGTATGGATCTTTGCCCTCCCAAACAACTGATGCTACACATGAGCTGGGAATGAATATTGTGCGCCACTCTCACCGCATATGTGTCTCCAAGGGTAGCCAGAACAGATTTCATGGAACAGGACTATTGGGGGTAGTCTTTGAAGGCCATACACCGTAGCACAGTGTAGCTGGTTACTGGGTGGATCTTTGCCCTCCCAAACAACTGATGCTACACGTGAGCTGCAAGTGATTGTTATGCACTAATCTCACCACATACATGTCCCCAAGGATAGCTGAAATAGAATTCATGTATCAAGACTTTTGTGGTTAAAGGCCACACACTGAAGCACCATGGTTCGGGTTACTGTGTGTTGCTTTGCTCACAAACAACTGATGCTACATGTGAGTGGGGAATGATTATTAAGCACCTATATTACCGCATATGTGTTCCCAGGAATAGCCAGAACAGAATTTGTGGAACAAGACTTTTGGGAAAGCCTTTGAAGGCCACACATGTAGCACCAAAGAGCGGATTACTGTGCGGATCTTTGCCCTCTCAAACAACTGATGCTACATGTGAGCTGGGAATGATTGTTATGCACCAATATTACTGCATATGTGTCCCCAGGGATAGCCAGAACAGAATTCATGGAACAAGATTTTTGGGAAAAGCCTTTGAAGGCCACACATGTAGCACCATAGAGTGGGTTACTGTGTGGATCTTCGCCCTCCCAAACAACTGATGCTACACATGAGCTGGGAATTATTGTTCTGCATCAATCTCACTGCATAGATCTCCCCAAGGATAGCCAGAACAGAATTTATGGAACAAGACTATTGGTAATAGTCATTGAATGCCACACATGTAGCACCATGTAGCTGTTTACTGTGTGGATCTTTGCCCTCCCAAACAACTGATGCGACACGTGAGCTGGGAATAATTGTTATGCACCAATTTTACTGCATAAATCTCTCTAAGCATAGCCAGATCAGAATTCATGGAACAAGACTATTGGAGGAAGTTTTTGAAGGCCACACACTATAGCACAATGGAGTTGGTTGCAGTAGGATATATCCCGACATGTCTCACAAAATTGGGTCGAGAAACTGAGGGATGCACCATATCTACCGGTAAGGGGGAAAATCAAGCAGATAGTGTTGTAACAACCTTGGCAGGCAGGGTATGGATTCATCGCGACGTATAGTAGTACCGGTATCCTCTGCAATGGATGGAAACCGAAGCGACTCATGATGACCAATATCCAATCGCGAATCACGGCCTGCAACAATTTCGTTCGTCGGCCATGAGTTGTCGTTTGATGATGCCAATTTATCTGAAAGCAATGCGCATAATCTACATTCGTAGTAATTGCTTGAACAGTAACTAATGATCAAACTGGCATCATTGACTCTTTTCGTCCTCGTTACTATTCAACGCGGCCAAGCATTCTGTCTCGTCGCATCTTCGCAAGGCTTGTTTCTTCGACAATCAACGAAACTATCAGCACGTTTTGGAGTCTCTCATGATGCAGATGATACAAATGCTGACAAAGAAAGTCGACCGTGGATGGCGCAGGGATTGCTGTTATCATCATTCTCTGACGGCTTGCGACCCAATCCCACAGCTCAAGCGTTTGTTCAACAAGGCTTGATTCTCGCCTTGCTGACGCAGGAGCAGCACAGATTGGAGCAAAGAATCAAAGATACTGTCAAATTCAGTCCTTGCGCAGGGCCAGACATGTCGGCGGTGGAGCAGCTGGAGTTTGTTGATGACGCGCTCGAGCAGTTGCAGCAGAATAAAGGTGCAACGAGTCCACTTGATCTGCTGCGGCAATATCAGAAGGACTACATAAGCAACGACAATGAATCTTCTTCGCTCATTCTTCGATTCGTCTACATTCCCACCGCCATGTATGCATTGCGACTTGACTCGACTAATTCACCTGGCAAGCAACGGCAGCGCGCAAGGGCCGACGGCAAGTCACGTCGGAACGACATTGTCAACTTGCTGCAAGAGCTTCTTCCATCTATTGACATTCACGTGGTGACCATTGACTGGGACGATGGGTCAATCAAGCAGCCGCAAGCGACTGGTGGAATTCATGCTGCGGCAAGTGCTTTTCCACAGACGGCGCACGACGCCATGCGCACATGGCAGCCACACTTGGTCTACGTGCAAGGCGGAAACACATTCTGGCTGCACCACTGCCTGCACAAGACGATCGGGTATAAGCAAGACTTGCTTGATTTCTGCACAAGCAAGAGCGGAATGTACATTGGGTCCAGCGCGGGCGCCATCTTGGTTGGCGCAAGGATGGAAACGGCTTGCTGGAAGGGCTGGGACGATCCCCGCGTTGTGCTTGGAATGGAAAGTTACGAAGATTGGAAAGGAACTCCAGGGTTGAGTCTTGTTGGCCAGTACTCTTTCTTTCCTCATATGGATGACCAGTGGAATGAGCTCGTCAATGACAAGTCGGCCAGTTTAGCGCCGTCCACTCCCATCTGCCTACGCGATAGCGAGGTTTGCCAAGTGACTGGCGCCACCAAGTCGGCTACAATCCTTTGCTCGGCTAAAGATATACATGCCATAGCGCTTAATTCATAAGATTGCTGATGTGTTTGGACAGCAAGTCTTCGGCAAACTCAACTCTTGCCTCATCTCAACGGCAAAAGCTTACGACCAGTCGTGTCTGACATAGTTGGCACGGGAAGCTAAACGACAAATTTGTGGTTTATTTCGTTAAACGTCACATAAAATTCTTGCCATTATATTATAGGTTACTTGTTGAACCTAGCAAGACTCCACACACGTCTCTTGCTTCATTTGTTATCTAGGCTTGATTTTCATTTGCCTTGGCAAACTTGGCCAATTGCTCGCCTTCCTCGAAGGCTGGACGAAGCGACATGACGACGGCAGCCGCCTCACCAATGACTGTTGGTTCAACGCCCAAGTGTTGGAGTGTCGCCACCAAGTGGCCTGCCACAAGGTCAAAGTGTTCCGCTTTCAGTCCTCGCTCATTGAAAAGCTTGGCGTGTCGCTTCAGCATCATGTCATGTAAATCCAAGTTACCCGGATTACCAGTAAATGCATTGTTCATAAAGTTGCGCTGATGATTCTTGAGATGCTTAATGGAGAAGCCGGCGAAGAAGGGAGCCAGCTGGGGGTCGACCGGGACGCGCCTGTAGAATTCATCAACAGCGGCTTCAATTGCAGCATCGCCTCCAAGTTTCTCCTTGATCGTGAGCGACCTTTTGCTAGTAAATGTCTTGGACTTTTGCGTCAAGCGCGCGTTCAATGCCCACGCCGATACACCAACGAGGAGAATAACCGACGCGTAGAGAGCTGGAGTTAAAATGGATGCGTCATCAAGAATCTGCATGGTTGCTTGAGCAGTTGCTTTAGAAGGACGGAATGTGAGATGTGAAAGTAAAAGGCTGTAGTGAATCTCAAATGGTTGTGTTTTGGATTTTATGAGGCCACTTGGTTCACTTGTTTACAGTTAGTGGCGCAACGTGCCGATAGAAATGAGAAGGTGGTTCGCACGAACCCCCGTTCGCGAACGTAGTTCCGGCATTTTGGCAACTTCAGTTTCAACAAAAACGTCCGGCAATATAAAGGGTCGCTTTCCACTGTCGAAATGACCGAGCGACACGACCCGAACGAGATCATTATGACGCATGGTCGTCACTCCAATTCTCAACTTCAACATAGGTGAGCGCTGTGTGTGCTAGTTGGAGGTACGAGTATACAACTATACAACACACAGGTAGAACAAGACAGGACTATGAGTTAATTAAAGCAGGCACCTACTCCTTTGCTTCAAAAACCACGCGAAACGCTCCAATGGCCGATGCGGCCTCCTGAATCACCCCTTCCGACACATTAAGCTCGATCAAAGCATTGGCAAAATGCGAAAGCATTCTGTCAAAATGCATCGCATTCAAACCTTGTTCTTGAATCAAGCGAGCGTGCGTTTGGCCAAGGTACTGGGTGACGTCAAGATCACTCGGCACCTGCGTAAAGGCAATCTTCAGAAACGAAATCTGGTGATGCTTGAGCTGCGCCAAATTGATGGATTCAAAAAATGGTTCGAGCATTGGATCATCTAGCATGCGCTCGTACAAACTTTTAACGGCAGCCTTGACCATGTCGTTACCTCCGAGTCGATCGATTAAGGTTGGTTCGTTGGCATGATGAGTCTGGTCATGGACAATGGTTGTCACTGGGGAAGCTTTTCCGTCCGCCTTGGCCTTGTCTTGCTCTAGCTTGAGCAACGCTCCCTTTTGAAAGACTGGTCGCAATGGCACAATGATGCCGGCCGCTTCATTCACCAAATCGTTACCAATGCCGAGGTGATGGAGAGTTTCGACAAAGTGCTGAGCGACAATATCAAAATGCGTTTCGTTCAAACCCTTGTTTAAAAACAATCGCATGTGCTTCTGCAAAATCAATTCAGCCACATCCAAATCGTCGGGTATTTTGCTGAATGCAATCTTCATAAAGGCCAACTGATGGTACTTGAGCAGTGGCATCTTGACGTCTTCGAACATTATGTAGAGCTTGGGGTCATCCAGCAGTCGTTTGTAAAATTCCTCAACAGCAGCTCGGAGCGCAACGACGCCACCAAGACGATCAAAAAGTGTAGGAGATTCGTTCTTTGCAGTCGCCATGATGCGTACGTGACGAAAAGGATGTTAGCAGTGGTCGCGGACAGAAAGTTGAAGGTCGAGGGAATGCCGGAATGCCAATAAAAGCAAGTGGAATGTTATCGCTTCTTTCGACAAGTTAGCGACCAAGACAGGACGACGACGATGGGGACGGTAGATTGTAAATTGCGGATTGTGGAGCATGATGAAGATCGGTGGAGTACTTTTGGTGTGTTTGTTTCCGTCTCTTGGTCGCTTTCTTCCGGCGGCAGTTCTTCCACCGGGAAACCTGAACCCTATCAATGGCCACGAAAGAACAATGGTGAAGGCGAGCTATCTCTTGTGTCACTGGTGCTTCTTCGAGTCTGCTCACAAGCAAAGTAGTGCTTTTAGCATTTAAACATTCTTCTTATAAACGCTAAACTATTACCATGTGCTGCGATACAACGTTACTTTAACATTCAACAAGTTCCAATTGCTCAAAGACGCGGCGAAACTTTCCGAGGACCAATTTGGCCTCATCAATCACGGGTTCTGCAACCTCCAAGTCATTCAGAACGTTTTGAAAGTGCGATAGCATTCGGTCGAAATGTCGTGCGTTTAAACCGTTCTCTTGCATGAGTCGAGCGTGTGACTTGCGAATATGTTCGTCGAGGCCTCTGGCGTCCTTGGGAGAGTCGGAAAAGGCAATTTTTATAAAGGCGACTTGATGACGCTTCATTTGCCCCAAATTAACGTTGTCAAAGAAGGGCAGCAACTCCGGATCCGCCGTCATGCACTCCATGAGTCCCTTGACAGCCGCTTGGACGGCGTCCGTGCCTCCAAGTCGTTCCAAAAGCGACGATGACACAGCGGCTTCAATGGCTGGATCAGTGGCAGTGCTGACTGGAGAGGATGCCCGAGCCTCCTTTTCAACCTTGAGTTTGCCGCCTTGTTCAAAAACCCCTCGAAGAGGAGCAATGACTCCTATGGCCTCGTCGATCAAGTGCTGCTTGATTTTGAGATGTTGCAATGTATCAATTAGATGCTGCGCAACGAGATCAAAGTGAGTCTCGTTGAGTCCCTTGTTGAGAAAAAGCCGCATATGTTTCGTCATGATCAGCTTTGGAACATCCAAGTTATCGGGAATCTTGCTGAAGGCCACCTTCATGAATGCAAGTTGATGCGTCTTCAAGAGAGGCATGCGAACATCCTCAAACATGACGAAAAGCTCCGGATCTGCCAAGAGTCGCTTGTAGAACTCATCCACGGCGGCACGGAGAGCTGGTAAGCCGCCGAGGCGGTCAAACAAGGTTGCATCCTTCCTCATGGTTGCTTGGGCTGGAGGAGAGTCTTTGAGTGAATGTGGCTTTCGGTCCCAAGTCTCGAAATAATTGGCACGTTTCCACTTCAACTTGGACAATTGCCTGATATTCGACGAGTCCAGTGACGATGACAACGAACCTCAACTACGTCATCGTCTCCGCTATTGACTTGTTCGTCGTGACTTGGGCTATACTGTACTACCGGTACAGTATGCATAGTCGCGACAAAGCAATGACAACGACACCATCCAGATTGACTTCACCTCACATGCCTTCTTGCAGAAGCTCTGTTAGTCGACCTATCCTTCAGGCAAGCCTTGCCTTTATGCGCTTTCCTGCCGACTTTGTTGTACGTACAGTAATAGCTTTACAAAGCTGAAGCGCGCAGATATGTTAGTGCCAGCATATGCATTATGCGTTGTTGGGTATACAGTAGTATACATTGTCGTGGTAATAGTCAACGGAATCTACACACATAGGTAAACTTTAGCTGCTCAAACAAAATAGCGACCAACGTTAATCTCTGCTCCATGGGCAAACGCGGCTCTCAATGGGACGACAATGTCCACCACTTCCGTCACCAACTCAACCGAAATTCCCAAATGCTGCAGCGTCTGGACAAAGTGCGTCGCTACCAAATCAAAATGTGTCTCGTTGAGTCCCTTGTCATAAAAGAGACGCATATGCTTTTGGACAATATGGTTGAATACATCAAAGTCTTCAGGAATCTCAGTGAAAGCAGTTCGCATAAACGCTAGCTGATGTGTACGGAGCAGAGGCATTCGGACACCCTCAAACATGATGGTCAGCGCGGGATCGGCCAAGAGACGCTTGTAAAACTCCGAAACGGCCGCTCTCAGCGCTGGGACTCCTCCAAGACGATCCAGTAGTGTGCGCTTGGACTTTGGAGTTTGGGAGCATTGGCTATTGATGGATCTTGTGGAAGTGTCGCTCGTGAGTTGGGCAATCATGTTCTTGCGGGCTGCTTAGCTAACGGGAATGAGTCTCTGAATGGATCAGATGAACTGTGTATAGCGCCTTGACAAGCTGTTTACTTTGCAAAAGTCTGAGCCCTGTATAATCTGCTACTTTGATTTGTTCGTTGAAACTTTGCGCTGTGCTGGTCGAATTTATCCATCTTGTCTTCCCCGGACCATTTCGCCACTGACAGTGACAACTGCACGCGCAGACAAGCGGGGCTATAGAAGCGGCATACCATCCTTTTTGTGGCGTCAGAATTTATTTCGCGACTGTGACCGGCATATGTATTTTGCCCTTAAGTAAAGTCACGTCGTGACTTATTCAGATTAACCCCTAATCGGAAAAATGAGTCAATCCACGCAAGATAAAAATGTGCCTGCCACCGCTAGTATAGCGCATGTCGTAGCGGTTCAAAGGATTTGAATGTTTCTCTTCGTTGGCGCGCGACAATTGGCGTCAGTCGACAAGTCGACAGGCCATTCATCAAGACTTGCACTTCTATTGTTGCTGCAATCGTCTACCATTAATCAACAAGAAAAATTTGGTTACTTTGAAAAAGATAATGAAGAAACGAATATGGATATTAGAACCATTCTCGAGGACACGCTTAATTACGCTCGTTCTTCTTGCAAGGCTTGAGCACATCCTCTCCTTTTCTAACGCGCCAGTAACATTTGTAACTAGCAGGAGAATATCACCAAGTCAATCTACAATACACCCAGTAGCGCTCCAAGTATCTCCAGAACCCTTAACGTCGGCCATCGACTCATTCTTTCAAACTCAACCATACATTGCAGCCTTTCTGACGTGTTCCTTCAAAGCTGGAACAGCCGACCTTGTGGCTCAGTCGCAGCTTGCGTCCAGCGATGCCACAGATCAAGATGATCGAGTTACAGCTCCCGCCAACTCTACCATTGCGACTCATCAAGAGAAGAGCAACAGTCTTGACCTTGCGCGCAATGTAGCCTTTATCGTCTATGGCGGCATCTACCAAGGACTGTTTCAGGAGTTTTTGTATGGACATTTGTTTCCAGCTTGGTTTGGCAATGACGGTTCCTTCCAAACGGTAGCAACGAGTGTTTTGGCGGACCAGATCATCTTTGCGCCGTTTGCGTGTCTCCCGTGTGCGTACATTATCAAGGCATTCGTCATGAACTCTGGCGACGACGCGAACGAGAACGAGTCGAGCGACGCACCAGCTACCAATGGAAAATGGTCCGAGACTGCCATAAAGGGACTCGGAAAGTACAAGGAGGATGTGTTGCGACGCGGTTTGTTGATAAAGTACTGGGGATTGTGGACCCCTGTTCAAACCGTTACATTCTCTGTCGTTCCGGAGCGCTATCGCATATTATTCATCGCATGTGTATCTTTCTTTTGGATGTTTCTACTGAGCGCCATTTCCAGTGACACAAGTGATACAACTGCGAAGGAAACTATCATAGCAAGTACTACATTTCCTGATGAGGAGCCAATCGAAGTTGTGCTCGAGTCTGCTTCTGTCTCTTCCTCTGCCATCTCATCCTAGAAAATACCATCTCTGTAGACTCATTCTATTTAGTCACTCATAATTCATTGCTAATACAAATTGCTATTTATTGCTTCGGTTGTATATAGTAAGATCCTTGCATGGTTGTCCTAACTTTGTTCTCGTCTGACCGGCACTGAAATGACGAAGCCACACATCATCGGATTTTGTCGCACACATTTACGACCATGAGGAAGTCGCCGCAACATTATGCCATCCGAAGAGTCTTACTGACAACTTTACTGCTTCCTCTAGCAAGTGAATCATTTACAAAAGTGCAGCAAAGCATACCTCGCTATCAAACTTGTCGCTTTCTTCCGTCATGGCAGCTTTCCGCAACCGAACGTCAAGATGCTGATCCGTCGTCAAGCGACAAGTCGCAAATCAAGACGTCTTTCTCTACCAATGTACAAACAACCGAATCGCAACGAACTCAACGACCAGAAGGAGTCTACGTTCGTCCGTCTGCTGCCGTGGAACGTGGTTCAGGCTTTTTTATTCCAGGCTTGCAAGGACCGCGATTGCGACTTTTGGCAGGGAGTTTGGGCTTGAGCTTGGCCGCTTGGAATCACTACTACGGAGCATTAACAATCACAGAAACAACAACCGCTACTGCAAGTAGCAACCTTGCGGAGATCATGTCGGTTGCATATAGTCTGCTGGTTTTGCTGCAAGGATTCATCGAGTCCTTTCGATCTAGCAATCGCAATGGTTCGAATGATTTAGCACTGCCAACAAAGAACCAGAAGATAAAAACTGGCGCTGATAGAAATGCCTTGACGACGCGAAAGGTTTGGTCCATTAATACAGTTGCTTCAGAGAGGAACGGATACTCGGCCGAATGGCAAAACCGAGTTGAATGGGCGACGCAAACATTCATGTCGCTCACGCCTGCGTCTTGCATGATGATACTGAACACCAGCAATGGAATTAGCTTTCGAATCGAGCGAGAGAGCCACTTGTTTTCTAGTAATATAGGCACAAAGGAAGAGCCGTTTCGCACTGATGCATGTTGCGACGCTGTCCAACTGCTTCAACAATCGTCGACGGGTCGCATATCCTTGCCAGTCACACATCCAGTTTCTCAGGCTCTGCTGTTTGGTGTAGACGACACTGCGGCCGCCAACGACGATCAAAGCAAAGACGCTATTCGAACAGTGGTACTGCAGCGAATCTCGGACGAGTTGTGCATTTGCATGGCGTCCGATCAGCTCCTGGTGGCGTTTCGAAAGCAAGACTTGACTTGGCTCGGGCAGTTGGCCACGTATTTAAATGCCGAGAAGGGTCTTGTTGTTTGAATACTGGTATGCGGCATATAATTAAGAACATGTCGTGCCAATTGTTAAGTCTGTGGATCATCGTAACATCCGACTGCGAGCGAACTCTTGGCTGTCATGAGTTTTGCAGTGATAAATGTGCAGCCCCAAACCGTGACACTTTATGTCATGTAATAAATAATGCAACTGTAGCTAGATCCACTTTTACATCAATCAGTAGTAATCACGTATTATATAAACTTTCATAGTCTGGTTATAACTGTTCGTTCCGCGTTGACCATTCTATAGTGTCGCATGCGTTTGCCTCGACCCGTGCAGCAGATTGCGATAGGAAGGTCTTCCTTCTCTTCGTTGGCGCGTCGCTTGTTCATCGACAATGCGACATTGCAGCTGGCTAATGTACTCCAACAACAACGCTTCGTTATACTCTCAGTATTTGCAACTTGTCATGAAAGGCGATGGAAACCCAATCCGGTTGCGCCGCCGACCACTGCAAATTGTTAATTTCCCCGCCAGCATTATAGGCAAGTATTGGATCTTCAACGGGTCGCTTGGGCATGCTGGCAATGTCCCAAATCAAAGCCTGCGAGTCATCGCCCGCCGTGCAAATGTGCGAGGAACTATGTGGCGCCCACGCCGTGGCATTGATGCAGCCTAAATGTCCACCAAGTTCGGCGACCGGCATGGACGGAACACGAATATCCAATATTATGGTTCGTCGCGAGTCAACCATGAAGGTTGCCAAGTAGTTTGGATCCTGCTTGTTCCACTCGAGGCGCAAGAGTGCATCCAGATTGGGTGACTCGTAAATAATGGTGGAATGTTCCAGCGAGCGCAGATCAAATAACCGCACCGAGCCGTCTGCTCCAACACTTGCAAACACATCCTTGCCGCGCGCGAATGCAATGTCAAATACTTCTCGATCGTGAGCAATCAGTTGCGTCATGGCTTGCTGCGTGTGAATATTCCAAATGGTGCATGTTGTGTCGATGCTACATGTCCCAACAATTGATGCGTCAGTGTCATTCCAGTCAAACGAAGTCAAAGGCGCGCAATATTCCGAAGTCTTGTTATTGTTCAGCAAGCATTCCTTGGTGGGATTCGGATCGTCAGGCGAGCAGTTCCAAATGCGCAAATAGTCGCCCGTGGTGGCAAGCAAATCGCGGGCGCCATGAGTGTAATGATTATTGCTGTTAGTGGCATTGCTATATTCCGGACTCCATAGAATCTTGGTACATGGGTATGGATGATCAAACTCGCCAGCCTTGTATAGTGAAACTCCCAATTCATTCTCCGTTGGAAGCTTCTTGACAATGTGAACGGCGTTGCAATACTGCTCCACGTAGCTTCCAATGGCGAGACGAAACTGTGACTGCGGGTCGGGTTTACTGTAATAACAATGAAAAAGAAATTATAAAGGGAATTAGGAATAGTACTGTACAATCATTTCCATTCCTCGTGACGGGGCGAAACAGACACTTTCGTAGCGCATCAATCAAGCGTACCTCCGACTCCAAGCCATGGCGTAGACGGTCCATGGCGCCTTGTACGTGTAAATTTCCTTGCGAGGCGTTTCGTCGTCGGCCATGATGCTATGCTATTGAATGAAGAAGGTGAGAGTATGTACAAATACAAGACAAGGTCGCCGAGAGAAGCAGGTGGCCGCCATTGTGACGCCCCAGCGCTTTCGGCGACGCCCGATGTCGCTGACGTGACGGAGCGGTACTTGTGTCGCACTACGACCACGCCAACATCCACGAAACTGCACCGCGCCAGCGCGCCGCTCATCCCACGATGGCGTTCCATTCATTCTTCCTTGCTACTACTTGCTGTCACATATAGTCTTTTTCTGCGAAAGGCGCCTCTTGATAACCTTTTCTTCGCTCACGCAACGACATGTTCTTTGGTGGCGGAGACCCGTTTTCACACGCTCACTTTGGCGGCGGCGGCCGACGAGGAGGAGGAGCCGACCCTCGCGCGGCGGACACAACCAAGCTCTACGAAACACTTGGAGTGAGTCTAAAAATTGAAAAAGAGTAGCTTGTAGTCGTGTCATGCTTGTATTTACTCATGCAGTTTCATTACCGCTTCTCGTTTCGCAGTTAAAAAAGACTTGCACTCCCAAGGATATCAAGACGGCCTACCGCAAGCTTGCCATGACGAACCACCCTGACAAGGGCGGCGACGAGCACAAGTTCAAGGAAATCAATGCTGCCTACGAAATTCTCAGTGATCCTGACAAGCGAGCCAAGTACGACAAGTTTGGTTTGGAGGGAGTAGCGGATGACGATGATGGTCGACGCGGAGGCGGCGGAGCGGAGGATTTGTTCAGCATGTTTTTTGGAGGGGGGCAGCGGCGGTCCAGAGAACCAACTCGAGGTGACGATGTCAGTCATCCAATTGACGTTAGTCTGCAAGATTTGTATAACGGCAAGACTATCAAGCTGGCAGTGACGCGACAAGTCATGGTGGGAGAGCCTCGCATGTGTCGGCAGTGCGATGGACAAGGCATCGTTGTTGAATTGCGTCAGATTGGATTAGGTATGGTGCAGCAGATTCAACGAAGTTGCGCATCATGTAACGGGGAAGGCTACATGTACAAGAAGAAGTCGGAGCGAAAGATTTTGGAGGTTTTGGTTGAAAAAGGAATGAAACATAATTCAAAGATTGTCTTTCAAAACATGGCAGACGAAAAGCCAAACATGGAAGCTGGTCATGTCAACTTTATTATTCAAGAAAAGGAGCATGATTTGTTCAAGCGGAAAGGCGCCGACCTGCTTGTGACCAAGAAGCTTTCGTTGAAGGAAGCACTGTGCGGCTTTTCATGGAAGATTGAACATTTGGACGGTCGGCAAGTAGTCATTCAAAGTCGGCCTGGCGAAGTCATTCGAGCGCAAACTCAAGATGGCCGACCGTTTGTCAAGAAAGTTCCAAATGAAGGCATGCCTAGTCGAGGGAATCCCTTTGTCAAGGGTAACTTGTAAGTCGTAGCAGTGAATTTGAAAACTTGCGCAGCTCGGAGATTGTTCTTAACATCCTCGACGTTTTGAAATCGCAGATACATTTTGTTCACGGTGGAATTTCCTGGTGACAACGAGCTTACACCAGACGATATTGAAGGCTTGAAGGATTTCCTGCCCGGCCCAGACACCATGGACGAGGATTATAGCAAGCAAGAGGATGTCGAGATTGTGCATTTGGACCACGCCGACGTTCGAACGTTTGGCAAGGGCGGTCTTCAAAACCACGAAACCGCTTACGAGTCGGATGATGACGATAAGGGCGGGCAGCCACAACCTGTCAACTGCCAGCAATCGTAAAGACCGTTTGTAACATCACCTCGCGCATGCCACTTTCCTAACTGCAGAGTAAATGTACAATATGAATGCCAAATGATAGACTCTTCTTCCGCCGTCGGCCTCGCATAGAAGCTCAACGCTGTATCATACTCTAACATTAACTCTCATAAATGATTGTAAAGGTGCAACTACTAGTTCTATACTCTATGCTTTCCCCATTTTGTCGCTTCCATTCCATAGATTTGGTAGCCGTACAACAATCGCTGTAATGTCGTCCCGATACTCTCCCTCCTCCTCGTGCCATTTGGCAGCTGCCGCTTCAATCAAAGCCTGACAAGCCTTGGTGGCGCCTCGATCAAGGTTCGCTCCGACAATGTCAACAGCATTCTGTGACGACAAGAACTCCCAGACGCCGTCGGATGCGAGGATCAGGAACTCGTCGTCCGCATGCACTGTATACGTCGTCACGACTGGCGTTGCAATGACTCCAACCTCTGAAACGGCATGGTCGCCAATCGATCGCGCCATGGCCAGACCAATCTGGGTGCAACCTGGGTCGAGCCAAACGCGCGCCGACAAGCCAGGAGCCGGTGCTGGCGTGACATAACCACCAGCCGATAGAATGCGTTGCATCTCCTCCGGCAAGTCGGGGTTCTGATCAACCGTCAGTGCCGTGGCCTTAAATAATGACGATTTTGATGAGCCTGCTTTGCCGTCTACTCGTTTCCGGGCTACCACCGCTCGCGAGTCACCTGCATTTGCCAACGTCAAAACATTTTCTTTCAGCAACGCGACGCAGGCTGTCGTGCCCGCATAAACTGGCTCAATAAGTGGCTCCGACTTCAGACCTTCATCAATCGCGTGAAAGGTGTCAACAAAGGCCTTATGTAAATCACTGGGAAACGTTTCATGTCGCTCCAGCCGTCGTTGCATCTCTGCAAGCGTGTACTGCGACACGAGCTCACCACCTTGTCCGTGTCCATCGTAAACGGCAAAGAGGGCCATCCGAGGGCAATTTCCATATGGAAAGGCAATGCCGCCTCGATCCTGGTTAATCTTGGCAGCCACGGCGGCGCATGGAATGCTGTCATTAGTATCTACAGTGAGTTTCGTTGTCGTCTTAGAGCTCGTCTTTAATGGTGACTCGTCATCGGCGCCCTCGTCGTCATCTTCGTCCCATTCTTCATCGTCATCGGCGGCTTCATAGTCCGTATCGTAGACTGGTTCCACTCCATGGCAACTATACGTTCCAACAATATCTCGAGGAAAGGGCAGCTTGTGCTCCTCATGCTTGCTCTTAATTGTTAGCCTGCGCTTCCATTTTGGCTCAATACTTATGGAGCTGCTCTTTTTGCTGCTGCAGCTGTTCAAGGCGGCCGTTGCCGTAGAGAATTGCGCTGCTGCACTTGGCATTGGAGGAAGCGGCTGCAGCTCGTAGAGAATGCTATTGGCATGCACCGCCGGCGACGGCGGAGGAACTCCGTCATGGAGAAGCTCACTCGCATGCAGCGTCTTGCTTGGAAACCATTGCTGCTGCTCATGCTCACCAGAGCTACGTCCAGAAGTTGAGGTTGCAGCGCTTGCCGCCGAGTCGCGGCGTGATCGCTTGGCAGGAGGTTCCATATTGTCCGTGTCATTTGCTGCCGCAGCCGCGTTTGCCAGAGCTAGCAAGTTCGGAAGCGATAGGCGACGCTTGCGAAAGGACTGCGCCTTTTCTGATGGATCTGGTGATGAATCGTCGTCGTCTTCGTCAGTTTGCGAGTGTGAAATGTCTTGAGATACATCATTGACTTCTTCCAGTCGAGAAGACGTAGCTGAAGTTGCTGTTGTCGGCGCCTCGATATCCACGTCCTCGTCGTCATCTTCTAATTCAGCAGATTGCTTAGTGTGATTTGAAAGACTCAAGCGTCTCTTTCGAAAGCTTTGACTCTTTTCATCCTTTTCGTCGGTGGCTGGCGATGGAACAGCCGATGCGTTCTTGGCGGAGTTTGATGATGACATGACGAACTAGTGAGATGTAACAGCAGCAAACTGCGAATTTCAAGATGCTCCTCTGTAAAGCAAGTCCTGCAGACGTGACTATGATGATTGATTTGCTTTAATAAGAGGAAAGCAATGCTCTTAACGCGCTACGTTGCGGCTCCGATGCGCCTTTTTGTGAGGCTGTGCGGATCGTTCGCATGATTCCTCCTCCAGTCATTCGGTCATTCGGAGCGATGATGACGTAGATTTCATTAAAATAGATGTTTTAATATTGCCCTCATTTGTGTTTTCATTGGAAAACCACAAACTATCAAACAAACTGCAGCGTTTCGCACCACGACGGATGAATCGTGATCTCTCCATGAACACGTCATCGTTCGACATCACATCGTTGCTCGTCGCTTCAACTTCCATTACAACTGTCAACAACATCGATCCCATCACTGTAATTAGCATACAATATCACCATGTTGACATTGCTGAGGCTCGCAAACCTTCTGGCATTAGCGGCGACGGCTTGCGCCTGGACGAATGCTCCGACAAGAATGGGAGCAAGGGCGACAAGTTCGGTCGCAGCAGCATCCTCAGCAACTCGCTTACAGTTGCTCACCAAACCGTCGACCGACGCTGTCAAGTCTCCAGAGGAAACTACCGAAAAGTTCGGACTTGAAATTGGCTTGATGGAATCATTAAAGAAAAAGGATGGCGGCGAATCTGCCAAGAGCCTGCTTAAGAAGTATGGAATTGCCTACCTTGCAACCTCCATTCCACTCGCCGTAGTTAGTTTCGCCATTTGCTACCTTTTGGTGGACAATGGAATTGACGTTGGTGCGCTTTTGGAGAAGGTTGGAATTGCCACGAGCAGCGGCGGTGTTGGGGAAAAAGCGGGAACATTTGCCATTGCCTACGCCGCGCACAAGGCGGCCAGTCCAATTCGGTTTCCCCCCACTGTTTTGCTGACACCAGTCGTTGCTAAGCTAATTGGAAAGGAGCCTGAAGAATTACCTGCTGGCAGTGTTGGAGATGAATGAGGGTTCACAGTAAGTAGAGAGGTGCGAGTAAGAGACATTCACTTGCTTAGAAAGCGAGCTTTTAAACGATAAATCAGGAAAGAACAGAGAGGGCAATCTTGACCAAATACACACATTTCAAAGACTGACGTAGCGTCCAAAACAACTAGATTATTACATATACTTTAGACTATCCAATTTTTGTCCTAGAAATGGGCTGTTCAAAGTCATGGCTGCTGACTGGGAAGAACTCCTCAGCAAGCGGCATTGCAGCATCATGAGGCACCAGCCAGGTATCTTGTTGCACAGCCTTGATAAGATTTTGGCAGCATCCTTGTGTCTATTGGTCATAGACATGGCTCTTAGAATGGGCTGTTAAAGTCATTTCTGCTGCTGGCTAGGACTGGTGGCAAGTTCTCACCAATGGCATTGCAGCATCATGAGGCACCAGCCATGCATTTCACTTGGTAGAGCAGTCAAATTTAGGAGGTTGGCACCATCCTGGTATGAAATGGTGATGGACTTGCTTAACAAATGGGCAATTGAATGACAGGGCATCTTCGGCTGAGACTTGTGACAACTTGTCACCAATCACATTACAGTCTACAAGAACACCTGCTTGACATATCATCTTGTAGCGCAGATTGTAGAATGATGTTGGCACCATTCTGGTGTAATTGGGGCACCTACAGGGCTTGCTGTAGGGGCGTTTGAATGTCACGGCATCTGCGGGCTGAGACTGGTGACAAGTTGTCACCAAATACATTGCCATCCCCTGAGACACCAGCCAAGCCTACCATCTTGTAGCGCAGTATGAATAATGATGTTGGAACCATTCTGGTGTAATTTGAGCACCTACAGGGCTTGCTGTAGGGGCGTTTGAATGTCACAGCATCCACGGGCTGATACTGGTGACAAGTTGTCACCAAATATATTGCCATCCCCAAAGACACCAGCTAGGCATACCATCTTGTAGCGCAGCCTGAATAATGATGTTGGCACCATTCTGGTGTAATTTGGGCACCTACAGGGCTTGCTGTAGGGGCGTTTGAATGTCACGGCATCTGCGGGCTGAGACTGGTGACAAGTTGTCATCAAATACATTGCCATCCCCTGAGACACCAGCCAAGCCTATCATCTTGTAGCACAGCTAGAAAATGATGTTGGCACCATTCTGGTGTAATTTGGGCACCTACAGGGCTTGCTGTAGGGGCGTTTGAATGTGACGGCATCTGCAGGCTGAGACTGGTGACCAGTTGTCACCAAATACATTGCCATCCCCAAAGACACCAGCTAGGCATACCATCTTGTAGCGCAGCCTGAATAATGATGTTGGCACCATTCTGGTGTAATTTGGGCACCTACAGGGCTTGCTGTAGGGGCGTTTGAATGTCTCGGCATCTGCGGGCTGAGACTGGTGACAAGTTGTCATCAAATACATTGCCATCCCCTGAGACACCAGCAAAGCCTCCCATCTTGTAGCACAGCCTGAATAATGATGTTGGCACCATTCTGGTGTAATTTGGGCACCTACCGGGCTTGCTGTAGGGGCGTTTGAATGTCACGGCATCTGTGGGCTGAGACTGGTGACAAGTTGTCACCAAATACATTGCCATCCCCAAAGACACCAGCCAAGCCTAGCATCTTGTAGCGCAGTATGAATAATGATGTTGGAACCATTTTGGTGTAATTTGAGCACCTACAGGGCTTGCTGTAGGGGCGTTTTGAATGTCACGGCATCTGTGGGTTGAGACTGGTGACAAGTTGTCACCAAATACATTGCCGTCCACTGAGATACCAGCCAAGCCTACCATCTTGTGGCGCAGTCGGAATACTGTAATGGTGTTGGCACCATTCTGGTGAAATTTGAGCACCTACAGGGCTTGCTGAAGGAGCGTTTGAATGTCACAGCATCTGTGGGCTGAGATTGGTGACAAGTTGTCACCAAATACATTGCCATCCCCTGAGACACCAGCAAAGCCATCTATCTTGTAGCACAGCATGAATAATGATGTCGGCACCATTTTGGTGTAATTTGGGCACCTACAGGGCTTGCTGTAGGGGTGTTTGAATGTCACGGCATCTGCGGGTTGTGACTGGTGACAAGTTGTCACCAAATACATTGCCATCCCCTGAGACACCAGCCAAGCCTACCATCTTGTAGCGCAGCCGGAATAATGATAAAGGCACCATTCTGGTGTAATTTGGGAACCTGCAGGGCTTGCTGTAGGGGTGTTTGAATGTCACGGCATTTGCGGGCTGAGACTGGTGACAAGTTGTCACCAAATACATTGCCATCCGCTGAGACACCAGCAAAGCCTACCATCTTGTAGCACACCTGAATAATGATGTTGGCACCATTTTGGTGTAATTTGGGCACCTACAGGGCTTGCTGTAGGGGCATTTGAATGTCATGGCATCTGTTGGCTGAGATTGGTGGCAAGCTGTCATAAATCACATTGCCATCCCCAAAGACACCAGCTAGGCATACCATCTTGTAGCGCAGCCTGAATAATGATGTTGGCACCATTCTGGTGTAATTGGGGCACCTACAGGGCTTGCTTAGGGGCGTTTGAACGTCTCGGCATCTGCAGGCTGAGACTGGTGACAAGTTGTCACCAAATACGTTGCTATCCCCTGAGACACCAGCCAAGCCTACCAACTTGTACCGCAGCTGGCATAATGATATTGGCACCATTCTGGTGTAATTTGGTCACCTACAGGGCTTGCTGTAGGGGTGTTTAAATGTGACGGCATGCAGGCTGAGACTGGTGACAAGTTGTCACCAAATACATTGCCATCCCCTGAGACACCAGCCAAGCCTACCATCTTGTAGCGCAGCCTATTCCAATGATGTTGGCACCATTCTGGTGTAATTTGGGCACCTACAGGGCTTGCTGTAGGGGCGTTTGAATGTCACGGCATCTGCGGTCTGAGACTGGTGACAAGTTGTCACCAAATACATTGCCATCCCCTGAGACACCAGCCAAGCATACCATCTTGTAGCGCAGCTAGATAAATGATGTTGGCACCATTCTGGTGTAATCTGGGCACCTACATGGCTTGCTGTAGGGGCGTTTGAATGTCACGGCATCTGTGGGCTGAGACTGGTGACAAGTTGTCACCAAATACATTGCCATCCCCTGAGACACCAGCCAAGCCTACCATCTTGTAGCGCAGCCGGAATAATGATGTTGGCACCATTCTGGTGTGATTTGGGCACCTACAGGGCTTGCTGTGGGGGCGTTTGAATGTGACAGCATCGGCGGGCTGAGACTGGTGACAAGTTGTCACCAAATACATTGCCATCCCCTGAGACACCAGCTAGGCATACCATCTTGTAGCTCAGCCTGATTAATGATGTTGGCACCATTCTGGTGTAATTTGGGCACCTACAGGGCTTGCTGTAGTGGCGTTTGAATGTCACGGCATCTGCGGGCTGAGACTGGTGACAAGTTGTCACCAAATACATTGCCATCCCCTGAGACACCAGCCAGGCATCCCATCTTGTAGCGCAGTATGCCCAATGATGTGGGCACCAATCTGGTGTAGTTTGGGCACCTACAGGGCTTGCTGTAGTGGCGTTTGAATGTCACGGCATCTGCGGGCTGAGACTGGTGACAAGTTGTCACCAAATACATTGCCATCCCCTGAGACACCAGCCAAGCCTACCATCTTATAGCGCAGTATGAATAATCATGTTGGCACCATTCTGGTGTCATTTGGAAACCTACAGGGCTTGCTGTAGGAGCGTTTGAATGTGACAGCATCTGCAGGCTGAGACTGGTGACAAGTTGTCACCAAATACATTGCCATCCCCTGAGACACCAGCCAAGCATACCATCTTGTAGCGCAGCCTATATAATGATGTTGGCACCATTCTGGTATAATTTGGGCACCTACAGGGCTTGCTGTAGGGGCGTTAGAAAGTGACAGCATCTGCGGGCTGAGACTGGTGACAAATTGTCACTAAATACATTGCCATCCCCTGAGACACCAGCCAAGCCTACCATCTTGTAGCGCATCCTGAATGATGATGTTGGCACCATTCTTGTGTAATTTGGGCACCAACAGGGCTTGCTGTAGGGGCATTTGAATGTGATGGCATCTGCGGGCTGAGACTGGTGACAAGTTGTCACCAAATACATTGCCATCCCCTTAGACACCAGCCAAGCCTACCATCTTGTAGCGCAGTATGAATAATGATGTTGGGTTGGCACCATTCAGGTGTAATTTGGGCACCTACAGGGCTTGCTGTAGGGGCGTTTGAATGTGACAGCATCTGCGGGCTGAGACTGGTGACAAGTTGTCACCAAATACATTGCCATCCCCTGAGACACCAGCCAAGCCTACCATCTTGTAGCACAGCCTCAATAATGATGTTGGCACCATTCTGTTGTGATTTGGGCACCTACAGAGCTTGCTGTGGGGGCGTTTGAATGTCACGGCATCTGCGGGCTGAGACTGGTGACAAGTTGTCACCAAATACATTGCCATCCTCTGAGACACCAGCCAAGCCTACCATCATGTAGCGCAGCTAGATAAATGATGTTGGCACCATTCTGGTGTAATTTGGGCACCTACATGGCTTGCTGTAGGGGCGTTTGAATGTCACGGCATCTGCGGGCTGAGACTGGTGACAAGTTGTCACCAAAGACATTGCCATCCCCTGAGACACCAGCCAAGCCTACCATCTTGTAGCGCAGTAAAAAAAATGATTTTGGCACCATTCTGGTGTAATTTGGGCACCTACAGGGTTTGCTGTAGGGGCGTTTGAATGTCACGGCATCTGCGGGCTGAGACTGGTGACAAGTTGTCATCAAATACATTGCCATCCCCTTAGACACCAGCCAAGCCTACCATCTTGTAGCGCAACCTGAATAATGATGTTGGCACCATTCTGGTGTAATTTGGGCACCTACAGGGCTTGCTGTAGGGCGTTTGAATGTCACGGCATCTGCGGGCTGAGACTGGTGACAAGTTGTCACCAAATACATTGCCATCCCCTGAGACACCAGCCAAGCCTACCATCTTGTAGCGCAGCCTGAATAATGATGTTGGCACCATTCTGGTGTAATTGGGGCACCTACAGGGCTTGCTGTAGGGGCGTTTGAATGTGACGGCATCTGCGGGCTGAGACTGGTGACAAGTTGTCACCAAATACATTGCCATCACCTGAGACACCAGCCATTGAATGACAGGGCATCTTCGGCTGAGACTTGTGACAACTTGTCACCAATCACATTACAGTCTACAAGAACACCTGCTTGACATATCATCTTGTAGCGCAGATTGTAGAATGATGTTGGCACCATTCTGGTGTAATTGGGGCACCTACAGGGCTTGCTGTAGGGGCGTTTGAATGTCACGGCATCTGCGGGCTGAGACTGGTGACAAGTTGTCACCAAATACATTGCCATCCCCTGAGACACCAGCCAAGCCTACCATCTTGTAGCGCAGTATGAATAATGATGTTGGAACCATTCTGGTGTAATTTGAGCACCTACAGGGCTTGCTGTAGGGGCGTTTGAATGTCACAGCATCCACGGGCTGATACTGGTGACAAGTTGTCACCAAATATATTGCCATCCCCAAAGACACCAGCTAGGCATACCATCTTGTAGCGCAGCCTGAATAATGATGTTGGCACCATTCTGGTGTAATTTGGGCACCTACAGGGCTTGCTGTAGGGGCGTTTGAATGTCACGGCATCTGCGGGCTGAGACTGGTGACAAGTTGTCATCAAATACATTGCCATCCCCTGAGACACCAGCCAAGCCTATCATCTTGTAGCACAGCTAGAAAATGATGTTGGCACCATTCTGGTGTAATTTGGGCACCTACAGGGCTTGCTGTAGGGGCGTTTGAATGTGACGGCATCTGCAGGCTGAGACTGGTGACCAGTTGTCACCAAATACATTGCCATCCCCAAAGACACCAGCTAGGCATACCATCTTGTAGCGCAGCCTGAATAATGATGTTGGCACCATTCTGGTGTAATTTGGGCACCTACAGGGCTTGCTGTAGGGGCGTTTGAATGTCTCGGCATCTGCGGGCTGAGACTGGTGACAAGTTGTCATCAAATACATTGCCATCCCCTGAGACACCAGCAAAGCCTCCCATCTTGTAGCACAGCCTGAATAATGATGTTGGCACCATTCTGGTGTAATTTGGGCACCTACCGGGCTTGCTGTAGGGGCGTTTGAATGTCACGGCATCTGTGGGCTGAGACTGGTGACAAGTTGTCACCAAATACATTGCCATCCCCAAAGACACCAGCCAAGCCTAGCATCTTGTAGCGCAGTATGAATAATGATGTTGGAACCATTTTGGTGTAATTTGAGCACCTACAGGGCTTGCTGTAGGGGCGTTTTGAATGTCACGGCATCTGTGGGTTGAGACTGGTGACAAGTTGTCACCAAATACATTGCCGTCCACTGAGATACCAGCCAAGCCTACCATCTTGTGGCGCAGTCGGAATACTGTAATGGTGTTGGCACCATTCTGGTGAAATTTGAGCACCTACAGGGCTTGCTGAAGGAGCGTTTGAATGTCACAGCATCTGTGGGCTGAGATTGGTGACAAGTTGTCACCAAATACATTGCCATCCCCTGAGACACCAGCAAAGCCATCTATCTTGTAGCACAGCATGAATAATGATGTCGGCACCATTTTGGTGTAATTTGGGCACCTACAGGGCTTGCTGTAGGGGTGTTTGAATGTCACGGCATCTGCGGGTTGTGACTGGTGACAAGTTGTCACCAAATACATTGCCATCCCCTGAGACACCAGCCAAGCCTACCATCTTGTAGCGCAGCCGGAATAATGATAAAGGCACCATTCTGGTGTAATTTGGGAACCTGCAGGGCTTGCTGTAGGGGTGTTTGAATGTCACGGCATTTGCGGGCTGAGACTGGTGACAAGTTGTCACCAAATACATTGCCATCCGCTGAGACACCAGCAAAGCCTACCATCTTGTAGCACACCTGAATAATGATGTTGGCACCATTTTGGTGTAATTTGGGCACCTACAGGGCTTGCTGTAGGGGCATTTGAATGTCATGGCATCTGTTGGCTGAGATTGGTGGCAAGCTGTCATAAATCACATTGCCATCCCCAAAGACACCAGCTAGGCATACCATCTTGTAGCGCAGCCTGAATAATGATGTTGGCACCATTCTGGTGTAATTGGGGCACCTACAGGGCTTGCTTAGGGGCGTTTGAACGTCTCGGCATCTGCAGGCTGAGACTGGTGACAAGTTGTCACCAAATACGTTGCTATCCCCTGAGACACCAGCCAAGCCTACCAACTTGTACCGCAGCTGGCATAATGATATTGGCACCATTCTGGTGTAATTTGGTCACCTACAGGGCTTGCTGTAGGGGTGTTTAAATGTGACGGCATGCAGGCTGAGACTGGTGACAAGTTGTCACCAAATACATTGCCATCCCCTGAGACACCAGCCAAGCCTACCATCTTGTAGCGCAGCCTATTCCAATGATGTTGGCACCATTCTGGTGTAATTTGGGCACCTACAGGGCTTGCTGTAGGGGCGTTTGAATGTCACGGCATCTGCGGTCTGAGACTGGTGACAAGTTGTCACCAAATACATTGCCATCCCCTGAGACACCAGCCAAGCATACCATCTTGTAGCGCAGCTAGATAAATGATGTTGGCACCATTCTGGTGTAATCTGGGCACCTACATGGCTTGCTGTAGGGGCGTTTGAATGTCACGGCATCTGTGGGCTGAGACTGGTGACAAGTTGTCACCAAATACATTGCCATCCCCTGAGACACCAGCCAAGCCTACCATCTTGTAGCGCAGCCGGAATAATGATGTTGGCACCATTCTGGTGTGATTTGGGCACCTACAGGGCTTGCTGTGGGGGCGTTTGAATGTGACAGCATCGGCGGGCTGAGACTGGTGACAAGTTGTCACCAAATACATTGCCATCCCCTGAGACACCAGCTAGGCATACCATCTTGTAGCTCAGCCTGATTAATGATGTTGGCACCATTCTGGTGTAATTTGGGCACCTACAGGGCTTGCTGTAGTGGCGTTTGAATGTCACGGCATCTGCGGGCTGAGACTGGTGACAAGTTGTCACCAAATACATTGCCATCCCCTGAGACACCAGCCAGGCATCCCATCTTGTAGCGCAGTATGCCCAATGATGTGGGCACCAATCTGGTGTAGTTTGGGCACCTACAGGGCTTGCTGTAGTGGCGTTTGAATGTCACGGCATCTGCGGGCTGAGACTGGTGACAAGTTGTCACCAAATACATTGCCATCCCCTGAGACACCAGCCAAGCCTACCATCTTATAGCGCAGTATGAATAATCATGTTGGCACCATTCTGGTGTCATTTGGAAACCTACAGGGCTTGCTGTAGGAGCGTTTGAATGTGACAGCATCTGCAGGCTGAGACTGGTGACAAGTTGTCACCAAATACATTGCCATCCCCTGAGACACCAGCCAAGCATACCATCTTGTAGCGCAGCCTATATAATGATGTTGGCACCATTCTGGTATAATTTGGGCACCTACAGGGCTTGCTGTAGGGGCGTTAGAAAGTGACAGCATCTGCGGGCTGAGACTGGTGACAAATTGTCACTAAATACATTGCCATCCCCTGAGACACCAGCCAAGCCTACCATCTTGTAGCGCATCCTGAATGATGATGTTGGCACCATTCTTGTGTAATTTGGGCACCAACAGGGCTTGCTGTAGGGGCATTTGAATGTGATGGCATCTGCGGGCTGAGACTGGTGACAAGTTGTCACCAAATACATTGCCATCCCCTTAGACACCAGCCAAGCCTACCATCTTGTAGCGCAGTATGAATAATGATGTTGGGTTGGCACCATTCAGGTGTAATTTGGGCACCTACAGGGCTTGCTGTAGGGGCGTTTGAATGTGACAGCATCTGCGGGCTGAGACTGGTGACAAGTTGTCACCAAATACATTGCCATCCCCTGAGACACCAGCCAAGCCTACCATCTTGTAGCACAGCCTCAATAATGATGTTGGCACCATTCTGTTGTGATTTGGGCACCTACAGAGCTTGCTGTGGGGGCGTTTGAATGTCACGGCATCTGCGGGCTGAGACTGGTGACAAGTTGTCACCAAATACATTGCCATCCTCTGAGACACCAGCCAAGCCTACCATCATGTAGCGCAGCTAGATAAATGATGTTGGCACCATTCTGGTGTAATTTGGGCACCTACATGGCTTGCTGTAGGGGCGTTTGAATGTCACGGCATCTGCGGGCTGAGACTGGTGACAAGTTGTCACCAAAGACATTGCCATCCCCTGAGACACCAGCCAAGCCTACCATCTTGTAGCGCAGTAAAAAAAATGATTTTGGCACCATTCTGGTGTAATTTGGGCACCTACAGGGTTTGCTGTAGGGGCGTTTGAATGTCACGGCATCTGCGGGCTGAGACTGGTGACAAGTTGTCATCAAATACATTGCCATCCCCTTAGACACCAGCCAAGCCTACCATCTTGTAGCGCAACCTGAATAATGATGTTGGCACCATTCTGGTGTAATTTGGGCACCTACAGGGCTTGCTGTAGGGCGTTTGAATGTCACGGCATCTGCGGGCTGAGACTGGTGACAAGTTGTCACCAAATACATTGCCATCCCCTGAGACACCAGCCAAGCCTACCATCTTGTAGCGCAGCCTGAATAATGATGTTGGCACCATTCTGGTGTAATTGGGGCACCTACAGGGCTTGCTGTAGGGGCGTTTGAATGTGACGGCATCTGCGGGCTGAGACTGGTGACAAGTTGTCACCAAATACATTGCCATCACCGGAGACACCAGCCAAGCCTACCATTTTGTAGCGCAGCCTGAATAATGATGTTGGCACCATTCTGGTGTAATTTGGGCACCTACAGGGCTTGATGCAGGGGCATTTGAATGTCACGGCATCTGCGGGCTGAGACTGGTGACAAGTTGTCACCAAATACATTGCCATCCCCTGAGACACCAGCCAAGCCTACCATCTTGTAGCGCAGCCTAAATAATGATGTTGGCACCATTCTGGTGTAATTTGGGCACCTACAGGGCTTGCTGTAGGGGCGTTTGAATGTCACGGCATCTGCGGGCTGAGACTGGTGACAAGTTGTCACCAAATACATTGCCATCCCCTGAGACACCAGCCAAGCCTACCATCTTGTAGCGCACCTGGAAAAATGATGTTGGCACCATTCTGGAGTAATTTGGGCACCTACAGGGCTTGCTGTAGGGCGTTTGAATGTCACGGCATCTGTGGGCTGAGACTGGTGACAAGTTGTCACCAAATACATTGCCATCCCCTGAGACACCAGCCAAGCCTAACATCTTGTAGCGCAGCTGGAATAATAATGTTGGCACCATTCTGGTGTAATTTGGGCACCTACAGGGCTTGATGCAGGGGCATTTGAATGTCACGGCATCTGTGGGCTGAGACTGGTGACAAGTTGTCACCAAATACAATGCCATCCCCTGAGACACCAGCCAAGCATACCATCTTTTAGCGCAGCTAGATCAATGATGTTGGCATCATTCTGGTGTAATTTGGAAACCTACAGGGCTTGCTTTAGGGGCATTTGAATGTCACGGCATCTGCAGGCTGAGACTGGTGACAAGTTGTCACCAAATACATTGGCATCCCCTGAGACACCAGCAAAGACTACCATCTTGTAGCACAGCCTCAATAATGATGGTGGCACCATTCTGGTGTAATTTGGGCACCTACAGGGCTTGCTGTAGGGGCGTTTGAATGTCACGGCATCTGCGGGCTGAGACTGGTGACAAGTTGTCACCAAATACATTGCCATCCCCTGAGACACCAGCCAAGCAACCCATCTTGTAGCGCAATATGCATAATGATGTTGGCACCATTCTGGTGTGCTTTGGGCATATACATGGCATGTTATTTGGGCAATTGAATATCACGGCATCTGCGGGCTGAGACTGGTGACAAGTTGTCACCAAATACATTGCCATCCCCTGAGACACCAGCCAAGCCTACCATCTTGTAGCGCAGCCTAAATAATGATGTTGGTACCACTCTGGTGTAATTTGGGCACCTACAGGGTTTGCTGTAGGGGCGTTTGAATGTCAGGGCATCTGTTGGCTGAGACTTGTGACAAGTTGTCACCAAATACATTGCCATTCCCTGAGACACCAGCCAAGCCTACCATCTTGTAGCGCAGCCTAAATAATGATGTTGGCACCATTCTGGTGTAATTTGGAAACCTACAGGGCTTGCTTTAGGGGCGTTTGAATGTCACGGCATCTGCGGGCTAAGACTGGTGACAAGTTGTCACCAAATACATTGCCATCCCCTGAGACACCAGCCAAGCCTACCATCTTGTAGCGCAGCCGGAATAATGATGTTGGCACCATTCTGGTGTGATTTGGGCACCTACAGGGCTTGCTGTGGGGGCGTTTAAATGTGACAGCATCGGCGGGCTGAGACTGGTAACAAGTTGTCACCAAATACATTGCCATCCCCTGAGACACCAGCCAAGCCTACCATCTTGTAGCGCAGCCTGAATAATGATGTTGGCACCATTCTGGTGTAATTGGGGCACCTACAGGGCTTGCTGTAGGGGCGTTTGAATGTCACGGCATCTGTGGGCTGAGACTGGTGACAAGTTGTCACCAAATACATTGCCATCCCCTGAGACACCAGCCAGGCATTTCCTCTTGTAGCACAGACTGAATAATGAAGCTGCCACCATTCTGGTGTGCTTTGGGCATATACATGGCATGTTATTTGGGCAATTGAATGTCACGGCATCTCACGGCATCTGCTGGCTGAGTCCTACCGGTATTGACGCTGCGGAACCTCTGCCTCGCCATGGTACTTCTGCCGCATAGTTGGTCGGTTTGCTTATGCATGTTCAGGACGTTTGAACGTGAAGTAGACATGAGGGAACAGTCAGGACTAAATGGAGCATTGCGACAAGCGCGGACGTTTTTCTCTATCCGATATCGCCGATTCAGCGTCGCCCAAGCCATTCTATTTCTTTGTTCCGCCTTCTTGACGCTGCAATCGACAGTTCACTCGGCAGACAATGTACCGGTATCTCTTCCAAATGTGTATCCTAATATCGACAATGCGTTAAAATCAGATAAGGAAAAGGCAAAGCAGAAACAAAAGACTTTTGATTCAAAACGCGTCAAGGCTCCTACGTCGACTCGAGCGGACGTCACTGCTGCAGCAGCAGCAGCAGCAAGCCCTTCACCGCAACTTGTAGACGCTCTTCCAGTTGCTTCCACTCTCACAAAGACTGCGAACAATAGAGCTGCAGGTCTCTATCCAATCTCGGCTGCGGAGAAGCGCATGCATCGAGACTTTATGGATTGGTGCAAGCAAGTGCTGGGCATTCAAACGATCTTGGAGATTCAAGTGTTTGAATACCCAGACAACATGAAAGCTTTGCCAACAGAAGATTGGGGCGACGCTGATGACGACAATGTCGATATTCAGGCTCCTCCCGTTGAAAGTTTTCCGACCATTCCAGTCCGTGGTTTGGCAGCGACGCGAAACATTCAAGAGGGTGAAACAATTATTCGAATACCAATGCAGGCGCTTTTCAGCGTCGCCACAACCATTGACAATGATCCAGTTCTTAGTCGAGTCATGGGACCGGAAGCCAGACGAAAACATGGATGGGATAGTGGCGCAGCTGCTACTGCGAATGACGATGATGCATCGGCTGCCACCGACAGTTTTGTCTTGGAGATTCCATTGCTGGCAATAGCGTTGCTTCACCACAAGAAGCTTGGTTTTGGATCGCCGCTGTCACCCTATTTTCGCATACTGGAGCGAACTCCAGTTGATAGCTTTCCCTTTTTATGGTCCAACGCCAAGTTAAGAGCCGAGACGTCGGAAGGAATTCGAGCGGTAGCGCGAGGCATCAAGCGAGACGTTCGCGACATGTACACTACCGTGGTGCAAGTCTTGATCGACGAGCACCCAGATATATTTGGTAATCGTACTTCTATAGTCGACGAAGCACCATTGGATGATGCCGGGGCTGAGGAACTTCCCATTGCCGATGAATGGATGTTTTCATTGGAGCACTTTCAATGGGCATTTGCCATTGTCAACTCGCGACACTGGCAGCTACCAATTCCCGACTTGACTGCGGGCCACTTGTTACAGCATCCAAATCCTCGACGCGATAGTGTGGCAGTCGAGGGCGGCGATGATCCATTGCTACCACCTCCAGCCGACATGCCGACGGATCACTGGGTGCAAGGCGCGGCAACGCCAAACGAAGCAACCAATCGCACCTTGCTTCATTCTTTCATGGCACCAGTTGCAGATATGCTCAACTTTGGACCACCCTGTACTCGTGGACGCTACGACGAGGCGACACATACGTTTGAAATCATTGCATCCTGTTCGTTTCTCAAGGGCCAGGAAGTAACCTTTTGGTATGCCAACGAGTGCGATCACGTCATGGTTGGGGTCTACGGCTTTACGCATCCACTCGTTCCCAAGTGTCCTTCCGCGGAAGAGTATCATCGAATGAGCGAAGAATGGCAGCGCCAAGCCAAGGAGTTGTACGACGAAGTGGATCAAAAGAATCAGCTCGTGGCGCAACTGGATGCAGAAGTAGCGTTTTATCAAGACGTGTTGGAGCGATGCAGCTGCTGCAAGTATGACCGTGAAGATGCAAAGGAGAATGACAAGGATGCTTCTGGCAGTGATAATGGACAAGACCATCCAACGACGCTGCTTCGCCACGAGCATGTACGAGGCGCCATTCACAATGGCGAAGAACATGGCCGGCGACGAGTGCGAAAGAAGCAAGTAGACGAGGATGACGAAGGCGATGAGTTTTAGTGCGGTAGTTTGCTAATGTCATATTCACTAATGTTAATAAAGCTGAGGGAGAAGATTGAACTGATTGTCGTAAATGACGAAAGAGTTATGTAACTGAAACATTTTCACTACAGTAGCTTATGTTTCTATCCACCCTTGGTAGCAGCAAAAAGCTTGGGCGCTACGCACTTGTCCATGCACTGAATTAGTTCAATGTACCAAATTTCGCAGTCTCCCTCCTTGCTATCGGTGATACGTTGAACGCAAGCATCGTAAAGCTTCTTCGGCTTGGGGCAAGACGATATGCACGAGGCGCGAATCGCCGGCGTTGGGTCCTTGACTTCGTCGTCAGCCTGGAGAGTGAGGAAACAATGTATGAGAACGGTTGAGATGAATTGTAACTATACATAATATATCAGAAAATACTTGTTGCAAAAGGAAGTTTGTAGAGAGGCCAATCGACTTGCAACTTGCAGCATTCTATTCGTTCCGTCACGTTGTCATCCGACAGACTTGCGCGCTCCCCATACTTTTCGACTTATAAATGAACCTCCATTATTACATCACCTACCATTGTATAAACTGTAATTTTTGGTGAGCCTCCGTTTCGAATACTCAGTGCAGCAAGATGCGACGACGAGTCGAGGCGGTTTGCCGATGCACGAGCGGATGCGGAGCCTCCATGGTGACGTCGCAGAGGTGCTAAAAAGTCCTCCCTTGGCGTTTCTGAGGAGCAGTGCGACACTTTATATCGAGCGCTCCAGAGTAACTGACGAACGATTGTTCCTCGCAGCCATCTCATCACCATGGATGTTCCGTCGTTCTGCCTGCATATCCTTTTGCTGTCGACGATACTCTACCCCTCTCTACTGCTAACCTCACTACCGTAGCTTTGGCCAGTCATGCATCAAAATGGAGAACGACGGAAGAGATCTTGCCGCAATATGACAGCTAATACACATCAATTACGAGGGAATCTCCAGCGACAATCAATACTAGCACTGATGTCCTGTCTTTTACTCTATCAATCCACTGCCTTTGTATATACACCAACTTTTGACCAAACGTATCGACGACGACGGTCTTTCAAACCATCTCCAGAAAATCTTCGTATCGAACAAAACTCCATAATATCATCCACAGCCCTCGCCGTCGGATCTTTGAGCAAGCCGACCGCAACAGGAGCTACCAATACTCCGCAACTTAACAACAACAAGTACAATAAGAAACAGCAATATTCATATACTCGTCGAAGCAACAGAGACACCAAGAAGTATACTATTCGTCAACTATTTCAGCGCGCCAAGGACTTGGAGCGCAAGGGCGAGTGGCGCAAGGCCACGGGCTTGCTTACAGACATTTTACAACTTGATCCAGCCGACGCGCACTCCCACTTGGCACTGGCGCGACTAGAAGCCAGAAGAGCAGGTCCAACCAAGCCAGAGCGAGCTGTGCAAGCCTTTGTCAATGGCACCAAAGCGTGTCCAAACTCGATTCACTTGTGGCATGCCTATGCGCATTACATGCAATCGCAGAATCAAGTGAATCAAGCGAGCGAATTGTATGAGCGGGCGCTGCAGATTGATCCTTTCAACCCTTATGTTTGCCATGCGTATGGATTAATGCTCATGCAGGAATCGAAAAAGCTGGAGAAGCAGCAGCACCAGCAGCAGTCAAGTATCTTGTCGAGCAATCAAACTGTAAATGTGGATGCACCTACAACTGCTACAGCAGTCATTCCGACAGCAATCAAAGCCATGGAACTTTGGGAGCGCGCCTTGACCAAAACGAGCACCGCTGCTTTGGTTTGTTCACTCGCCGAAGTATTGATTGCTCGTTGCGATTACGCATCGGCTCGAACATTGTACGCCAGCCATGCTTCGAAGGCCAAGGACGAGCGTGAGCGCATGGAAATATACTTGGCGGCAAGTTGGTTGGAGGAGCGATACTATCACAATGATACACGAGCGGAGGAGCTGCTGCATATGGCAGTTGATACGAGTCCGACGAGCAGCGTCGCCAAGGTAGCACTAGCGCGGTTTGAAGGTCGAAAGCGAATGCAACGTGGAGGTAAGGTCTCCGAGGATGCCAAACAGCAAGCGACGCTTAAAACGTTGGCAAGTGCCTGTGTCGCCAATCATGAAAATGGAACAGTGCAAGCAGTTGATGGGCGCGTGTACAATGCGTGGGCTAACATTGAAGTCAAGCAACGGAAATTTGGGGCAGCACGAACTATTTTGCGGCAGGGACTTGAGCAGTATCCAAATGACCATTCCTTGCTGCAGGCGGCTGGGAAAATTGAAGAGCGAATGCGCAACTACACTGGAGCGAGGGAGCTGTACGCAGCAAGCTTGCGAATCGAGCCGTCGGCACCAACGATTGTCGCCTACGCCTTGCTGGAATTACGACATCCAGAGTCCGACGAGAACAACCTTACAAAGGCGCTCGGGCTATTTGAGGAAGCGTTGCTAATCGATCCTCGCCATGGACCAGCTTACAATGCATACGCAAGAACTGTTTTCCAGAAGGTGGGCGATGCAGACAAGGCACGAGCAATATTCCAACGAGGGGTTGTCGCAAACTGCCCTGATGCAGCATCAATTTTTCATGGATATGCCATGCTGGAGCTATGGTTGGGAAATGTTGATCAAGCTAGAACGCTACTGCTGCGAGGCAGAGAAGAGGTGAAGCGTCAAGATGCTGGCAAGGATTACGTACATCGCGAGCGAGCCATTTTTATAGTGCATACCCTCGGAATGCTAGAACTAAATCGCAACCTTCCTTCTGATGCATTGGACGTCTTTCAAGATGGTATTTCTAGATACGGGAATTCGTCTCAATTGCTGCTCGGTGCGGCATTGAGTGAAGTCATGCTAGGACGACAGGAGAAGGCGCGAAGTTTGTTTGAATTGTCAGTGCTCAACGACGCCAAGCATGCTCAAGCGTGGCAAGCGTGGGGGGTCATGGAGATGAGAGCAGGAAACATTGAGAATGCCAAGACCCTTTTTGAAAGTGGAATCAAGAATGCTCCTCGACACGGAGCTTTGTGGCAAGCATATGCTACAATGGAGAGTCGGCTTGGCAATGTAGAGTCAGCTCGGGCATTATTTGATACTGGCACTCAAAAGGCGCCTAATCATATTCCTTTGTACCAGAGTTGGGCGTTCATGGAATTTCGAGAAGGAAACTTTGTGCAGGCGAAAGCTTTAATATCCAAAGCACTCACTCGCGACAAAAGAAATGGATCGGGATGGCTAATTTATTCCAAAATTGAAGATCAAATGGGGAACGATGGACTTGCTAGTTTATTGCTGCGTCGAGGGATCGAGTGTGCTCCGGACACGCCCGAACTTTACTGTGCTTTGGGAGAGCTGATGATGCGACGAGGAAACGTAAATGATGCTCGCCAGGTGTATGAGAAAGGTTTGGAGGTTGATCCCATGCATGCACCGCTATATCACTCACTTGCAGAGCTGGAAGCGCAGGTCTTCAATCTTGATGGCCTTGCGGCGCTAAATAAACGAGCCAAAAATATTTTCAATTCAAACGCCATGGTTCCAACAGCAGCGTCGGCGGAAATTTTTGGTTCCAAAATAAGGACTCGTCGTGCAGGTACTGTACCAAAGGATGTCAAGGCTCTTGCAGAACGTATCGTCGACGATGAACAAGAAACTGAAGCGACTGTTGACGGTGGCAAGGGTTTGTTAGGCGAATTGGGTTCTACTCTACTTGAAAAAGAAGGACGAGTCGGCCAATTGCTTTCATTTGACGATCAAGAGTGAAGCTGTCAAAACTTTTATATGCTGTATAGTTAGCTAGCGATTGTATAAAACAGATGATACTTTTCCTTAACTAGGTTAATCGACGAATAGTCGCCCCGGGCGCGTCGTCTCTTTCTTTGCCGTTTAGCTGATGTTTCGTTTTTTGTGAATCTGTGCTAAAGCGACCATAGCTGATGCCGCCAATATTCCCTTCCCTTGCAACGAGTGCGTTTGCTGCCTTCTCCAAAGCTGCCTGCGTTTGAGCAAGCTGTTCGTGAAGACCATGAATCTCATCCATCATGGTTCGTTCTTCCTTTTCTCTCCGTCTAATCGATTCTACTAAAGCATGATTTTCAACATGAGCGTCTTCCAATCGGCCCCGAGTGACCTCGTATCTGCTTTTCAGCTCTACAAAGTCTTCGCGCAAACGCGAATCGTTCTTGCTTACGGCAGATGTATGTCCGCTCAAGTGAGATTGGCTTACTGTTTGTGACATGTCTTCAAGGGCATCGTGCAAACGAGAGTTCTCAAATTCAAGCTGTCGGATAGTGTCTTCCAGTCCTTGCACATGCTCTTGTTCGTCTCCTTGCCGATGAACATTACTTGCTCGGGCGCGAAGCATAATCAGCTCGTCCCACATCTCTTTCTTTTCAGCCTCGGCTTCTTCCAAATGTTGCTGTAACGGTTTGAGAAGGCTTAGAGCTTCCTTCAAACTCTTATTGAGCTTTCTCTCGGATGCCTTTCTGACCGAAAGTTCATCTTGGAGCGCTTTCTGAGACGATTCCAAGCCTCGTATCCGAATTTGCGCTTGTTGGCGCGAAGCCATCTCGTTTTCGTCGTTGCTTCGCCTGGCATCGGCTAACGTTTGCTCCAGTGCGCGTATTTCGACTTCTTTGCCAGACAGATCTCCTTTCAGTAACTTGCACTCATTTTGGAGGTCATTGATTTGTCGCTCGTACTCTTTAACAGTCTCCAGCGCTTGCTCGTGGGATCGCTCCATGTGTTCAAGTTGTTCCGCATCGCGGGTGACAGGCGCCTGGTTGTTCACTTCAACGCCAACCTTGTTTGGCGATCGTAATAACGAGAAACGATTCTGCGCATCAGCTAGCATTTGTCGCTTAGCCCGCAAACCCTCGCGAGCTTTGGATAATGATGGTGATTCTGCTTCAAGCGCCTTATGCGCGGACACGAGTGATGTTGCGGCCGTCATGTTTGCCTTGGATAGTTGGATCGTGAGTGATTCTGTCTGCTCTTGCAGTCGACTGCATTCTTCTTCCTTTCTCTGCAGTTTCTCCTGGAGATGCGCCAATGTTTCATGAACGTCGTCGTTGTGCGTGTCTCGATTGACTTCATCAAGTTGATTCTGCAGAACAAGTTTCTCTTGATCGGCCTTGGCCACTGCATCTTGAAGAGGCCGTAGCAGTGACACTGCTTCTTTCAGACTATGCCGGAGTTCGTTGCTACTTTCTTCCCGCGCTCTCAAATCGCCTCGATACACAGAAAGTTGCGACTCAAGGTTCTCTACCTGCTGTCGCGTTGCGGACATGTCTCTGTCACTTGTCGGCGCACCTTCCAGATGCGATTTGATTGCTGCCACAAGTTCCTTCGCGTTGCTTGGAGTATTGTGTGCACTTTCTTGTTCAACTCCGTCTCGTTCCATGAGCCAACGAAGCAAGTAGCGGAGAGAGTCGACAAGTTCGCCATCGCCAGCCTCGACCAGACTACGCAAGTGCTCATTCTCTCGATGTAACTCGTTCATACCACGATCATTTTGTAGTTCAGCATCAACCGCCTCCAATTCTTTGAGCGCTTCGTCAAGGCAGCTTTGGAGATCACTTCGTTCCTGCTCCAATTCCAGCAGACGCTCTTTTAAATCCGAGATATCATGGTCATCTTCCATTTGCATATTCTTCCAGTGCTGCGCCTCATTCATTGTCTTTTCCAGCTGTTGATGCAACCCTTGCACTTGTCCGGACCATTGTTGCTCCGAATCTTTCCATTGCTGTTTACACTGCAGCAACTCATCCGCCAGCGTGACACACTCGTCCTGCATTTGTTGAATCATGCGCTCCTGATCCTGCACCCTCAAATCCCATGTATACTGCTCCGCCTCAAGCGTGTCCTCCAGCTCCTTGCGGACCATGTTGGCTGTGAGTATTTGCGCGTGCGCCCTGTCCAACTCCACCTGCATTTCGCCAATGCGAGCGTCTTGCGCTGATGCAGCATCATGTGAATGATTATCAGCGGTATTGTCGTGTCTATTAAGCTGTTGTTGAAATTGTTCGAGTAGATTTTGCTTTTCACCATGAAGCTTGTCGAGCTGGCGCTTGAGTTGACGGACTGTTGAGCGAAGCTCCATGACTTCAGAGTCCGACTTGCTAGCTGCTGCATTCTGCATGTAATGTTGTTGGTGCTGCTGGTTTGGGTAATCTTGCGACGACGACTCCTTCACGTGCGCGTCGTCAACTAGTGCGTTTCGTAACCGGCGAATGGTATCATCGGTAGCATTTGGTGCGGATAGAGTCGTCTCCGTGTTGGTTGTATTGGCGGTGCTTTGAGGGCTGCTCGTTGGTGACGAGGATGATTGCTTCTTCGGTTGCAGCGACATGCTAGGCGGAGGAGATCCAATACTTTTGCGAAACATTTTCGACGAGTCATTGCTCCTCCTTGTACTTTCAAGAGATGTTCGTTGCTGTCGCTGCGACGGTGTTTCAATGCGTACTGAACCACTTCGCTCACCCCCTTGGCTGTGCCTCGCATGCTGGCTGGGTCTCACATAGTCCATTGACATATTAGGAACAAACTTTGATACAGCCGATGGAGGTCCCGACTGCTCGCGCTGCTTGGGACTTCTGTATGGAATAGCGTTGTAATCTCTCATGATGGAGATGCGCAGCTATATACCGTAGATTGCAGTAGGAGCCAGTCAATGGTCGAGGTTGTCGTCACCTTGCGCTGTCCGTCTGCAGCACCTCCAAAGCTTTCCCGTTCAGATTCACAATCTCACGCGACTCTCACTACTCGGCAATGACCCTCTCGTTGACTCTAGTCTCGCCGTATCTCCCTCGTAAACTCCAGGAAGCTTCCGTGAGGTGCGGATGGAATGCAATGCCAAACAGGAGAGGCGTTTCTGCGAGCGCCTGCATCGCTGGTTTGAGTACCGGTTGCTCGAGATTGCGCCAATGACAACCGACCGCCGTCAACCGTCACACCGGTTATGTGAACGACATCGTTTTCGAAAGCGTGACAAAACCTCTTCCTTGCTGACTCTTGCAACGAAGAAGTATCAACTGCAATTGCTCATTAGCTGCGAGTACTGAAGGTTCTGTCTGGAAAAAAGATGAATGACGAGGAACTATCGGTTTCGTCTGCATCCTCAGACGGGTCCAGTGCGAGCAGCGAAGGTCCTTATCAACACTGGAAACGTCCCATTGACATGCGCCAGCAACTTCGAACCACTCTTCTCTGTTTGAATCGAAAGTTGCAGGAGCCTGGATTGACGCGTGCCATTGGATCTTACTACAAGGGCCTCATGATATCGGATGTTTGGGATCGAATCCGCTACATTATCGAGCAAATAAAGCATGCTCGGCGGCTAGACCAAGTTGCAAACGATCTCATTCAAGAGTTGAACGGCTACTTAATGTATTACTTTGATAATACCTGGATCATGAGCATGACCATGGAAAACCTCGCCAAGTGTTCTTGGATATCTCCGCAAGTGCGAGCGTCTGCTGTTATGGGCTTGTTCGATACTTTCCTCCAGGCAACACAGGCACACATTGGAAACGTCCTTTGCTTTGTTCAATTCCTACATGGAAATTTTGATGATCCAGATTTCGACAGCCAGGATACGACTGGACCGTTTACGGACTGGAACGTTCGCTTCTTTGAACGTATTTTTGAGAGTGGCGCAATTGAACTACCTCTTCACATGGTTGAAAACATTGAACCGTATTGCCATTCGCTGACCAACGCACATGGTCCACACATGCCGAGACTTGTGGCGTCGACCGTTCGCGATGTTGTCTTTGTTCCGTACGTGTACTTGGCTAACAACCCGACGAATCGGCATTCGGCAACCTTTGAGACGCGCCTCATGGAGGCTAGCATGCGCATGAACCAAAAGATTGCCGAGCTTGATGCGGAGAATGAAGACTCTGATGACGAGTAGCTTGGTAGTGGAATGGGTAGTCTGGGTGAAAATTTGCATGGAAATTGTGGCAAACGGAAATCGTTTGACTCCATATTTAGTGGATATTGTATGGGATATATATGATCATTATTTTAGCCACTCAGTTGTCAATAGGAAATGTAACACTCTATATTTTACTTTATCTTATATTTGCAACTTGGTGTCGCTTTGAATTCAATAGCTTTGCAGAAAGCCAAGACTAACCACCTTTTGTGTTTTTACTCACTGTCCGGCCATGCGCAAATGGACTCCAAGTGTTTTGCTGAACCGTCACGCAACCACCCATCAAGTTGCGCAACATCCTTCAACTGACCACCCCTCGTTCTGGGGACCAAGAAAAAGTCACAGTCGACATCGTCGAGACTTGTGATATCACTCCATAGCTGCTCAAACTGAGCTGTTGGCAGCACGTCCTCGTGTCCATTGCCCCATCGTCGCTTTACATCTTTCAACGCCACGTACGTTGGAAGCCGAAGTGAAAAAGAATGGACGGCGTGAGAAACTTTGCTCGCGTCACTGAGATCATCGCGGTCTAGTTTAAAGGTGTACAGCATCTTGTCGATATCGATCCATGTAGTCATACTATTGTAGTACGAGAATTTAAATTCATCTTCCTCGCGCGGCCATGCCAGGCCTTCTACGAGCCTCGTCCTTCCGTTCACACGAGCTAATCCTCCACCCACATCCTGGATTTGGCGAGGAATCACCTCAAACGCAAAAGCACTGCCGCGGTCGGCAAAGAGCCCCAAGATGGCTGGATCAACGTCTGCACCAACGGTATCAATATTGTGAAGCATCAAGTACTGTAATTGCGGGTGTTCATCTAATAAACGTGGTAGCGTACCATTGGTAAGCAGGTTCGGCACTTCCCAAAAGTGTCCGACTGGATGCAAGCACTGTGATGGAAGATTTTCGCGATAGTCGCTGGCCGGGCCGCATGACTCTGCCCAGCATTTCGCGGCTCGATTGCAACTTTCCTTGACCTTTTGAGCTTGTTTGTCAAGAACGGCTTCTTGCTCGTGCTTAAAATTGAGATCGGAGACAGTCGGTATTAGTCGGATGCCAACAGCAGTTCCACAAGAAACGATTAGTGGCCCGGCATAAGCATGGCATTGAAAACGATGCAAATATTCTTTGATTGGCTTGTCCGTCAAAAAGCTGGTGGTAATGATATGGGGCATTGGCAAGGTAGCGCCAGCAAATTCTGAGATGCAACGACTCTTTGCGATATGAATCTCAAGAAAAGTTCGATGCTTGCCGTTCAGCTTACAAAAAGGATGGATTGCTTTTACGCACCCTGCCCCTTGTGTCCAGCGGGTTCCAAGTCCGGCCGCTAATGTAACGACCGCCACTGCTCCGTTTTGGATCAGGGCCACGCCCCGCTCATGCAACGCTGGCGAAATGCAACTCGTTGTAACAATATCCTTGTGTAAAACGTCTTTCATTTCAGTGCTAACCGGTAGACGGTTTTGACGCAAACCAATCTTTCTGTTCTGGTACAGCGCGCGAACAGTTTCGTGCTGCTCCCGATCAAAACCAATCGCATTCAACAGTGTCTCCAGAGCCCCGTTCGATACCGACTCCTCTGATGCTGGCGATGTAGATCCGTTCTTGATCCATGACGGTGGCGCACCGTCGTGCAATTGAGCGACTGTACCGTGTTGATTAATTGAAAAGTTGTAAACGCATGGATCCATGGCAAAGGGCAGAGCATGTTCCAGTTCTCGCTTCGCGTGTAGAATAATCTCATGCAGTCTGACCAGAGCTCGTTGTCTGGCGCTGGGTTTAAAAATAAACCCCATGCCGCCACCGGAGCAACCACCTAGCATCCAAAAACCAAGAAAATCATCGCCAAAATCCTCACGCGTCCGCGAAATGATGGTCTCAGTATACACATTCGAGGCCCAAGGAATGATGGTTTGGACGGGCTCGAAGAAGTTTCGCGTGGTCAACTTTGCGAGTCGAGTAACATCATTGTCTTTGCATGCCTTTAATATATCGTCCAATATAAGGAGTGCCTCGTTCCTTGCTCGCCATTCATCCGACTCACGAAGAAGGTACTTTTCTGTCACCATTTCGAGCACTGGTCCCACATTCTGCGCCATGCCTCCGTGCACAAGTACAAGATGGTTCTGCAAAGCCTCCAGTAGAGTTGATGGGGCCTCAATGTCACTCAACTGCCGATGCATCGGCAGCAAACGTCCTCGGCTCGTCCCATGCTCTGGATCGTTTTCTTCCGCTCGGACACCTTCAATAAGCTTTAGTCCAGGCCACAGTCCACCAGAATCCTGCCATCCGCCACCGGAACCTCCCAACCATTCGCCTAATATAGCTCGCGCAGCTACCAAGCGTCGCTCATCCTCCGTCAATGGTCCAGTTAATTGCTGAGTTTGACCGGTCGCTCGCATGCCGACTGCAATGATGGAAGCCAAAAGGTTTGTTGATACCGCCAAACGCGACCCCTTTGGAATGTCATTGACGTGCGTGATGAGATGCACTCCTTTGCCTAAACCAATTGTCTTGTCAAACAGTGCCGACAGTGGGGCCTTGGAGTCTTCCAAACCAAGTGGAACAATTCCCGACGCAATGATACCAGCGCGCAACAGTCCCAAGTAGTCCTTAGCAAAGTCAAACACTTCCGAAATGAGCGTCAATGTGACTTCGCACTTCAAGTCAATGCTCGTTAGTCGCAAGACTGGTTCCGAAATAACTTGCAAAATAGTATCAATCGGAGGCTTCGGCTGATTGCTGTCATTAGCTGCTTTTGCGTCTCCATTGTTGCGCTGATGATTCACATAAACCGACAAGTCAATCGAAGCATTCAAAACACGCGCACCTTCGGGATAGTCCATGCCAAGGAAGAAAATATCAGACCATCCGCAGTGCGAAAGATCCATGCGTACTGGTGTTGATTCTTGCAGGAAGCGTTTGCTTCCTCCGTTGCAGTTCGCTTGGAGGAGGTCTGGATGAAAGTTGTACGGATGATCCTGAACAAGCTGAAATTGAAACATCCACGAGTTTCCAGGATGATTCTTGACTGAAAGTCGAACTTGATTTGCTAGTAGTTGGAAGCCCAAGTGGTAGTAGGCCTTGGCAAGCGCACTGCTGATGGATTTGGAAGGTCGTTGGTTATGAATGTTTAGAAAATTCTCAATGGCTTGCTCAAACTGTCTATTCTGCAAACACTTGTAGCCAGAATACGGAATCTCTCCACTATCTGGAATATCGACGAGGTGAAACCGATGAATTGCGTAAAGAAAAAAGCACGCGCGAACGCGTTCGTAAAGGTTGATTGTTGACGTGCGTCGAAATTCATCAAGCTCGACGCATTGCTCGAGCAAACAGTTTGTTGACACCAGCGCGCAGTAGTGGGAGAGCGAAGAGTTGCGAACGTCATTGTCTGTAGAAACTATAACTTCAATGAGTGAACGAGGCTGCCGAGAAGGTCTTGCCATGGTGGACTATCTATGGTAATGATGTCGAATTGTTCGGATGGCATGGTTGTAGATGTCGCAGTATGGGTCCGTCAGTACACAAAAATGACGCAGTTTTCACTGGCACTCGTTTCATACTATTGCCTTATGACGCAGTTTTCACTGGCACCCGTTTCATACTATTGCCTTGTGACGTAATTGACACTGGCACTCGTTTCATACTATTGCCTTGTGACGTAATTGACACTGGCACTCGTTTCATACTATTGCCTAGTGACGTGGTGCACTGGTACTCGAATCGTATCAATGCTTAGTGACGCAGTTTTCACTGGCACTCGTTTCGTGTTTTTGCCTTGTGACGCTGTTTTCACTGGCACTCGTTTCACACTATTGCCTTATGACGCAGTTTTCACTGGCACCCGTTTTAAACTATTGCCTTTGACGTAACTGACACTGGAACTCGTTTCATAATATAGCCTAATGACGCAGTTTTCATTGGCACTCGTAAACGATCTCGTCGTGCTTTAGGCGCGAAACTAGCGGCGGATGTTTCGTTGTTTCATTGCACTGTCCTTGCAATTGCAAAAGGCGTCTACTTTATGTTATAGCTGATTGGTATCAGTGTGCTGTCAAAGAGCATTGTGTGTAAAAGTTCCAGGATTCGCCTCTCGGGTTCCACGTTGCGCATGTGTGTCGAATGGTAATGCAAGTATTCGAACACATGAGGGCTGCCCATATCATAATACTGCAGTCACCACTAGGCTCTTCACTTGCATGTCGAACCTCTAGTTTATGCGATATATGAGCTCTTGCATGCGCTTTTAACGAGATTGGCCATGGGTGTCGCATGTCGCCGGTCGTTTCATTTTCAGCACGACGCAAGAGTTTGCCTGATTGCTCTTTGTAGTATGAAAAATGTGATAGAGTTGAAGAGAGGCGGCTGAACAGTTGCGAATGCTTTGTAGAGAAGCCTTACTGCAAGAGGTTTCGCTTGTATGTTAGTTGGAATATGCACGTCGTCAATGCTCGTCACAACAAATGTGACATGTGACCACGTGCTTTTAGCTTGTCAAGCTGGTTTGTACGGCTCAATGCGAAAGACTTTAATTACCATGTCGACGCGACATCAATTGATTAACTATAACAACATGAGGACCACGTTTGGATTTGGCATTGCTACTGCCGGTTTCACTTGGAAAGGTGAGTCTTTGGCCGAGGAGACAACTCTTTGCAGAGAACTCCCTACAAGTAATGACGAGGCTTAAACATTACTAACAGCTAAATTGAAATTTGTACGTGTCCCTTTGTATCATGTCCGGTAAGATGTCGCGTGATCGTAGAATTCTCAACGTCCTGGGCCACCGCTCAACTCGACCGAATGAGGATGCGACAAATTCTCTCCGTGCGTCCGGATCTTTTGCGTCGACAAATGTCCATACTTGCTACGTCGCTTCTTCATGCGATACCCTTGCTTGAAATGCTGAGCGATGCGATACAGCAGATTGATAAGCTGTTGAATGGGCAGCGAGCCGGCTCCAAACGCCAGCGACAACAACCACATCTTGCCGTCCAAGCCACCTTCGACGACGTGAAAAGCAAGGCTTCCAAACTGAACAATCAAACATTGTAAACCCGCTGTCGTAAACAAAATGATGTAGAACAATGGATTGTTGAACATGCCCTTGAAAACGTTAACTACGCACGAAGATAGAATGAGAGTGAGACTGCGTTCAACAATTCCATATCTTTGCAATCACCGCAGAACTTACATTCGCCCTTCAGCTTTCGCGAGTTGACTTCGTTAAAGAGCTGCATCCAAACGAAAGTGTTGAAAATAATCGTGTAATGCTCCGAGTTCTCGTCTCTGGCCTCGACTTCATTGCCAGGCTCTATATTCAAGAGCCTAGGACCAGCAAACAACAACACCATTACCACAGTGATCTGATAGACAGCTTGACCGACCATGTTCGCTGCCATGTGCTTCGTAATCATGCTATCGGTTCGGTTAACTGGCGGACGCTGCAACAACTCATCAACTGGTGGTTCGGATGCAAGAGCAAGACTCGCCAACGAGTCCATCAGCAAATTCACCCACAACAATTGAATTGCTGCCAGCGGGCTCGTTTGATATGCCAGTGCTCCAGTTAGAGCAGTGACGACAGCCGCAATGTTGACCGTCAACTGAAACTGCAGAAACTTTTGGATTGACGCGTAGACGTTTCGTCCCCACTTCGCAGCCGTCACAATCGAGGCAAAATTGTCATCAAGGAGAATAATATCAGCAGCATCCTTGGCAATTTGAGTTCCAGCAATACCCATGGCGAAACCAATGTCGGCCTGAAAGATTCGAAAAATTCAGACGTGTGAGAAAGGATGTAACAAAGGCCTACCGTCGCTGGCACAATAAAAACGTACCCTCTTCAAGGCTGGTGCGTCATTTGTACCGTCACCAGTCATCGCAACGACCTGACGATCAGGGAACACAGTTATACCCTTCTCACTCTTCAACTTCGCACAGTACTCCCTATCAGCGAACAAGTTCGATTGATTAAGTCCGTGCGCTAGAGTCAGCTTGTCATCCGGTGAGCTGCGAGCGAGAACGCGCAGCGAAGGCCAGATCTTGTCAAACGCCGTCTGATCGAATTCCTTCTTGCCGTCATCGTCAACGCGAAACACTTTGCTGCGAAAAACCTTTCCTTCCATCAACACATTCTCCTTCAAATTGGTAGCGACTCGCTCCGTCGTATCCTCGACGAAGTGAAAATCGCGTAAAATTCCTGCCTGGTACGCAATACTAACTGCCGTGTTTGGGTTGTCGCCCGTGACAAGACGAACGTCAATACCAGCTTCATAGCACTTCTTGATAGCGCCTGGGACTTCCTTACGCAACGGATCCTCAATGCCAACCAATGCAATCGCCGTCATATCAGTCTCGGCAGCCTTGGCTGGGGTTCCATCCGAGTTTGTAATCTTGTCGAACTCAGCATCAAAGTCATATCCATCAGGCAAATCTCGGAATGCGAGCGACAGACAACGCATGCCGCGACGAGCATATGCCAGGGATGTTTCCTTAAATTCTTCAGTAATTGCGTCATCCAACGTTTGACTGGATCCGTCCGACGAGATGAACTTGGTGCAGCGTCCGAGTACCACTTCCGCGGCACCCTTACAGTAAAGACGGTAGCCACCGCTCTCCAAGGGAACCGCCCAACTCATGAGCTTGCGGGCCGATGAGAACTCAATCTGCTTGCCCTCAGCCAAAGACTCTCCGAGTGCTCCCTTGCTGGACCGACCCTTGGTGGTGTCACGAATGTCGCCATAATGCTGGCCCAACTCGTGGACCAACTGTAGCAAGGCAACTTCGGTCGGGTTACCATGCCCCTTATCAATTTGCGCGCGTGAATCGTCCTTGTAATCAAGAACTGTTTCATCCATCGTATCAATCGCAATGCAGTCACAAAGTATATCAACAAGTTCGTCATTGACGCCTTGTTGTTTCATGTAGTCTCCAAGAGCAAGTTCCGGATCGGCCACGAGATAGTTTTGCTTGCCACAATACAAAGCGCGGGCCGTCATTTGGTTCGCAGTCAATGTACCTGAAGTAGAGGAGATATAGGCCGATTAGTAATCATACTCGGTCAATGACCATACCAGCAGATGCGCTCCGCGTCCATGAGTTTAAGTCACAACTTACCAGTCTTGTCGGTACAAATCGTCGTTGCGCATCCCATGGTTTCACACGCGTCCAGGTGCTTGACCAAATTCATATCCTTCATCATCTTATTGGAACTGTAGGCGAGTGAAAGCGTCACTGCCAATGGCAAACCTTCCGGAACTGCAACGGCCAAGACGGTAATCGCAGTGATCAAGTAGTCAATCAAGTCTCGTACTGGATCCTTGTGAACAGCCAAACCGATGATGCAGCTACCAGCAAACGCAATAATGGCGGCAAAGACACCCATCAATCCGATGCGCTTGGCCAACGTATCAAGCTTGACAAAAAGAGGCGACTCGTCTTCTCCTTCCAACTCGTCACCAGTTTCATCCTCTGTCTCGTAGACGCGGGCGCGAATCTTGCCAGCCACAGAGTTGACGCCCACAGCAAGCACCACCATCTTGCCCGAACCTTGAACAACATTCGTTCCGCTGAGAATGATATCGCCTGGACGCTTGTTGACCAGCTTGCTTTCGCCCGTCAACATGCTCTCATCCATCTTGAGTTCCGCCACTGGTCCCAACAAGAGGCAGTCAGCTGGAATGCTAGCCGCATTATGAGAATTGACGGAAACAATGTCTCCGACCACAACATCATCATCCATAACGTTGACTTGCTTGCCACCGCGAAGAACCAGCTTGGTGTTGGTATCATTCAACGATCGCGTCAATCGAATAAAGGCAAACTGCTTGGCGTAGTCAATTCCTGCAGTGACCAAAACGACAATGCAAACCGAAACCAAAATGGCAAATCCCTCAATCCAACAAGTCGTGCACTTTTCACCCTCCGGCACAGTTGTGGTGGAAACCACAATTCCAATGATACCCAATACGATCAGCATGATGAGTACAAAGTCTTGCACCGCCTCCCAGCATAGCTTCAAAAAGCTTTCCAACTTCTTGTCGCTCAAGGCGTTGCTTCCAAAGACGGTTCGACGATGCTCGACTTCACGCGGATCAATTCCATGTTCCGGACTCGACTGCAGCAGTACGGTAGTGACAACGTTTGCCGCAATGTCCGCGTTGCGATCCGCCTCCAAGGCGCCCTCGGAGAACTCCTTGGCAGCGTCATCGCTGGACTGCGCACGCATGCGATCCACCAAGGCAGAAACGTCGGCAACCAGCTTGGCATGCGCGTCGGGGGCTTCCGGATCTACCTTCTTGACGTCTCCGTCAATTTGCTCCTTGGATGACTTCAAAACGCCCTTGTCCAAAAGATCCGCCAAGGCAACGCGAGAATTCTCGGTACTCAACACGGCCAAATCATCCGCCGTGACGCTAAAGGAAGGAAGTTCCGTCAAGTTGCGTTGACTGTCGCGAATGCTTGAAATGCTGCTTTCGACTGCTCCGGCGAGGCCGCCGAATCTCATGTCACCGGAGGAAGGTGGAGCGACCGATGAGCCGTTGGAATGACCCGTCGTCTTGGTGCCGTTGTCCGGCTGCTGCGGGTTGTCAAAGCTCCCTTTTGGTTCCGTCATGATACAAAACAACTACCACGCTTATACTCAATGTATTGCCTTGTCGTTTGGTAAAATGAACAAGATCAGAGTACAACAGGAGGCTTTGATTTGGCTGCGGTTTCCTCCAAGTGGTTCGATTTGATGACTGACGCGCGTAGGGCACCGGCCAAGCAGATCCATCCATGCAAAACCGGCGCGCATGGATACTTAGGAGCGTGGAACGAGGGGCGTATGCATACTTAAGTAAATGACATATACGAGGTCCGGATAGCGATAAATTCACACGCGATAGCCCGTAACCCAGACCAACAACAAACGACAAACAACCACACAAGCTATAATATGATGCTTTTAAGGGCGCAATTAAGATTCAGCTACCAAAAAGTGGGCCTTTCTTTCGTCGCGAGCGACCGTGTAAAAGGCGCGCGCATTCCTCATTCAAACGAGGATTCCAGTCCATTGCATGCTCTAAATGGAGTACAGCTCCTTCCATAGCAGACTCCTGTAGTCTGCTATCATAAAGCCGTCAATACATAGCGTCTGGTCCTCCATTTCGTTGGTAATTGACCTTGTTCCAGCTCGTCAGCAATCGCTGCATGAGCATGTCGCAAGGCTTGCTGCTGCCGAAGCCTTGAAGCGCATTTCAATAGTCCGTTCGTCTAAAGCCAAGCTAATCCTTCGTAAATGCAGTCTGTTTTTGAAGCTCATGCGCTAGCGTGTGCAAGGTTAACAAGCTGACAAGTACAAGGCGAGGAAGCAGCCAAAGGGATTGAGTCACCGTCATTGGTCGCAGATCAACCATCAATTCGCCGAGTCGCGCAAACTTTGATTCATTATAGTACATAATATGGACGGTGCTTCGCGCCGACGCCTTGTATATTGCTGCATGTCCTCCATTATTGAATCGTCACCCTCGCAAGGCAGACGCAGCCGTCCGCCGTAAAAGACTGGCTTGCTCTCGTCGCTCCATCAAAGGCTACTATCATTCCTCGCACGCTTTAAGATCCATGCCCAGATTCATGTACGTAATGAGACTGCAAGTCATGTATAGTAGTGGAGGCATTGAACAAGAATACTACTCGAGCGACGGATTGATGCGCCATGGTCGACGAAAAATGACGTGCGCGCGTGAAATTTATCGCGTGGTCCACCGCGCGAACGCTAATTAACACGGGCTATCGCGTGTGAATTTATCGCTATCCGGACCTCGTATGGTGACGTAGGTTAGGCCTCAAGAAGATACTTTTTTTTGTGTTTTCACTCTTTATCAATCCCGGTTTTCGAGCCTCCAAGACCATTTCGGACCGCTCGGAACCCCAGCCCAAGACCAAAATGGCGCACCTTGTCTCGTTTCCGTCGACAACAAGCGGAACAAATTCTTTAACGGATGCAGTGCCATGATAAACGTGGGCATGCCAAAAGAATTGGCATTCCGGTATTCCGGTAGGCCAAAAGTAGCTGCCAACTGCCAATAGATTCGTTCGACCATTCGATGATCGAATCTTCTCCTCCTTTACTCGGTTTTAACCGATCCGGAACATGATTGACTGCGAGTACTTTCGACGATGATGAGTAGAATAGGCAGAAGGAACTCGTTGATCAATTTGTGACTTTAATTGCCGATGAGGCCACATTGGCAGGTGTTCTCCAATCTCCAATGAAATGATCCGACCGTACAACTAACCGTAATGCCATCAAAAATCAGCTGAAGCAGAAGAGATTGGAGCCGATTGAGAGGAACAATTGCTTACACTGAGAAATCAACAGACAGTTTGCTTTGATCATGACCAAACGCACGAGCGATGCGACATAATGACGATGCACAATGCACATCATACAGCGGCTCAACATCTGGATCGCGGACTACAGTGCTCTCGCATAGCAGTAGGTCAAACCTTGCATCAGTCTGTAAGTGCAGGTAACGGTGGCCATTACTTGCATCCTTCATGCGCAAGAGACACGTCGGGTGGCATTGGACACAGCATGATTTCGCATCAGTGCGAACCGTCTCAATTCGCAATGATCGAGTCTGTAAATGCGACGAGTGCAACATTTTATTCTTATCGTACCTACTCGAGTACCGAATATAGCGAAACGATGTCTTGTCGTCAAATAACGAATAGCAAAACTCGATGGATTTATGTTTAGTTAAACTTGGGATTTATGTTTAGTTAAACTTGCAGACGCTGACTCTGACTCGACCTCGGTCAGCTGCGACCTATCCAAGTCACAGTAGCAGTGACAGCGAAAACGCAAGAGATAGGCTTGCGAGAACTGGCTTACCTACTGTTATGTTACAAATCAACTGGTCGCTTGCGCTTTTAACTACTTTACAAGTAGCACCTACAGTAGTAGTAGGCTTCGACTTTCACAAACTAGCTCGGAGAAACAAACGATGTGTGACAGATGCCCAGTCCGTCATTCTCGGTGTAATTTGACTTCAAGTGCAAGTTCAGCAGTCATCAATCGTATCAATGATACACTGACGATGATAACTGACGCAGAAAAGTTTCACCGAGCCCAAAAGTAAGACCGAAGTTCGGTGTTTCGAAGGGCATTCGAACTCCATGCGACGTGCCACCTGGACATTTGCGCATCGACGAGCCACGCCAAAGGAACCTTGGCACTTCCTGCTCTCATTATTTTCAAGCCACCCTCGCAAGTCATTATTGCTTAATCAACATCTCAAGTATCTCACTATTCAGCCATGAAGACCACCAGCTCCTCCGACAAGCGCCAAGCCATCAAACGTTCCGTCGTCTGCAGCGTCAAGCCCCGATTCTCGACGCCGCTCAAGCATCGGACTCTTCTCGACTCACAGGCAACTGACTGCGCGACCCGGCCAAACATTGACAAAGATAGCAAGCATATGATGGTCGAAGATTTTGATCAGTCCATGAGCTTGTTCTCGTTCAGCCAGCTCTCACCACGCAGTGCTCTCAACAGCCTCGTATCGCCCAAGCGACGATTGTCCCTCACTGGTGGCGACTCGAGCACTCCGACAAGTGGCTGCGACGAGGTCGATTTCCAACTTTTGGACAAAATAACTCCCGTCAATCTCATGCACCGGTATCCCAAGAGCTCGAAAAGCAGCGCCTCAGCCTTGTCGGAGAATCTTTCCCTTTCATCACCAAGCCACTCCGTCGCGTCGGCCTTGGAAATGTTCTCATTATCGCCTGAACTATCAACCAGTATCAAACCAAAGACATCGGCAACTCCTTGGTCCAGCATTGCTTCTACGCCAAGTATTTCTGCTGGCGACGATGATCTGACGAGCCCGCCTCCTCTTTATGAACGCTCCTGCAATGTGCATTGGATGGATGTTTCCGACCTCAAGGGCTCCTTTCCAGGCCGTTTGCTTTTGCCGACCTTGGATGAATAATCATGCTGTTACTTTGTTGCATGTGAATATCGGTCGCTTCACTCGACCTTGTCTGTTTGGCTGCCGCACCGCAGCCGGCCGCACTGCAGCCTTCTACAATTTGATACGCATTGCATGACATGGCTACTTGAGCTACATGTACACTACCCTTTATGTTGCATATGACATTCTAGTCACCTCTTTTAACAATATAACCGTTTTCCCGCAATATGTATAGATGCAATAGCTAATATAACGCTACATCACTCATGTGTATCTCTTGTAGCCGAGCTATTGACCGATGCGTCCATCGAAGTCCGCGAACTTGGAACGTTGGTCAACACATGCAAGTCTCAAAACACATTGGTATCCTTGTGGAGCGACCTTGTCATTGCTAGTTCCCCTATGAAAAGTAGTCTATGGAAGGGTGTGGCGTAAGTATGCATCGATCCCTTCATGTTAGCGCTACAGGGATGGGTAGCAAGAACATGGCAGCAGAAAAGAAAAATACTGCGCCAGATGTACGAACCTGATAGCCAAAGTCTTTCTACCTCGATAGCGGTAGGCAACCGCAAGCTGCGCTTGCTAATTGGTCAAGGCCATGCTACCTAAATGCCTTCGTAGCAACTCCGCCGGTCGAAACTCGGGTAGCAAGGGTAACGTTTGGCGTCACGTCGAAGGCGAAGGAAGAGTGACGAATGTGATGTCAGACGTCATCCGCTTACGTCAGTACACCTTCTTTGATAGTGCTACAAAAGTAGCCGTTGAATTGGCTGAGGTCATCCAATTTGTTCCGTGGACCATCCGATTCACAAGTGACAGGGAACGAGTGATTGGTCCTTGCCTTTCCGTTCCGGCCAATGCTTTGTGACAAGGTTTCGTTCATCGTAAGCCATTGGCTCCCTCCTCGTTCGAGTTGCTTCCAATCTGAACTTACGCACACGAGGTGAGTGTTGAGGGACAAAGACACAAAGTGTTCCACAACGAGGATCAGAACGTTCAACCTCACTTCGAGCGTTAACCGAGTGAGTGACTGGCAGTTATACAGTTATAACATCAAGAGCAAGCAAGAGCGATGGCTAACACTTCCAAGGACAAGCATTCGACTTCGACTTGCCATCACCTCATGGTGTTGGCATCAGCGGTTCAAGCCGTCAAGATAAATCCACCGTCCACTCCACGCGCTCTTTGTCACCCGACACCGGAACGGAATTCGCACGTCACACGTTGCAATGCTAAAGCAAACCAAGGCTTGGCGGAGGAATACAATTTAAACACTTCCTTTCGACCCGTTGACTCTCATGAAGGCAGCAGTGAGCATGGCGAGATTTCTTCTCCGCCTCGCATCCAAGGAAAGCGCAAGGTGACAATGTTTGACGACGAGCTCGAGTCAAAGTCCTCCTCATCCTTGTCACCGGAACGCAGGCAAGATTACGGCCAGATCGGAATACTTGCAAATGCCAAGCGATTCAAGCTCCCATGCAGCAGCATTATCAACTTGAAGATGCGTCCAACCTTCCTCTTTCGAGATACAACAACGAAATTAAGTTGCAAGACGAATAGGTCGCTTGGTTTGAAGCAGCTTGACGAACCAAGTCTCGCATTGGTTGCATGTCAAGCCGCGCCAAACGCCAGTACTCCGCCACGAACGCTACATGATCATAATGGATCGCCTCCTGCACTCTTCCAGCCAACTACCTTGTATCGCGACGACGAGCGCTCCGGTCCCTTTCCTTCCAGGGTTTGTTTGCCTCTCCTCTAGGCGCATTCTGCTGGCGCTGGCGTTGCTTCATACGACAACAAAACAACCATTACAAATCACACCATACTTGCTTCCGGCATTCCTTTCTACATCTTCTGACTTGGACCGTTTCCAGTCTTTCATCGCTACCAATAGATTGTTGTTCCAATAATTCGCTTACATTTTCGCTCGCTCATTCATCTTGCGCTATAACCAAGTACATAGCAAAACGTTTATATGTATCCATAATGACTACCGCAGTTAGTGTGTAGGCATAGGTTTTTTTATAATAGAACACGTTCTCTTCGGTGGCTATTCAAGCATTACCTACCGAGCCGTCCTTTGACAGTCATTGGCGTCATGTAAACGCAACTCATTGGAGCTCATAGTTGAACAACATCAATGCTAATGCAAGCCATGGATTTAACAAGGGAACGCATTCAGTTATTGGTAATGCTAAAACCTGATCAACCACAATCAAACGATGAGACTGTCTCACACAACCCTAGCATGCTTTTCGGTGTGTAACCATCTGCAGATTGTAAAACCAGTCACGATTGTCACAACTATAGATTTGAGATTCGCCAAGGGCCACCTTTTGACGCCGGCTGCAAAGAACTGCTACACGCGCGTTCAATATCGCTTTACATACATGACGTGAAATCAGTCAAGGACGACACGGTGGCAATTATATTATGCTCATACATGGTCGCTGAAAGTTGACAGCATTGGCTGATGCGACTGCTCGATGCTCGATGCTGTCGATGTTCGAAGGCGCTATCGACATACGATCCAAATGAATAGTGGAACAGCTGCATGTATCATTAACTCATAGTTTTCTTTGCGTGAACACGTTCTCGGGACGATGGGCACTAAGCGACCGGAAGCTGACCCCTTTCCATCATGCTGGTCAATGGTGGTATTGACTGTGAGCGCAATGCGATCCTTTGACGGAATTTGAGAACCAGTCTGACAAACGTTCTGAACCAGTACGACATGTTTGTGCTCAAGCTCTCGACTCGTTATCGTCGATCTCCAATCTCCATCAACCATGCTTGGCACTACGCTCCTTGATCATAGTTGCCGGTTCGAAAATTGAATTGGTGATAAAGCCTATATCACTAACAGTATCGGGTATGATCGAGCGATACTTATTACAGTGGCAGCTCCGTCGCCAAAGATGCGAGCGTCATCAACTGCGAAACCAGCGATCCAAGAATCAAAGATTTCATCTTTTTCAAGCGACTACATTCTTCCAAATTGCGCTATGCTTCACCCTGGCATGTGCGTTTCATCCACTTGTCATAAAAGTTCGACGACCTGGCCGGATGATTCGCATCGAGTCTCGCCTCTTTGCCGGTCCAATTGCCAATGCTCCTTCAATTCGCCAAGATTCTGACGCAACTTCAACACAATCTATACTGCCAAACATACCAAATAGAACACGAGACGTTCGCTTCATATCTCCTTTACTCGAATATGGTTACAAATCAGTTGTGGAAGAATATGAAAATGGGACCCTTGCCAACAAGCCCCTCCTCCTCTATCTTCCTGGATTTGATGGAACCTTTTTTTCGCCTTTTTTACAGTTTCCAGAGCTTTCGACAATCTTTGATGTTAGATGCATGACGATTGGTACAGACGATCGATCAAGCTTTGCAGAACTGAGCGACCAAGTCATTCAATATCTTCAGAGCGAACTATTGGACGCAGCGCATTCTGCGAATGAAACCTCCCATGAACACAACAACACTAGCAGCAGCAGCAGCAGCTACAGTCTTTTGCTAAATTTCCTTGGAGTTGGTCGCAAGGAAGGTGCTCCAAAACAAAAACGTTCCGTTTATCTTGCCGGCGAGTCGTTTGGAGGCATCCTAGCGCTTAATGTTGCCAGTCGATTGGTTTCAAAGGAAAGTGATAATGGCAACGATTCTAATCCAAGCGTTACTTTACAAGGGCTTTCTCTCATTAATCCAGCCACGTGCTTTGATCGATCAAGACTGGCCGCCCAAGGACCGGCTGTTGCCGATTTGCCACCGTGGTTGTACGCGTTTGGATTGCTGCGACTGCTGCCATTGTTTGCCGATGAGTACTCGCTCCCACAACTTGGCTTGATTCTTTCCGCCAAGGCACTGCCAAGCGTCATTGATACGGCCGAACGGGAAGCATACATGGGTCGCGTCGCACTTTCGTTGCCCTTTGTGCTTCCATTCATGAAGCAGGAGACGCTGAAGTGGAGGTTATCCGAGTGGCTGGCTGAAGGTTGCGACCAGATCGCGAATCAGTTGGCGAACGTTGCTCCTAGACTCGATATTCCAGTGCTGATCGTCGCTGGCGAACGAGATGGAACGCTGCCATCCATCGCCGAAGCGGAGAGGCTCGCAGGTATTCTACCGGATGTTTCGGTGCATGTTGTGGAAGGTGCTGGGCATGCGTCGACGTGTGGGAGCCGCGTTGATCTGGCGGCCTTGTTCCGGAACCGTTTCACTGAGCTTTCCGCGCGTGAGTCTGCTTGGAGTCGATCCATCGCCAGTGTACGACGGACTGCCATGAAGGAGGCGGCGTCCGCCGGAATCGGTGCATACTTTGGGATGGAATCTAGGTACGATAATGCGACGATCGGGCTGAGTCCATTGCTATATTGGAACAAGCGCTACTGGAAGAACGCAAATCAAACACATCTTTTAAGATGAATACGCATATAACAAAATGATTTCTTCGATATAAAGCATGTACCATATGTAATACATACCTCAGCGCCACCCCCAACGAGGAATACGATGATGGGCACATGTGTAACATACATGGGATCCGCAACCTCCGCCGCAAGTCATAGAATACATATGCAACTCAAAGCCACAGCGCTCACATGCTCCTGCATGACCGTAACTTTTTCTCCACTGGTGATTGCATCCTTCATTAAATCTCAATCCTTCCATGGCACGCTCGAGATGCCTCTGGCGGACGTCGGCTGCCAGCTCCGCTCCTCGCCTTGCTTCTTCCGCTTGGACACGAGCCTCGCCAGCTTGGAGAAGCCTATCAGCGTCCCAAACGTCGCAACGTCCTGATGAGCACAAGGACACGCCGTTTTGCAAAGACCACTTGCTTAGACAGAGAAAACAAAACTCGTGTCGGCAGTTGGAGCAAGTCATGTAGTTGCAACCATAAACTAATTCAATTAGCGTATCACATCCCGGGCACTGCTTCCATCCTTGAGCACGAGCTACCTCCAACACCAACTCGTTTGATCCGTGCACAGCTGCTTGATTTTCGTTACAGGACCGCCCATTATGAGCGGCCGTCTTGCATTGCAGGCAAAGGCTTTCGCCGCAACTGCATACAAAGGGACGCGACGATTGAATGATATCTAAGTTAATGAAGTCACCGCACGAAGGGCAAAACATTTTATTCGTGGCTTGCATTTCTTCAGCTTTGGCCAGAAGACGGTGGGCATCATTCTTCTTCAACACAATTTTGACGTAACTCAAATCAATTGGCAATTCACAGCAACGGAACGGCAAGAGTGAAAAATCATTCAAAACGGTTCGTAGAGTCTGGCGCATGCATGTCACGCAGTATTCATGTGGACAATCAAGCCTAAACCCGCGTACCGCCTTGTCAGAACAAACACTGCATTGCTTAATAAGGCGCAGTTCGCCAATTGTCATTGGTTCAGCTTCTGCTTCATCGTCAGAGATGAGGGCTACCTCGTCTCTTTGCAGAGACGCAGTGGTAGAAGCGATTGACGTCGCTTGGAAAGAATTTCCTTCGTTGGAGACATTTGCTCGCGTTCGCAAGGCTTCCGCCACGTTGATTCTGTTCAAAGCGTAAGCATCGACGCACATACCAAACAGTGTAGGATCTCGAATTGTCTGGTCGTCGGGAACTGTTCCCTCTCGTCTGCCTTCCAAAGTGGCAGCATATCGATGATCGAATTCGCTTTGAATAGCAAGCTGCTGGAGGCGATGCTGCTCCGCTCGCGCGTACTCGGCATATTCATAGTCTTCTTGAGAACCAGCCAGCTCTCGCTGCAACTTGAGAGCTAACAAATGATCTTGAACAATCTGTCGCTGGGATCCTGCATCTTCCAACAAGTAGTTCGCCACAAACGCATCCAAAGGCTTGCCCCCAGAAGCTCTGTCCGGGTTTTCCAGGTCCAGATTATTCTCAAGCGAAACAATCTCGTCTTTGTGGAGTTCGACTGCAATAATGAAATCTTTTGTCGTCTGCTCTATTCGAAGACTCTTGATTAAATCCCAAAGGTAGCGTCGAGCACCAAGTGATCGAATTCCTAACTCATTTTGTATCTCGGCTCGATCAAGAGTTATAAGTGTAGATCCGTCAACCTGGTTCTCCAGCAATGCCTGCACTGAGTCGTCCGAAAGGTTTACTTTTCGCGCCCATGCGACTACATCACTGACGGTCCATTCAGCAGCAGCTGTAGGCTCCAGATCGGGAGATACTTCTGACAACATGATCTTTAATCTGCCTCGCCTCTTTCTCTACTCATTAATCTTCAATGGATCTTTTCTATATGAAATGGAAATGGAAATGGATCTCTGACGTTCGCACCATGATGATGGGGCAACGAAAGAAAAAATAAAAACCTCGGTTTAATCGTGACGTCGCAGCGGTTTTGCACGGACGAGTTGCACGACCTTCACCTAGCACTATGTGACTTATATCAAGACTTTGCCAACGAATGTTCGAGTTACGTCTGTACTGACAGGCCTCCACGCGGAGCTAAAACTACAAATGAAACTATCGGTAGCTGTGTTGAAAAGAACTTTAACTGAGCACGATTCCAACTGCAGATAGGCCTCGCGCCAAGCCGCAGGCCCCGGCAACAATGAGCTGTACTAGCTGGAGGACCATGTTTGCGAGCCTCTTTGGATACAATCTTGAAGAGATCGCCTCAATTTGGAGCAAACGCTTTGCGTCGCTAGTTAAACAATCTTCGACCCTCACAAAGAACACATGTACATTAACAGAGGTCATTTCGCAACGAAACCTCGAGTTGACCATTTAAACTTTCCGCATAGCAAACTGCTTCAATGCATTTTCCTTTCAGCAGTTAGCACCAAAACCTCCCCGGAAAGCCATGCAGCAAATGCCATACACCGTCAACTACCACTGCAACTGCAATGATGGTTTGGTTGGAGACATGAAAAGCAGAAAGAACTGTGACAATTCCTGCATATCATGTGCTTGCAACCGGCGATCCGCTCTATTAAGATCTTGCAGTGAGGGCATTGCTTCCAGCCATTGACTCGCGCAATTCTTAAAACTAGCTCGTTCGAACCCAACACCGCCGACTTGTTCTCCGGACAGGAAAAGCCAGGATGAACGGCCGTTTGACACTCGACACAGAGTCGAACACCACAAGTACATGTAACGTAGTTGCGAGTTTGGCGATTGGTTGCATCCACATTAATAATCTGGGAGCAGCTTGGACAAAATATTTTGTTCGTGGCTTCCAAGTTGCGAGTCTTGGCCATGAGCTCATCGGCCTGCTCCCTCTCCAACACCAGCCTCGAGTAGTTTACATTGACAGGGAGTTCGCAGCAGCGCAGCGGAAGGAGAGAAGTATCGCTCAAGGCAGTCCTCATGGTTTGGCGCATGCAGTATTCGCAGTAGCCATGTGAGCACGCAAGTTGGAAACCACGCATCTGCCTGCCGAAGCAAACATGGCAAGTTTCGATCACTGGTAATTCCTTGAGCGTCATGGGTTTATGCCAATTGCAAAATAGACGACAAAAGTTCATTGATGCAAACAATGAAGGCTTTGCCGCTGCGTAGAGAAAAGCTTATTCAAATGTAAGGAAGGTTCTTTCGGCTTCACTTGTAAATTGCGACATTGCTTCGCACCGCGAAAAATTTCGAATTCCATCATTCTCGCTAGGCTTTCAAGAGTCATCGATCAATTTAAGGAAAAGCGCGCCTCGTATGCTTTTGCAGATATTTTAAAGAGACTGCTGTTGATGCCCTAGTCGTTCGACTCGGTCCATTGCTTCCTCTAGCGTCTCATCGGTGCGATCGTATCGCTGCTTCATGGCTCTGTACTTCTTGAGTTTTATGACTCCAATCATCTCCTTGACCATGAATCTTCCTCGATTGACGGCATGAAAGAGCTCCTCCTGGCATTGCGACGAAGCTGGATCAGTGTAGCAGGCTGGACAGTTGGCTCGGTTCCGCATGGAATCTTTCCAAACCTTGCGAACGTGCGGCAATCCAGTCGGGTAGTCGCGGCCGACGTGAATGACGCGCTTGTACAAGTCGCGGACGAGAGGATTCATCATGCCACTTGTAGTACCCACGATACTATAATCGGATACTGTAACCGCTGTGAATAGGAAAGGCGGTTGTCGAATCTCCATGGTGGAAACGGATCGTCGGAGATATGACGTCATCGATGTTAGCTATGGTAACAGTGCCATAATCAATTGCTGGGGAAGTGTGAATGAGACGAACTCCAACGAAGCCTCGATGATTTTATCGGCGTTAACAGCCGTTACGAAGTACTCTGTAGCGATACTTACAACACAGAATAGTGTCGATTGATTCATCAGAATCGATCGCTCTAGAGTAGTTTTCAAACATGTTCAGTCACGGTTGCCTCGTCAGAGGTGCAGCAGCAGGTCCTCACAAACTCGACGACCACCTTTTGCTGCAGCGACTATCCGATCAAGACGTTTCACTTTCATCTCCAAGCATTCCAGCATTTACAGCATCGCAAATCTGTTATCAAGTGACAATACACCAAAAATGGAGCGATCATCAACTCTCTCCAGCCACTCAGCTGCTGCTGTTCTGCTCACCACATACACCCAACGCGACATTCTATGCGGCCGAGGTGGCTTGACGAACCGACACGCTGGTAATCGTTTGTATCGTCGCCTCATTCAACACAACAAGCCAATATATCAAGCTTTACAAAACAAGCAACGGCAAAACTTCTTGATCCAATCAATCTTCAAGGCTGTTGAAGCAAGCAACGGCCGCTTCCTGCGCAAAGAAGGCAAGCACTGGGTTCACTTATCCGACAAGGAAGCCTTTGAGAAGGTCAAGCAAGCCATTAGGGAACCTGACAGCAAGTATGCTGCGACATGCAGCATCAAGTCCGACCAGACCATCACCAGTAGCTGTCGCGGAGGAGACACCGTTTCTGGATCAAGCGCTGCTAGCACAGCATCCACATTTAGCCAGCAAGAAAGTGAAATCGACCAAGACAATCTTCCGATTGATGCCGCCGAAGTAAAACATGGTGCCAACAAGATGGATGACGACGATGACTTGGATAATGTCAGTTGCTTTAGCGATTTTTCAATCGACGGACCGGTCGCACCTCTTTCGCGTGGAACATCAACCTTTATGGAAGACATTAACGGTGGCATTACATTCGACTCATCCGTTCCATTCGCCAAGATGGATTTCAACGGCTTCATTCTCAAGAACTCCCTCTTGCCGCCATCAATTAATCTAAAGTCGTACGCGCAAACTGGACTGCTTGGACGGAAACCAAGAAAACATTCGCGGTCGCTCCTACTTGACGCCGACGACTCTCCAATGCCATCGCAGCTTCCAATGAACATTGTATGTCCAATTGCCTCGGTATCGGCGCCAGCCTGTGGCGAAGTCTCATGGAACTTGCCGCAGCAGCAAATGCCAACAGACTTTGCCATGTTTGTGACTCCGCAAGCATCCATGCCGCCGCAAATCTGCCCATGCAAGGTACATCAGATGAACAGCAACATTTTGGCTTACAATTTGCAGCTACAGGCCATGCTGGAAGCGCAGTTGCAGCAAGTATCGCAATCACAAGCTCAAGTATAATAACGTTAACAATAGATATTGCCTACCACCATCGGCCCTTGAAGACTTTTATTGAACGTGATGAGCGCTTCTTATTATCGTTCAAGTAATTGCCAGCAAACTTATCGCTTGAAATTCGACGGTAGATAGGTTGCACCGAGCCATAAGGGTGTAGGTACATGTATTCCTGCACACGAAAAACGATAAACACTATGTATACATACTAATAACTATTGCTTTGCTGTTCAAGTCTCGAAGCGTTCGCCATGAGCAATACCTTTGCTTGATACGGCGTCAAATCCTCACGCCTGGTCTTCTTGACGACGCGCTCACCGACAGGCGCATCGCCATCCGGTTGATCAAAAGACATTCTCTTGTTCTGCTTCTTGGACTCCTTGTCGACAAAAGCCTGAGGGGTCTTTGTTTCTTTCGTAAGCTTTGTCGGTGGTTCCTTCAATGCAAATGATCGGGCCACGTGGCCGTAGTGTAGAGACTTGGTGGCGAAAATGTTGCGCAACGACTTTTCCTTGGTCGGATAGGCTCGCAAATGAGATATGTAAGCATTGCGAGCCAATTCCATTAATGTGCCTGTCACAGCTTTCGGTTTGTGGCGTCGCTGACCCTTGGTGAGTTCCTTTCGGGCTGCTTTCGCCTCCTCGTGAACCTTGGCATCGTCCTTGACAATGCAATCCTCCAGGCGATTTTGAACTTCGGTGCAAAACGCTTCGCCTTTACGATCCGTTGAGCTTGACTTTGCTGGACCGCCAAAGCCTCCGGAGCCCCCTCCAGATCTTCGCATACCAATTTGCGTGAGTTGCTCGCATATCAAGGCAGCAGCGTTCAAAGTCGACGTTAACGAAACGGCATTCATCTTCTTCACGCCTTGCTTCTTCAAGACGTCCAGAAAACTTCGCTCCGACGACAGCAGAAACAAGAGTGAATGGCCCTTTCGACCTGCTCTACCAACGCGGCCAGTACGATGCACATAATCGGCCACTTCGCTGGGAGGATCATACTGAATTGTCCAATCAACGTCCGGCAAGTTTAATCCACGAGCTGCCACATCCGTCGCCAAAAGCACTCCAGCCGTCTTTTCTTCTGTTCGCTTCAGAAAACGTCGAAGAATCTGTTGCCGCTCTCCATGTGGAACGCTTCCGTGAAGCTTGTAGAAGGGGCACGTCTGACCAAATATTCCGTTGGGAACGGCGTCACTGGCGGTCGTCGAGCCACTCAAAATGGAACTCATGGACAGAAAGAGCGCATGGTAAAAGTCTACGGCAGCACAAGTGTCCATGAAAACGACCGAGCTCTCGCCCTTTTTGGCACGCTGAACTAGAAAGGCCACAAGTGCGGCCAGCTTGAGTTTGGCGCTGACTGTAATCACATTCTGGGACACTTGCCGCGGCGTCGAGTCGGCAAACGTTGTTTCGACCTCTTCTCCTCCCTTGACCCAGACCCAGCTATTGTCGCCACCAATCATAGTGTCCTTGGCCAGTGTCTCCACGTGCGATGTAATTGTCGCAGAAATCAAAACCGATCGCCAGGTGATTCCATTGCGACCCGACCCAGGCTGATTCGCTCGAAGTCGCTGGACAATCTGCTTGACTTGATCACCCAAGCCTAGATCAAGCAAACGATCCGCTTCGTCCAAAACCAACCACTCTACCTTTCCCTTGCATGCCATGAGCAAACATTCCGTCTTGGCCAAGTGGTCGAGCATGCGACCCGGCGTGGCCGCCAATATTGTCACACCCTTGCGAATCCGTGCCTTTTCCGACTTGCGTCGCTCCTCTCCCAGCAAGCAGCCCGCAACAATCCAATTGAATGTATGTGAACAAACTTGTTCCACAACGGTGAGTATTTGTGAGGCGAGTTCTCGTGTGGGACAAAGTATAATGCATCGAGTACCAGCTTTATCGCGCTGGCGCTTGTCGAGTTGGCCGTCGTTTTGGTTGACTGCCAGGGACTGTAGAATAGGTAAAAGATAGGCCAGCGTTTTGCCACTTCCCGTTTCGGAATGAATGAGTAGATTGTGTTTTTGGTCGCCTTGGAGAAAAGCTGGAAGGGTACGACTCTGAATGACCGTTGGTTTGTCAAGCTTGAGATGATTCTGCAGGCAATCAACAATCTTGGGGTGCAGAATAGAAAAGGCGTTCCAGTCGGATGTTTCCGTGAATAAATGCGTAGAATCTTTGGAGCGAGCGAGTGATCGACTTGATACCCCGGCGCGACGATCAAGCTCCATTGGTCGGGCGTGAAACTCGGCTAGGTATTTGGCCCTTTCTTCCTCGTCTCCTGGTAAGTGATTTGTTGATAATGGATTTTCTTGTTGAGGCGATTCATCGGCTGCATCGATTTCGCTTTGGTTGTCTAGTGAAGGTGAAGGTTCGTCGTCGGCATCGTTTTCGTCGGAAGCATTCGCAAGCTCATCCGCATGCTCTTCTTCATCCGTATTCTCATGATCATTAACATCATTTTCTTCTTCTATTCGATCTTCTTCCTTTCCAGCTGCTGCATTTGTCTGCGAGTGTAGCTCTCGATGACTTTGCCGAAATGTCGCTGATCCAGAATGATCTTGCTGCGCCTCCTTGGCCTTGCGTCGTCGCTTTTCGTACTTGTTCTTCTTCTTGGCCCGTCTGACCACCGTAGTCTTTTCTGCCGGAACAGAAACAATGTTCAGTCCGAGCGAAGCGTCGGCGGCCGTAAAAAGGTTCTCCATGGCCATGTTGATAAGTTGATAGAACGAAGCGAAAATGTGAAGTGATGGTTGGTGGCGCGCGCAGAATCCGTCAGTCGTCAGTACAAAAAATGCAGTTTTCACTGGCACTCATTTCGTGTTATTGCCTTGTGACGCAGTTTTCACTGGCAGTCGTTTCATACTATAACCTTGTGACGCAGTTTTCACTTGCAGTTGTTTCATACTACTGCCGTGTGACGTAATTGACACTGGCACTCGTTTCATATAGTTTCATGACGCAGTTTTCATTGGTACTCGTAAACGATCTCGTCGTGCTTTATGATGGTTCGACAGTCAATGCACGCAGTACCGCTCCGATACCAGTCTAGCGCAGCCAATGCGCTGGACCGAACGTCACAATCATCATCGTCGACGACCAATGCCACCGACCTCTTTCGATGAGTCGACAAGTCTCGCGCTTGGTCACGAAAGAGCCTGTTGGATGCTGATTCATCCACACAATATAACACGTAGCTTACGTCGTCATCCTGTCGTCTCATCAGCCGATCCAGCAGACTATCGAATCGTTTCACAATCTACATTCGAAGCTCTCGATCATCGTCTCACCGTCCAGCCTCGCAACCATCAAACAAAACAGTATTCAACAATGAAGTTCTCTGCTGCTCTCATCCTCGCCATGTCAGCTGGCGCATCTGCTTTCACGTCGCAATCCATGTCCAAGAACCAAGCTCTTCGCATGACGGACATTACTCCCAAGAATGAGGAAACGACTCTTCCGGAGGAGCTAGTCCCAGTTGCTCCCAAGATGCAGGAACCAACCAAAGTGTCATTGCTGTGCATGAGCGAGTCACTTCCATTCATGGAGCGTCAGGCTGCCTTGGACGTAGCAGGTTGCACACGAAAAACAGCAACCAGAGCGATACCTTTACTTGTCATAGTGCATGGTGCCTTGTATGCAGCATATAGTACACTAGCAGACGGAAAAGTAGCAGCGTGTTTAGAGGTGATATAGCCGGTTATCCTTGGTTCGATTCCGGTTTGGGGGTTTTGGGGAGTGTGTGCCTGCCCACAATACTTGCGAACAAGACAATGCATTCTTTATGCATACATCTCACTCATGTTTATTCCTCGCGACTCTTTATTACAGGCCATGTTGGCGGCCGCTGGTTGGCCTCTCAGCAAACTTTGGGACAAGAAGATTGCCGTCGCGCTTGGACTCACGCCAGTGGTTGGGGTGGACGGCCGCGCCCCCTCACTCCTCAACGGAGGGCTTGGAAAGGTCAGCCCCATTATTTACTGGATCGTTGTTCTCACAGTTGCCGCGGCCATTGACGTGTACGGAATCTCCAAGGCCAAGAGCAACAACCCCTCCTACTTTGCTGGCAACCTCAGCTTCGACCCGCTTGGACTCTACCTCAAGGAGACGGAAGGACAGAAGCGAATGCAGCTGGCGGAGCTCAAGAATGGCAGGTTGGCAATGATTGCGATAACAGCCTTCGCTGTACAAGAAAAAGTAACGTCCCTCTCAGTGGTCAAGGAAACTCCTGTTTTCTTCAAACCATTGGGAGAGGCTCTTCATGAGAGTGCAAATGCTGGCTACTATATTCCTTAATCACTACTTTAATCATCGATCCATATTTACTGATGCAAAACTTTATTTAACAGCTCCTCTCTGCCAACATGTAGTAGCACATTGGCAACTTCACACGTGTCATTGGATCCAATTGCAGCACCACTGCCATGCATTCGAGTGTTAGAAAAAGTTTGCCACATTCGTTAACTTGAAGCGTCTCCTGGCATGGTGATGGGTTTCACACCCAAAATGACAAAACTACCAGTCCCATTCAATATTGAATTGCATGTTAGTTGTATTCCAGGGTCTGTGGGCCATTCAGGCAGCTGGACTTGCCACTTGAGGTGCATGGTTGGCAGATCCAACAAGTTGTTGGATCTGCCAAGTATCACCAATAGCATCCATGGTGATGGATACTGAGGTGCATGTAACCACATTCCTAGCCCATCATGTCAACAAACATGAATTGAAAGGGATTGGAGGGCTCGGCACGCAATGGTGATGATCCCTGTAGCCAAAAAGGGGCACTGCTGGCACATTCAACAATTTGTTAAAGGTGCGGAGTCTCCTGGCATGGTGATGGGTTCCACACCCAAAATGACAAGACTATCAGTCCCATTCAATGTTGAATTGCATGTTTGTTGTATTCCAGGGTCTGTGGGCCATTCAGGCAGCTAGACTTGCCACTTGAGGTGCATGGCTCGCAGATCCAACAAGTTGTTGGATCTGCCAAGTATCACCAATAGCATCCATGGTGATGGATACTGAGGTGCATGTAACCACATTCCAAGCCCATCATGTCAACAAACATGAATTGAAAGGGATTGGAGGGCTTGGCACGCAATGCTGATGATCCCTGTAGCCAAAAAGGGGACCCTGCTGGCACATTCAACCATTTGTTGAATGTGCGGTGTCTCCTGGCATGGTGATGGGTTCCACACCCAAAATGACAAGACTATCAGTCCCATTCAATGTTGAATTGCATGTTTGTTGTATTCCAGGGTCTGTGGCCCATTCAGGCAGCTGGACTTGCCACCTGAGGTGCATGGCTCACAGATCCAACAAGTTGTTGGATCTGCCACGTATCACCAATAGCATCCATGGTGATGGATACTGAGGTGCATGTAACCACATTCCTAGCCCATCATGTCAACAAACATGAATTGAAAGGGATTGGAGGGCTCGGCACGCATTGCTGATGATCCCTGTAGCCAAAAAGGGGGCACTGTTGGCACATTCAACCATTTGTTGATTGTGCGGTGTTGCCTCCTGGCATGGTGATGGGTTCCACACCCAACATGACAAGACTATCAGCCCCATTCATTGTTGAATTGCATGTTTGTTGTATTCCAGGGTCTGTGGGCCATTCAGGCAGCTGGACTTGCCACCTGAGGTGCATGGCTCGCAGATCCAACAAGTTTTTGGATCTGCCAAGTATCACTAATAGCATCCATGGTGATGGATACTGAGGTGCATGTAACCACATTCCTAGCCCATCATGTCAACAAACATGAAATGAAAGGGATTGGAGGGCTCGGCACGCAATGCTGATGATTCCTGTAGCCAAAAAGGGGACCCTGCTGGCACATTCAACCATTTGTTGAATGTGCGGAGTCTCCTGGCATGGTGATGGGTTCCACACCCAAAATGACAAGACTATCAGTCCCATTCAATGTTAAATTGCATGTTTGTTGTATTCAAGGGTCTGTGGGCCATTCAGGCAGCTGGACATGCCACCTGAGGTGCATGGCTCGCAGATCCAATAAATTGTTGGATCTGCCAAGTATCACCAATAGCATCCATGGAGATGGATACTGAGGTGCATGTAACCACATTCCTAGCCCATCATGTCAACAAACATGAATTGAAAGGGATGGAGGGCTCGGCATGCAATGCTGATGATCCCTGTAGCCAAAAAGGGGGCACTGCTGGCACATTCAACCATTTGTTGAATGTGCGGAGTCTCCTGGCATGGTGATGGGTTCCACACCCAAAATGACAAGACTATCAGTCCCATTCAATATTGAATTGCATGTTTGTTGTATTCCAGGGTCTGTGTGCCATTCAGGCAGCTGGACTTGCCACCTGAGGTGCATGGCTTGCAGATCCAACAAGTTGTTGGATCTGCCAAGTATCACCAATAGCATCCATGGTGATGGATACTGAGGTGCATGAAACCACATTCCTAGCCCATCATGTCAACAAACATGAATTGAAAGGGATAGGAGGGCTCGACACCCAACACCACAAGTTGCAGATTCTTCCCTGTCAAACGCCCCATGCCCTGGCCACCCAAAAATACCCAATGAGTCAGGCAAAACAAGTCCAGGGTATGCCATTGACAGGTGCAGAGTCTCAAATGGTGCAAAAAGGACTGCCTGGAGGCTGGGCACCTCCACTGTGGGTGTGGCCAACACCACAAGTTGCAGATTCTTCCCTGTCAAACGCCCCATGCCCTGGCCACCCAAATACCCAATGAGTCAGGCAGAACATGCTCAGGGTATGCCATTGACAGGTGCAGAGTCTCAAATAGTGCAAAAAGGACTGCCTGGAGGCTGACACCATGGGTACGGCCTCCACTGTGGGTATGGCCAACACCACAAGTTGCAGATTATTCCTTGTCACCCAAATACCCAATGAGTCAGGCAAAACATGTCCAGGGTATGCCATTGACAGGTGCAGAGTCTTAAATGGTGCAAAATGGACTGCCTGGAGGCTGGACACCATGGGTTCGGCTGGCCAACACCACAAGTTGCAGATTCTTCCCTGTCAAACACCCCATGCCCTGGCCACCAAAATACCCAATGAGTCAGGCAAAACATGCTCAGGGTATGCCATTGACAGGTGCAGAGTATCAAATGGTGCAAAAAGGACTGCCTGGAGGCTGGACACCATGGGTACGACCTCCACTGTGGGTGTGGCCAACACCACAAGTTGCAGATTCTTCCCTGTCAAACGCCCCATGCCCTGGCCACCCAAATACCCAATGAGTCAGGCAGAACATGCTCCGGGTATGCCATTGACAGGTGCAGAGTCTCAAATGGTGCAAAAAGGACTGCCTGGAGGCTGACACCATGGGTACGGCCTCCACTGTGGGTATGTCCAACACCACAAGTTGCAGATTCTTTCCTGTCAAACGCCCCATGCCCTGGCCACCCAAATACCCAATGATTCAAGCAAAACATGTTTGAAGTTACAGCTGGAATGTGAAAGCAAATTGCCGCTTGGAATTCTGGCAGGAATGATGAAGCAAATTACTGCTTGGAATTTCAGCAGGAATGTGGACGCAAAACAGATTCTTACCTGTTGTGGACGCAAAACACTGTTTGAAGTTACAGCTGGAATGTGAAAGCAAATTGCCGCTTGGAATTCTGGCAGGAATGATGAAGCAAATTACTGCTTGGAATTTCAGCAGGAATGTGGACATAAATTGCCGCTTGGAATTCTGGCGGAATGATGAAGCAAATTACTGCTTGGAATTTCAGCAGGAATGTAGCCACAAAACACCGCTTGCAGTTCCAGCTGGAATGATTAAGCAAATTGCCGCTTGGAAATCTGGCAGGAATGATGAAGCAAATTACTGCTTGGATTTTCAGCAGGAATGTAGCTGCAAAACACAGCTTGATCAGTCCCAATCAATGTCAAAATGCATGTTTGTTGTATTCCAGTGTCTGTGGGCCATTCAGGCAGCTGGACTTGCCACCTGAGGTGCATGGCTTGCAGATCCAACAAGTTGTTGGATCTGGCAAGTATTACCAATAGCATCCATGGTGATGGATACTGAGGTGCATGTAACCACATTCCTAGCCCATCATGTCAACAAACATGAATTGAAAGGGATTGGAGGTCTCGGCACGCAATACTTATGATCCCTGTAGCCAAAAAGGGGGCACTGCTGGCACATTCAACTATTTGTTGAATGTGCGGAGTCTCCTGGCATGGTGATGGGTTCCACACCCAAAATGACAAGACTATCAGTCCCATTCAATGTTGAATTGCATGTTTGTTGTATTCCAGGGTCTGTGGGCCATTCAGGCAGCTGGACTTGCCACCTGAGGTGCATGGCTTGCAGATCCAACAAGTTGATGGATCTGCCAAGTATCACCAATAGCATCCATGGTGATGGATACTGAGGTGCATGTGACACGATGCAGTTCCAGTTCGTACAGCTGCAACGATTCCTCACCCTCTTTAGTGGTTTCCAAGTGACCGGGATGATCAGTCCTTTACCTTGGTTTATCCTACAGGGGTCTTATCCTACAAAATGCTAGTTGATTAAGCAGTTCTCTAGAAAGTGAGATGAGTTACGTTTGGTCAAGAAAGAGCGATTGATCAGATGGCTCTTTCAAAACCATTCACGATAGTGAATACTAATCTTGTTTAATCGTGCCTGCGGCTGGCACACATGCAATTTTTCAATGACGTAGTTGTGAGTAGATGTCTTTTCTGGTACCGCAATGGAGGTTCGAGTACTAAGCTCGTGCGCCCCCGGTGACGTCTAGGTTCGCGTCAAGCGACTGGACTAGATCATTATTGTGACACTCCCCTTGTAGGTGTGCCAGGACAGGTGTAAGCTCAATGAGCTCCCCTGGAGTTGGCTCCCCTTGAGAGGGTCCATAAGGTAGAATTCGAGTTCTCCAGGATCCAAGGTTTTGCCACACCAGAACAGTAATGGTTTGAGTAGGGGCCATGCGTCGATGTAGGGTAGGTACTTGGTAAGTGCATCGGAAGCGTTTTCCTTGCCGGCAATCTTGACAAACTTGATAATTCCGGCTGCTACGCACCAACGGATACAATGGTATGCGAGTACATTGTGGCGCTTGGTGAGTGTGGATGTAGGCACTGTACACTGCGTGATGACTGATTGGTAATCACCGAGTAGCCATGAAGAGGACTCAATGGGAACACCCATTGCCATGAGTGACGTGCGTATGCCTAGGATATGGTCGGTTGCAACGCGCCCGCTCATGAGTTCAGAGCCGAAGGTCGCATGTTTGATGGTATCTTGAAGTTTGGCAAACCACTTGAACGGAGTCTGCTGAATGAAGTGAAGGATTCCAGTGCATGCTTTGCCGGTGACTTTGCAATGCATCAGGTTGGCATCTTTGAGGGTAGTAAGGCGAACTGTCTTGCCCTTTTGGTTTGGGCCAGAGTGAAAGGACCTCTTCCTTGGGGTTGTCGTAGACGGTTTGTTGCCAGTCATAGGTTGGTGAGTCACTGAAGATGATTTCATTCTGCGGCCACTGGGTGCGAAAGCGGATGGCTGCCTCAGGAAACTTGCGGAGGTAGCTGCATACATGCTTGACTCAGTCGAGGTGTCCAATGCGAGGCTGTCCACGGAAGCGTGACAGGCAGGCGGTGGCACTGCAGATGTCAAATTGGCCAAGGGTGATCACCCACTGAAGGGCTCCGACAAACGATTGGTAGATCTTGATGTCCGACTCCCCTAAAAGGGATGTCTGGTCAAGTTCCGGGTGGTGGTGAGAGTCAAGTGGAGAGCTGTACTTTGGTGGTGGTCCGTTGAATGTACGCTCGTAGTTGGCTAGAAGCTTGGTGATGTAGGTCTTGGCGCCCCAGAATAATATTCTGTCAGGGTCACGTCCGAAGTCGCCGCCTAGATGGTACTCTGGGCACCCAACGCCCTTGAGCTTGAACTTGTACTTGTTGCAAAGAATGTCGTAGAATGCGCCCGGGTTAATCATGATTGCCATAAGGCCATCAACACAAGTGCAAATGTATTTGTAACAATGGCCAGCATCACGAATCCAAATGTCTGGATCGGCGTACGAGGCTTTGAAGCCTTCCGCTCGTAGCGCGTCTGCGAGCCGCTCATGGAATCGTGCTCCGCTTGTGCGTAGGCCGTAAAGTGCTTTGTAGATGATGAGTGTGTGGCCTTCCAAGTCGCCAAACTCAGGCCCAGTGATGAAGTAAATCTTTTCTTTGGTTTTGGCTTTGAGGTAAGCAATTCCGATGTTGCCTACCATGGGAGTGAGTCCATTCAACTCCCCTATTGCCAGGGCTAGGCGCAGTGATTCAAGTGAGATGATGCTCGAGTATGAGTCCTTGACAGGATCTGTACGGTGTCCACCAGCAACCATCCGAGCCTTGTGACGAAAGTCTTGCTTGCAGTCATAGACCCAGATAGTGCGAATCTTTTGATAGCCTTCGGGAGGGTGGCATTCAATCCGAGATCAATGAAGGTGTATTCGAACAGGCTTTACAGCTCTACCTTCTACCTTCTCCGCGTCGGTCCATTTGGTATGCCGGAGTTCTTCTTGGAACTTTTGAGCTTCCTTTGGATCATGTGGTACCTTGACGCTGAACTTGTGTCAAATGCTGCGTTGTTGCTTGGCTTGGTTTACGGTTCGACGAGCGATACGTGCGCGTCGGGCTGCGTCACGTAGGAACTTCCAGCCTTTCTTGTTGAGTAGTCTGTTTGCCTTGGCGTAGCGAGCGCAGGAAATGATGTCATCGCGTGCTAAAGCATTCAATGGCTCCCAAGTCGTTGAATTGTCTTCCCACACGACTTTGATGTTGTACATGGAGCCTTTCCATCCGGCGGATTGCTTTGTGAGTGGTCCTTTGTGCGACAGGATTGCTTTAATCGTCCAGTGGTGTTCAGGAACGTTTACCATCGCTGCTTGGTCCTTCAGATACAATTCGCAGAGTCGGATGTAGTCTATGACTTCTTCAGCTTCTTTTTGCTGATTTTGAGTAGGAACTTGATGTTGTGATGGTTGGCTGCGTCCATGGTTTTGAGCTTGTGATTTTGAGTTTGCTGACCCAGTGCTTACGGATCATAAACTGGCATTTGATTTCTCGAATCGCTAGGCTGTTTTCTTCCTTGGCTCCATCTGAGATCAGACCAAGTGGAACACCGCAATCATTGATAAACTGCATGAGCGTCAACAGAACTTGCCCCTTGTTCAAGACGCAAACCAATCTGCTCTGCATACAGACGTAGAGTTGCGCTGCTTGGCATCCGGCATGTCCAGGAATACCATCGTTGAGTGCGGGTGTGTCGGAGAATTGTGTGTCCATGGCAACTTCTTCAGGTAGTCCACGAACATTTGCACCCGGGAAATGAGTACGCAAATGGCGTCGCTGAGGGAAACGTTGCTCAGCGCGGTAGAATTGAGTAGTGTTCTTGAGAGTCTCCTTGATACAATCAGTGGGTAGAAATCCAAAGTTGGGACGAAGCATTTGGTAATCTGGTCGCGTAGGAACCACAGTGCATGCCGGTCGGCCGGCTAGTCCAGAAAATGGATTGCCTCCAGCTTCTACTATTGCGGCATTGATCAGCAGCTCGTACGGATCGTACATTTCCCCGGCAGTGTTGTCGTATTCGAACGTTGCGTCGTTGGGGTTCTGAGCATGGCTTGATCTGGATGTCGATATGGTTCCACGTGAGAGTAGTGAGGGTAGTGAAATGTCATCCTGTTGTGGATTTGTATTGTAAGAAGCGTCGTTGGGTACAATGTCGGCAATGCGCTCGGATGGAGCCTCGGTTTTGACCTGCATAGGGTCCAACTCGTTGCTAAAGTGCTCCCACTCGTGGGTTTTGAGTCCGTTCCATGAGACGACGTTGAGTGTTTTGACTGAAAGGTCTTCGGGATATTCATCTTGCGCATTTCCGTTGACTTGGGTGTTGTTGACTAGTAGTGTTGGTGTTTCATGATCGTCCGTCGCGGCTTCAATTTCCATTTGGATCGAATCGTCATTAAGGTCTCCATCGTACTTTGACGGATCCCAAGGCGTGTCGCTGTCATGACGACGTGTGGCAACGTGTCAAACTCGGCGTTGGTGAAATGATGCATCTTCAAATGGACCAAACCGTTCTGGACCGTGAATGGAATCAATGCTCCTTTGGGTGTAATCATGAGCTGCCGTCCGCCAAGTGCGCTTGCCTTGTCGAATACCTTGTTTCCGAAGTCCTCGAGCTGAACGACCGAATGGATGGCCGCGTCGGTTCCTCCGTCGGCGTACTGGTAGAAAATGCCAATGACGTACCCTTCCGTCATCCAGATCTTGGCGGCGAATGTTCCGATGGGTAGTCCTTGCATCATGTGATTGTCGATTACGGTAATGTTGGCAAACTGAGTCATCAATTGATCCAAGCAAATCATGTCCTTACCAGCAATCGAATCATTGGCACCGCGATCCATCATGGATGGGCTTTGAGACGTGATTGCACGAGTAACATGGAACTGTGATGCGTGTGGTCCTTCAGTTGCCGGAGTATTCATACCCATAAGCGCATCTGCGTACGAGACGTTATGTGTAGCGACATGGTTTGTAGAACGATGCATGACGTTGGTTGCATTGGCACGATACATGTTGTATGTAACGTTGCCGACTCGTGCTTGATACACTGGTGGAGTAGATGGCTGGCTTCCTTGAGCGATTGAACCTTGTTGCTGAGACTGAAATGCGAGCATGGCGGTTCCACGTGCTGGTGTAGTTCCGACTGTAGGCTGATTAATCGCTGACATGGTTGACATCACCATCGTATTCGTTGGTGGAAGTTCAATCTGTGGAGTTGGTGGTGTATTAGTGTTGTTCATGTTGGCTTGGTTTGCGTTCAGCTGCAGGCGCGCACATTCCGCTTCTCGGATTTGGTGAGTTTCTGCCTTGTGAGCTTCACGCTGCTCCTCCATCCAAGAGAACCATACATCCGGCTCGACTCAACGGTTCGATGCCCCAGAGAAATTGGTGCACTGTCCGCATCCACCACCTCGTCCGAAGTTACCTCGGCCACCGCGTCCACCACCGCGTCCAGAACCACGACCGGTTCCGCATCCACTGCCATTTCCATGACCGTTTCCGCCTTGGCCGCTACTTGGAGTATTGCCGCTAGTTGGTGGAGTGCCTCCAGTCGGTGGAGTACTTGCTTGTTGGATGGATTGGTGGATCTTCATTTGGCGTTTGCGCGCCGACTTGATGTCATCGGTATTGCGAGCGAACTCGATGAGCTGCTTGTACCAGTTGTTGAAGCTTTGGTCTTGACCTTGCGCGTTGAGGATACGACTCGCCGAACTGATTTCTTGGCGAAAGGCGTCGTTCCAGTGAACCAACTCGGACAACCACTTCTTGCGCGTCGCATCGGGGACTGTTTCGCCGGTGTAATCTTCGTAATTGAGCAAGGCATTCTGCCATTGAGTGAACCATGCAGTGTACGTGCTGCCGTGGTCGTTCGTCAGTTTCATGTCACGAACTCTCGACTCGGCTCGCTGCGCTGCGCGCTCGGTGTTCTTGCCCGTCAAGTACATCTTGTGCATTTCCTTGAAGCACTCGTGGGCCGACCTGTCCTTGTGGCAACGAATGATCGGGATGCAGTTGGCAACTTTGCAGTATGACGTGATGATGTTGAATGCTGTGGCTTCTTGCGCTTTGAATACCTCGAGATCTTTGGGCGAAAGCGTTGCCGGTTTGAAGTCCAGATCGAAGACTCGCTCGATGCCTTGGTTCTTGGCCATTGCGAACGTCTTGAGCCACCATTGATGGAATTTGTACTCGTTTATGAACTTGGTGTATGCTTTGGTGTCGACTCGGACGCGAGCTTTGCACTTCTCCGCCTCGGACTTCTCTTGAACGTCCGATGAGCCGACTCGTTGAATCCGACTCAAGTCGCTTTGGAATAGGGTCTCTTTGGCCGATTCAGTCACACGAATGAGTGCAGCGAACATGAGCGTCACCCATTCCTTGAGTTCACACTCTTCCGATGCCCATTGATGAAGGCGGGTGATGGTTTGAATAACCGTGATGTGCGTTTGGATTCCTTCAGTACCAACTCAATGTCCTTGACGGTCAGCATTAGGAATGGCTCCGTGAGTAGGCGTCCTTCTGGGAGAAGTGACTTGATGGTGACGATGACTGGAAGTTTCATGAACTTGTCGTTGTTGACGGTCTTCAGCTTGTAAATGCTTTTCAATCCGACAGCGAGTGAGTTGTCTTCCGCGTCATCTTGCATGACATTGGGTCCACCGGGAGGATCTTCTTCGACGACGGTCATGTTGTTGGTTGATTGGTACGGGATAAATATATACCGCAAGAATAATCAAGGAAGTTGATTCTATCCGAGCGATGCTTGCAACTCGACTCGGTCTTCAATCCCTTTGTCTGCCGGACTAGTGTAAATTGAAGCCTCGGACAGGAAATGAACGAGGGATGTCCACTGCCAATGTAGTGTGCAACGAAACGACGGGAGTGGTCGTCACCAGCGCCCGAGAGAGTTGATTGTAAAGACCAAGACTGTGTGATCTGACACGATGCAGTTCCAGTTCGTACGGCTGCAACGATTCCTCACCCTCTGTAGTCGGTTGCCAAGTGAGTGGGATGATCAGTCCTTTACTTTGGTTATCCTACAGGGGTCTTATCCTACAAAACGTTAGTTGATTAAGCAGTTCTCTAGAAAGTGAGATGAGTTACGTTCGGTCAAGAAAGAGCGCTTGATCAGATGGCTCTTTCAAGACCATTCACAATAGTGAATACTAATCTTGTTTAATCGTGCCTGCAGCTGGCACACATGCAATTTTTCAATGACGTAGTTGTGAGTAGATGTCTTTTCTGGTACCGCAATGGAGGTTCGAGTACTAAGCTCGTGCGCCCCCGGCGACGTCTAGGTTCAGTCAAGCGACTGGACTAGATCATCATTGTGACAGCATGTAACCACATTCCTAGCCCATCATGTCAACAAACATGAATTGAAAGGGATTGGTGGGCTCCGCAGGCAATGCTGATGATCCCTGTAGCCAAAAAGGGGGCACTGCTGGCACATTCAACCATTTGTTGAATGTGCAGAGTCTCCTGGCATGGTGATGGGTTCCACACCCAAAATGACAAGACTATCAGTCCCATTCAATGTTAAATTGCATGTTTGTTGTATTCCAGGGTCTGTGGGCCATTCAGGCAGCTGGACTTGCCACCTGAGGTGCTGAGGTGCATGGCTCACAGATCCAACAAGATCCATGGTGATGGATACTGAGGTGCATGCAACCCCATTCCTAGCCCATCATGTCAACAAACATGAATTGAAAGGGATTGGAGGGCTCGGCACGCAATGGTGATGATCCCTGTAGCCAAAAAGGGGCACTGCTGGCACATTCAACCATTTGTTGAATGTGCTGAGTCTCCTGGCATGGTGATGGGTTCCACACCCAAATGACAAGACTATCAGTCCCATTCAATATTGAATTGCATGTTAGTTGTATTCCAGGGTCTGTGGACCATTCAGGCAGCTGGACATGCCACTTGAGGTGCATGGCTGGCAGATCCAACAAGTTGTTGGATCTGCCAAGTATCACCAATAGCATCCATGGTGATGGATACTGAGGTGCATGTAACCACATTCCTAGCCCATCATGTTAACAAACATGAATTGAAAGGGATTGGAGGGCTTGGCATGCAATGCTGATGATCCCTGTAGCCAAAAAGGGGACCCTGTTGGCACATATAACCATTTGTTGAATGTGCGGAGTCTCCTAGCATGGTGATGGGTTCCACACCCAAAATGACAAGACTATCAGTCACAATCAATGTTGAATTGCATCTTTCTTGTATTCCAGGGTCTGTGGGCCATTCAGGCAGCTGGACTTGCCACTTGAGGTGCATGGCTTGCAGATCCAACAAGTTGTTGGATCTGCCAAGTATCACCAATAGCATCCATGGTGATGGATACTGAGGTGCATGTAACCACATTCCTAGATCATCATGTCAACAAACATGAATTGAAAGGGATTGGAGGGCTCGGCACGCAATGCTGATGATTCCTGTAGCAAAAAAGGGGAACCTGCTGGCACATTCAACCATTTGTTAAATGTGCGGAGTCTCCTGGCATGGAGATGGGTTCCACACCCAAAATGACAAGACTATCAGTCCCATTCAATGTTAAATTGCATGTTTGTAGTATTCCAGGGTCTGTGGGCCATTCAGGCAGCTGGACTTGCCACCTGAGGTGCATGGCTTGAAGATCCAACAAGTTGTTGGATCTGCCAAGTATCACTAATAGCATCCATGGTGATGAATACTGAGGTGCATGTAACCACATTCCTAGCCCATCATGTCAACAAACATTAATTGAAAGGGATTGGAGGGCTCGGCACGCATTGCTGATGATCCCTGTAGCCAAAAAGGGGACCCTGCTGGCACATTCAACCATTTGTTGATTGTGCGGTGTCTCCTGGCATGGTGATGGGTTCCACACCCAACATGACAAGACTATCAGCCCCATTCATTGTTGAATTGCATGTTTGTTGTATTCCAGGGTCTGTGGGCCATTCAGGCAGCTGGACTTGCCACCTGAGGTGCATGGCTCGCAGATCCAACAAGTTGTTGGATCTGCCAAGTGTCACCAATAGCATCCATGGTGATGGATACTGAGGTGCACGTAACCACATTCCTAGCCCATCATGTCAACAAACATGAATTGAAAGGGATTGGAGGGCTCGGCACGCAATGCTGATGATCCCTGTAGCCACAAAGGGGGCACTGCTGGCACATTCAACCATTTGTTGAATGTGCGGAGTCTCCTGGCATGGTGATGGGTTCCAGACCCAAAATGACAAGACTATCAGTCCTATTCAATGTTGAATTGCATGTTTGTTGTATTCCAGGGTCTGTGGGCCATTCCGGCAGCTGGACTTGCCACCTGAGGTTCATGGCTTGCAGATCCAACAAGTTGTTGGATCTGCCAAGTATCACCAATAGCATCCATGGTGATGGATACTGAGGTGCATGTAACTACATTCCTAGCCCATCATGTCAACAAAATTGAATTGAAAGGGATTGGAGGGCTTGGCACGCAATGCTGATATCCCTGTAGCCAAAAAGGGGGCAATGCTGATGATCCCTGTATCCAAAAAAGGGGCACTGCTGGCACATTCAACCATTTGTTGAATGTTTGGAGTCTCCTGGCATGGTGATGGGTTCCACACCCAAATTGACAAGACTATCAGTCCCATTCAATGTTAAATTGCATGTTTGCTGTATTCCAGGGTCTGTGGGCCATTCAGGCAGCTGGACTTGCCACCTGGGGTGCTGAGGTGCATGGCTCACAGATCCAACAAGATCCATGGTGATGGGTACTGAGGTGCATGCAACCACATTCCTAGCCCATCCTGTCAACAAACATGAATAAAAGGGGATTGGAGGGCTCAGCATGCAATGCTGATGATCCCTGTAGCCAAAAAGGGGGCACTGCTGGCACATTTAACCATTTGTTGAATGTGCGGAGTCTCCTGACATGGTGATGGGTTCCACACCCAAATGACAAGACTATCAGTCCCATTCAATATTGAATTGCATGTTAGTTGTATTCCAGGGTCTGTGGGCCATTCAGGCAGCTGGACTTGCCACTTGAGGTGCATGGCTCGCAGATCCAACAAGTTGTTGGATCTGCCAAGTATCACCAATAGCATCCATGGTGATGGATACTGAGGTGCATGTTACCACATTCCTATCCCATCATGTCATCAAACATGAATTGAAAGGGATTGGAGGGCTCGGCACGCAATGCTGATGGTCCCTGTAGCCAAAAAGGGGACCCTGCTGGCACATTCAACCATTTGTTGAATGTGCAGAGTCTTCTGGCATGGTGATGGGTTCCACACCCAAAATTGACAAGACTATCAATCCCATTCAATGTTAAATTGCATGTTTGTAGTATTCCAGGGTCTGTGGGCCATTCAGGCAGCTGGACTTGCCACCTGAGGTGCATGGCTTGCAGATCCAACAAGTTGTTGGATCTGCCAAGTATCACTAGTAGCATCCATGGTGATGGATACTGAGGTGCATGTAATTACATTCCTAGCCCATCATGTCAACAAACATGAATTGAAAGGGATTGGAGGGCTTGGCACGCAATGCTGATGATCCCTGTAGCCGAAAAGGTGGCACTGCTGGCACATTCAACCATTTGTTGAATGTGCGGAGTCTCCTGGCATGGTGATGGGGTCCACACCCAAAATGACAAGACTATCAGTCCCATTCAATGATGAATTGCATGTTTGTTGTATTCTAGAGTCTATGAGCCATTCAGGCAGCTGGACTTGCCACCTGAGGTGCATGGCTTGCAGATCCAACAAGTTGTTGGATCTGCCAAGTATCACCAATAGCATCCATGGTGATGGATACTGAGGTGCATGTAACCACATTCCTAACCCATCATGTCAACAAACATGCATTGAAAGGGATTGGTGGGCTCCGCAGGCAATGCTGATGATCCCTGTAGCCAAAAAGGGGGCACTGCTGGCACATTCAACCATTTGTTAATATTGTGGAGTCTCCTGGCATGGTGATGGGTTCCGCACCCAAAATGACAGGACTATCAGTCCCATTCAATGTTGAATTGCATGTTTGTTGTATTCCAGTGTCTGTGGGCCATTCAGGCAGCTGGACATGCCACTTGAGGTGCATGGCTCGCAGATCCAACAAGTTGTTGGATCTGCCAAGTATCACTGATAACATCCATGGTGATGGATACTGAGGTGCATGTAACCACATTCCTAGCCCATCATGTCAACAAACATGAATTGAAAGGGTTTGGAGGGCTCCACACGCAATGCTGATAATCCCTGTATCCAAAAAGGGGACCCTGCTGGCACATTCAATCATTTGTTGAATGTGCGGAGTCTCCTGGCATGGTGATGGGTTCCACACCCAAAATGACAAGACTATCAGTCCCATTCACTGTTAAATTGCATGTTTGTTGTATTCCAGGGTCTGTGGGCCATTCAGGCAGCTGGACTTGCCACCTGAGGTGTGACAAGTCGCAGAGCAGCGAAGTCAAGAGCCCGAACCCTAATTAGCTTGTGTCGAGTCCGCAGCTGTCGTATGTGACATGTGAATGAAGAAAGTGTGCAACCGTCGCGTGGATGCGTTGTATGAATGGAACGATCGATTACGACTGATGTAATGTGATTGAAAGAAACGGATTGATCGGATGATCTTCCGAGTGGTCGATGTAGCGATGTAGCGATAAGCTCACAATATAGAACTACTAGTTTGCGACGAGAGTGCAGTCATATTCGTGTAGTGGCGAGCGCAAGACTATTCAACGAGCCATCTCCATCAAGAGCTGTACAGACCGTGGCCAAGGACCCTGTATCGGAGCTTATTGGAGGTAAGACGTTGACTGCGAAATCGTCAACGGTGTTAGATTAACACTTCAGTGCTTCGAGACCCAGCGAGGAGCTATCGTGACAAATTCATCTGCAGCAAGTCATTCCTCTGATCAACCAACGGATTTCGAGATTGATGTAACGACCTACAAGCGTGCCGTCGGTAAAGTCTTTGACATTCCGTGGCTCGCAGCATCCGCTACTTGGGATCCAAACGACCCTACCGCAGTATGCTTCGAATCCGAAGAACTCACGACTGCGGAGGCGATGACCGAGTTGTCGGAACAAGACGCGACGAACATTAAGAACCAGTACCATTGGTCGACGATACGAACAAGCCGATTGCGCAAGCTCATGAGTTGGATTCACGAGCAACATCAGACGACTGCGCAATGGCAAAACCTGGAGAAAGACCAGACCACATTCGGGTACAGCACACGTGACTTCACTTGGCAAACAACACGACGCATTTGAAAATGCGGACTCAAGAACGATCGAGTTCTGCTCATACTGGCGGGCCTTCAAGAACCGCATGCAGTGACTTGGCTAGGACGAGTTCAAGCCACCAGCTGCACTCGACCCAATCGTATCAGTATCAGTGTTCAAGGTTTTTAGCGCGTTTCGAGGTATACCTGCAAGACACCGAGACTCTTGTCAAACACATCGACCAATGCCTCAGCGTGCATTGCAGAGTTGGAGTACCTCGATGGGATGGCGCCGAGTTGGATCTCGTTCGGCCGAAGACGAATGCAATTTTCGTCGGGTTACGCCAAGTCTCCGTCAATTGGCTTATCCAGTGGTCCAGCAAGGAAGAGAACTACAATGACGCCAAACTACTACACAATCTTTTGGGCCCGTTTCCCTACATGCTGATCAAATCCAAGACCCGCAACCGATGGCGTACACCCCCATTTTGGAACCTCCTGAAAATCCCACAATCGTCGTGGCATCAAGAGGAGACCGAAGTGTAGCGAGAGCAAGCTGAACAACCGCGACGCCCAGAATCATCAGAACATTAAAATGATGCTGAAGCTTGGTAACGGCGAAGCAGACGAAGTCATGTCCTAAGTCGAGGTTTCCGATCTCTACGAGGCCGAAGTGAACCAAGACATGGCGAATCCTGAGTGTAAATGGTTCTTCAAGGAGATTCTAGACCATCAGGGTCCGCTGACGAGCAAGTCGAGGAACTGGAAGCACTCCAAGTGGAACGTCCTTGTACAATGGGATGATGGATCCAAGACTTGGGAGCCTCTCAACGCGATGATCGAAAGCGACAAAGTATCGGTGGCAGCCTACGCGCAAAAGCATAATCTTCTCGACAAGGACGGATGGACATCGCTGAATCGATGGGCCCGGAACGCCAAGAAGGTTGCGCGCAAGGTGGCGACCGCCCGAATGGAGCAGCAGAAGAACGGACCGCGCTACAAGTTTGGAGTCCAAGTACCCCAAGATTGGAAGGAAGCGCGACGTTTGCAGGAAGCTGCAGGGCACACGAAGTGGACGGATGCGGAAGGCGTGGAGCTGGCAAACCTGGACAAGTACGAGACGTTTCAAGATCTCGGTCCGAGTTCCACCACAGCACCACCAACTGGTTACCAAAAGATCCGAGCTTATTTTGTGTACGATGTCAAGCACGATTTGCGATACAAGGCACGTCTTGTTGCAGGCGGCCACATGACGAAAGACAACGACGATGCCTACTCCAGTGTTATCTCATTGAAGGCAATGCGTCTAGCTCTCGTCATTGGAGAAGCGAACGGCAAGAAGTGCACGGTCGCCGACATTGGGAATGCTTATCTCGAAGCGTTCACCAAGGAGAAGGTATCGTTGGAGCCCGAGTTCGGGGAGCGCGAAGACACATCCTGGTCATCGCCAAGGCGCTGTAGGGGATTGCGAACGAGCGGAGCACGATTTCACGAACGCTTAGCCGACGCCCTACTTGCGGAAGGGTGGAAGCCATCCTATTGCGATTCCGATCTGTGGATCAAGGACGCCGGCGACAGCTACGACTACCTCTGTGTATGGGTCGACGATCTGTTGAATATTTCAGACGATCCAGCAGCGTTCTTCAAGATGCTAGAGGAGAAGTACAAGTTTAAGCTCAAAGGTGTTGGACATCCCGAGTATCATCTCGGCGGTGACTTTGGACGAGACCCTGATGGAACTCTTTACTGGTCGGCCAAGACCTACGTTGCGAAACTCTTGGCGCAGTACGAGCGTTTGTTTGAAGGGCCTCCGAAGAAGTACTCATCACCAATCAACAAAGACGATCATCCAGAACTTGACCAAAGCGAGCTACTGAACGACCAAGAGAAGAAGATTTACCAGTTTCTAGTCGGAGCACTTCAGTGGGCGATTACTTTGGGACGATTTGACATTGCCGTAGCAGTTGTGAGTCTGTCGCGATTCCGTGTGGAGCCGCGCAAGGGACACCTGCAGCGGGTGAAGCGAGTCTGTGGATATTTGCAAGAGTTACCGGATGCAGCAATCCGTTTCCGCACGAAGTGGCCAGCCAACGAGGAGCACTTCGGCACCATGGAGGAACAAGATTGGGAGCGCAGCGTTTACGGGAAGGACGGAGTTGATGAGATGTTGGATGTCTACCCACCGCCAAAGGGTGTGACTGTACGAACATCAACTTTCGAGGATGCGTGTCTCATGCATTGCATGGTGACAGGCAAGTCATTGGAAGGAGTTTTGTCATTTGTCAACCAGACGCCTGTCGACTGGCATTGCAAACTCCAGGCTACAGTCGAGACTGCGCTTGTCGATCGGAGTCGTGAAGAGTGAAACGGATATCAGCACTTTTCTCGTGCGTCGCTCGCATGGCTATGGGCGTCCATTGGAGAAGTCTGCCTGGATGTACGGACACCGCAGTGATTACATCTACAATCCGGGTCCGACGTTGTCCAAGTACAATTCCTTGGCCTGCCTGTGTTCGTTGGGCAGTTGCTGCGGGGATTACCAAGTTTGTGAAGATTGACGGAAAGGAGAACATTGCGGATCTGCCAAGTACCTCCGTACTGTGATGCGATGCCATTGCTAGCCGTATTGTTTTGCATAGTATGCGGTGCGATTGTGAAGGACAAGAATGCCGGCTGCACGAGCAGCGCAGGGAGGTGACAAGTCGCAGAGCGGCGAAGTCAAGTGCCCGAACCCTAATTAGCTTGTGTCGAGTCCGCAGCTGTCGTATGTGACATGTGAATGAAGAAAGTGCGCAACCGTCGCGTGGATGCGTTGTATGAATGGAACGATCGATTACGACTGATGTAATGTGATTGAAAGAAACGGATTGATCGGATGATCTTCCGAGTGGTCGATGTAGTGATGTAGCGATAAGCTCACAATATAGAACTACTAGTTTGCGACGAGAGTGCAGTCGTATTCGTGTAGTGGCGAGCGCAAGACTATTCGACGAGCCATCTCCATCAAGAGCTGTACAGACCGTGGCCAAGGACCCTGTATCGGAGCTTTTTGGAGGTAAGACGTTGACTGCGAAATCGTCAACGGTGTTAAGGTGCATGGCTCACAGATCCAACAAGATCCATGGTGATGGATACTGAGGTTCATGCAACCACATGCCTAGCCCATCCTGTCAACAAACATGAATAAAAAGGGATTGGAGGGCTCAGCAAGCAATGCTGATGATCCCTGTAGCCAAAAAGGGGGCACTGCTGGCACATTCAACCATTTGTTGAATGTGCGGAGTCTCCTGGCATGGTGATGGGTTCCACACCCAAATGACAAGACTATCAGTCCCATTCAATATTGAATTGCATGTTAGTTGTATTCCAGGGTCTGTGGACCATTCAGGCAGCTGGACTTGCCACTTGAGGTGCATGGCTCGCAGATCCAACAAGTTGTTGGATCTGCCAAGTATCACCAATAGCATCCATGGTGATGGATACTGAGGTGCATGTAACCACATTCCTATCCCATCATGTCATCAAACATGAATTGAAAGGGATTGGAGGGCTCGGCACGCAATGCTGATGATCCGTGTAGCCAAAAAGGGGACTCTGCTGGCACATTCAACCATTTGTTGAATGTGCGGAGTCTTCTGGCATGGTGATGGGTTCCACACCCAAAATTGACAAGACTATCAATCCCATTCAATGTTAAATTGCATGTTTGTAGTATTCCAGGAACTGTGGGCCATTCAGGCAGCTGGACTTGCCACCTGAGGTGCATGGCTTGCAGATCCAACAAGTTGTTGGATCTGCCAAGTATCACCAGTAGCATCCATGGTGATGGATACTGAGGTGCATGTAATTACATTCCTAGCCCATCATGTCAACAAACATGAATTGAAAGGGATTGGAGGGCTTGGCACGCAATGCTGATGGTCCCTGTAGCCGAAAAGGTGGCACTGCTGGCACATTCAACCATTTGTTGTTGAATGTGCGGAGTCTCCTGGCATGGTGATGGGGTCCACACCCAAAATGACAAGACTATCAGTCCCATTCATTGTTGAATTGCATGTTTGTTGCATTCTAGAGTCTGTGAGCCATTCAGGCAGCTGGACTTGCCACCTGAGGTGCATGGCTTGCAGATCCAACAAGTTGTTGGATCTGCCAAGTATCACCAATAGCATCCATGGTGATGGATACTGAGGTGCATGTAACCACATTCCTATCCCATCATGTCATCAAACATGAATTGAAAGGGATTGGAGGGCTCGGCACGCAATGCTGATGATCCGTGTAGCAAAAAAGGGGAACCTGCTGGCACATTCAACCATTTGTTGAATGTGCTGAGTCTTCTGGCATGGTGATGGGTTCCACACCCAAAATTGACAAGACTATCAATCCCATTCAATGTTAAATTGCATGTTTGTAGTATTCCAGGGTCTGTGGGCCATTCAGGCAGGTGCATGGCTTGCAGATCCAACAAGTTGTTGGATCTTCCAAGTATCACCAGTAGCATCCATGGTGATGGATACTGAGGTGCATGTAATTACATTCCTAGCCCATCATGTCAACAAACATGAATTGAAAGGGATTGGAGGGCTTGGCACGCAACGCTGATGATCCCTGTAGCCAAAAAGGGGACCCTGCTGGCACATTCAACCATTTGTTGTTGAATGTGTGGAGTCTCCTGGCATGGTGATGGGGTCCACACCCAAAATGACAAGACTATCAGTCCCATTCAATGTTGAATTGCATGTTTGTTGTATTCTAGAGTCTGTGAGCCATTCAGGCAGCTGGACTTGCCACCTGAGGTGCATGGCTTGCAGATCCAACAAGTTGTTGGATCTGCCAAGTATCACCAATAGCATCCATGGTGATGGATACTGAGGTGCATGTAACCACATTCCTAGCCCATCATGTCAACAAACATGAATTGAAAGGGTTCGTTGGGCTCGGCATGCAATGCTGATGATCCCTGTAGCCAAAAAGGGGGCACTGCTGGCACATTCAACCATTTGTTGAATGTGCGGAGTCTCCTGGCATGGTGATGGGTTCCACACCCAAAATGACAAGACTATCAGTCCCATTCAATGTTGAATTGCATGTTTGTTGTATTCCAGGGTCTGTGGGCCATTCCGGCAGCTGGACTTGCTTCTTGAGGTGCATGGCTCGCAGATCCAACAAGTTGTTGGATCTGCCAAATATCACCAATAGCATCCAGGGTGATGGCATTTCCATCCATTAATGTCCGGCTATGCTTGGGGACTAGTATGCAGTCAGATTGGTGCAGCTGCCTCATTTGTAGCTTACTTGTTGCCTGGAATGTATGGGAGGGCAACTGCTGAATGAGTATCCATGATCCATGTCGTGCAAAAATGTGGCCTCCTAGCACTACCCGCTGTATATATTCCATCCATTTATGCATGGCTATGCTTGGGGACTAGTATGCGGTCAGATTGGTGCAGCTGCCTCATTTGTAGCTTGCTTGTAGCCTGTAATATATGGGAGGGCACATGCTGAATGAGTAACCATGATTCTCGTGGTGCTAAAGTGTGGCCTCCCACCACTACCTGTTGTGGTCCATTTCCATCCATTTATGGCTGGCTATGCTTGGGGACTACCGTAGTATGCGGTGCGAATGGTGCAGCTACCGCATTTGTGGCTCACTTGTAGCCTGAATATATGAGAGGGCAGATGTCCAATGAGTCCCCATGGTCCCCATGGTGCTAAAGTGTGGCCTCCCACCACTACCTGCTGTGGTCCATTTCCATCCATTTATGGCTGGCTGTGCTTGGGGACTAGTATGCGGTGCGAATGGTGCAGCTACCGCATTTGTGGCTCACTTGTAGCCTGAATATATGAGAGGGCAGATGTCCAATGAGTCCCCATGGTCCCCATGGTGCTCAAGTGCGTTACTTCATTCCTTAATCACTGCTTTATTCATCAATCCATATTTTCTGATGCATGAGTTTATTTAGCAGCAGTATGGGTGTGGTCCTCTCGGCCAGCATGTAGTAGCATGTTGGCAGCATCACATGTCGTTGAATCCAATTGCAGCACCTTTGCCATCATTAGAGCGTTGCATAAAGCATGCCAACTGTCCGCAACTTTTAAAATTGGAATAGTGATCATTGTGGCAACGCCGCCAGGCAATGGCTGTTGCAAACAGGACACTTACAATGGCGGTAAATGGCACAAATCTGGTACGACAAACATGTAACACATCGATTTTATTTAAAATGCCAAGCTAACTAACGCATTACAATGCCTGTAACCTGTGCAATGCCATCAGCTACCGGGCTACCTACGACACCATTGAAGTCAGCCCACACTGATTGGCCACCGATAACTCCGTCAAAACCAGACGGAGGCTGGACTATGGCGGAATCGCTTTCTCTCATGGCTTGAGACAGTGCGGAATTTGCGGGGAATTGCAACAGCACATTCTTTTGTCGGTTAACTCGATTGCTCGACTCCCACTCACGAAAGGTTGCGATGCAGGCCACTCCTGGAACTGGTGACAATTCACTGTCAACTATAACAGCGTCGTAATTCCGCTGCTTCAGCCGGGTCATGGCTTCATTGCTGCTTTGTACTTTTTCAATCATCCATCCCTGTTGCTGGAAGGCCTCCGTGACGGCAATGGTACTCCATGGCGATGCAGCCGACGAACTGCGGCAAACAAGACAAACAGGCTTGCCAAGTTCGATCGCGTTTTTCATATTTCTCATGTCTTTGTCTGCTTCTTCCGTGGCATTTAAGCTATCAGGGACCAAATTGCTTGTGAGGCATAATATTGATGTTGTCCGCTTTCGCTTGTTCGCTGGTGAGTTAGCGACAGCTGTAGTCCGCGTTCCAAACAATGGGAGCAGGTAATCTAGCTGCGTTTTAATCTGGTTTATCTTGAGATCCTCGCTAAGTTCAGTCAATACTTTAATGGTGACAGGTTTGCATTTGTAGTCATCCATTCCAAATTGACTAGCCCGTTGCACGTCCTTGTCGCCAGCGTGCGCACTCATCCCAATGATCAATTGGCGAAACCAAGGTCTATGGTGGGATTCCCATTGGCGATATTGTTGTGTACAATCCCAGCCGTCCATGACTGGCATCAGAAAATCACAAAGTACGAAATCAAAGACAGTCTCCTGTAATCGAGCAAGTCCTTCCTTGCCGTCTTCAGCCAAAGTCACCTCGTACCCAAACTTAGTAGAAAGCGCCCGGTGCAAGGATTTGCGGACCACTAGTGAATCGTCAATAACCAGGACCTTGCGTTTGCGCGGCATAGTAGGATCAGCTTCAGCAAGGTCAAATAGCGATGGTGCAGATGCGCTTACAATGGACAAAAGTGGCCGTTTTAGTAATGGCGATTGCGTCGTAGTAGTCTGCAAAACGTCGTTGGTAGTCGTCGCATCGCCTCGCGCAGCCGCAAGCTCAAACCCACGCAGACACGAACTTGTTTGAGTATCTGCTCCCGGTATTTTAAACGACAATACGGACGTCTGACCTGGACGATAGTTGCACGTTCCGCCAAGCGATGAAATGGTCTTGGCCGCCAACAGCAGGCACGGGATGGTATCATCCTTATTTTTCTTGGTGGTGTCAATGAACGAAGCCGTTTCGTTACTTTCAAGCGCCGGCATGGAACTCTCACAAGCAAAAACAACTTGGCCATGTACCATGGAAATTTTCAGGAGGACGAAGCCTGTTCTAGTTCGCGCACAGGCCAAGCACAGGATGGCCAACGCGGCGCGGAAGATCTTCAAATCGGATACAGCAAGCGTTGGCGGAGTGCTGGGATCGACAGTGATCATAAGTGGGACGTTCTTTTCAATCGGATCGAGAGTCTGTCGAATGAAGGGATTGAACTGTTGAGCCAAATTTCTGTACGACATTTTTTTGCGCAACCTGCTGTTATCCTCACCTGATGCAGTCGATCTACAAGGTCAGCCACTTGGCAAACATATTCGGATCCCCGCGAACATGTCCCTAAACCAGCCGAATCAGCTTCAGTCGCTGCCAAACTTTCATGAATGTTTTGCATAGCTGTCGTCCCCAGCTGACACATTGTTGTAGCGCAATTGTCTGCCGTTGTCAGCAGGTCGCGATGGTACTCCGACACGACGCTATTGAGCTCCTGATCCTCTCGAAGGGATGACAATGACAACTGCAGTCCCATGAGCGGCGTCATGATATCATGTGACGTACATGCTACTGCCTTTTTAAGATTTTCCTCCAAGTCCAAGCGTCGCCGACGGTCCACAAGGTGCTGCATGGCAAGGTTGGAAACATTGGTCAAAAATTCTTGCTCAGTCGCAGACATTGTGCTAGGCCGTCGACTTGCCACCCCAAAAACGCCAATTCGAAAGCCTTCGGGTGATATAAGCGGAGCTGCCGCGTAGAAGCGAGCTCCCAACGGTCCGATGGCAAATGGACTCTTGACAAAGCGAGGGTCCTTTACAAGGTCATTGACTACCAGGCAGGGATTCTGAGACCTCAAAACGTGAGCACAGGGAAAGAACTGATTACGAGGACATTCAGACATGCCGCCTAGTCCTTGAGCCGAAACAATCCAGCTCTTGCGCAAATCCATGAGCAAAACCCAGCTGTATTCATGCCCCAGCATGGACGACACCATGGTCGTCATGGCCTTGAGCGCCTCATCATTGTCCAAATCCATGGCCGAGTACTTCTTCAGTACGTTTAATCGCTCAAATTCGTCTTGGGCTGTAACTGCTTCGGAGGAATCCTCGTCGCAGTTTGAAATGATCCATCCAATCTCTTCTATATTGACAGACATGCTTGCTGCGAATGAGTCTTTGGTGTCTTGCTTGCTGCTATCATCTGAAGAAGACGATGATTGAGCGGAAGCTAGTTGCTGAAACCTGAGCTCCTCAATGAGCAAGTCTCGCAAAAGCGAGTCCTCGGGGTCTTTGGCGTAGTCAATGACAGACTGTTTCAGCATGGTCGTTAAAAAACAGAGTCAATGATGGTTGCTTGCAACGCTGCCTGCTACGAGTTAGATTTTCGCTGCGTAATTCACTTCTTGAGTACCTCAATCGTTTGCCTATCGTAGACTGCGTCAATGGGTTGCACTGTTGCGCTGTTGCGCTGTGTTGCTTTGAGCGGCAGGTTGGAGGTGAAAGATGCGTGGTCTGGGAGAAAGGCGACAAAGGGCGAACACGCATGGAACAGCTCTTCAATATGCACATCGCAACCTCAACATCTGCATTGACGTGGCCTAATTGGCCATTTCGGGAATGATATTTATGAAACAGAAAGCGAACACCTTCGACAAACTGACGAACAACCTATTATTGCCCTGTCGACGAAGTGGGCAGTTGGAACGACCGAAAAGACATTGATCGCAGTACGTCACAGTCATTTATCTACGTCAGTCAGATGACGACGGATGGGTTGATGATGCCCTTTGCGCACCAGCGCTTATATTATTCACCATGGTGCGCAACAACCGAGCAACATGCGCGTAGCTAAAAGAAGTAGAGACATACAGAAGTAACGTAGTCTACTAGATATTAGATGTAACCATGTCAAACCCAAAGCACTACCGCAAAACAATGCCCGAAACCTGAGCATTGTCCCTTGGCAAGTCCGACTTTACCAGAGTGTCAAAATCGTCCCATAATGCGCCAGTGCCAATGACTCCGTCAAAGCCGCAAGGCGGCTGCACAATCGTTGTGCTGCCGCGACTCATGAGCGCTCCACCAGCTGGAAATTGAAGCAACACATTTTTCTGTCGATTCACGCGGTTGCCGGTTTCCCATTCCCGGAACTTTGAAATGCATGAAACACCCGAAAGCGGTGCGAGTTCATTCTCCACAATGACGGCATCATAGTTTCGTTGTTTAAGGCAAGCTAACGCGTCGTCGCTTGACTCAACCAATTCCACATTCCAACCGCGCTGCTGAAACGAGTATGCAGTTGAAGGGGTGCTCCAGATTGTTCCTGACTTAGCGCTACAAGCCACCAGGCATGTCGGCAACCCAACAATGATGCGGTCCACCCGTGGCTTGAGTTGTAGAGGAGTACTGTCCACATGGGGGCTCCTGGCGCGAGGTGATATGGTGATCTCGCTGGATAAGCATAAAAGCGATCCTTTCAGTCGTTTCGGGATAGATTCCGCGACGTCTACCGTGCCATGATTTGTTTTGCTGAACAGTGGAAGCAAGCAGTCAAGTTGCTTTTGTACCTGAATAAGTTTCAAATCCTCGCAAAGATCGGTCAGAGTCTTGATAGTTACTGGCTTGCAACGGTAGTCGTCCATTCCAAATTGATTAGCCCGATGTACATCATCGTCACCAGCATGGGCACTCATACCAATAATGAGCTGTCGGAACCAAGGACGGTGTTCGGCTTCCCACATACGATACTGCTGAGTGCAGTCCCAACCATCCATTACGGGCATTAAGAAGTCCATGAACACAACGTCAAACACTTGTTCCTGCAATCGGTCGAGTCCTTCTTTTCCATCTTCGGCCATAATAACGTCATAGCCAAACTTGGTGGACAATGCGCGCTCCATCGTCTTGCGAACGACGAGTGAATCGTCCACAACCAGCGCCTTCTTCTTACGGGGCAGGCTGGGATCAAGTGCAGGTCTTGTCGTTGTCACGTCGCTATTTGGGCGCTTATTTGGCCTTGCGGTACAAACAGGGAGCGCGTTTGAATTGACATCAATCGTTTCCGCAAGGTTGCCAATTGACGAAACCGTCTCATGGACTGCGCCTTCGTCGCGACGCTTGCCTACAATCTCCGGACCAGCATGAGGTAACTTGAACCAGAGTGTTGTACTCTTTCTGTCATTGTCGTTCAGCGTCTGACCGCATGTTCCGCCAAGTGAACGAACCGCCGTGGCTACGAGGCGCAAACAAGGAAGTGTGGACTTGGTACTTGCGTTTGCATTTACAAAGTACTCCGTTTCGCTATCCAAAAGAGCTGGCGCGGAAGTCTCGCAGGCAAACATGAGCTTGTTGTCATTCATGGATATCTGAAGGATGATACATCCCGAAGTCGTTCTTGAGCAGGCGAGACAGAGTAATGCAACGGCCGCGCGAAATACCTTGAGATCAGCCACCATGACGGTTGACGGAGCATCTGGGTCAATGCTAATCATGAGCGGGACCGACTTTTCGACAGGATCAAGTGTCTAAAGTACAAGTGATAGATTACGACTGGTGAGTCCGTTGTCCTTGTTAACTTTTCATCGCAAACTAAGAATTAGTCCGACGTACCAAATGAAGGCGATCCACCAGTTCAGCAAGCTGACAAGGTTTCGAAGCCTTGCTCAGAGTGGTACCGCTGCCATCAATACGTTTCCACCAATCCCTCATGCACATCCTGCATGGCCGATTTACCCAATTGGCACATTGTTGATACACAATTGTCTGCAGTAGCAAGTGCCTCGCGCTGATCGTCATCCAAAATCTTGTCCAAATCATCATCCTCCTTGAGCAAGCTGAGCGAAAGCTGAAGACCCATCAATGGCGTCATGATATCATGCGAGGTACAAGCAACGGCTCGCTTTAGATTCTCCTCCAAGTCAAGCTTCCTGCGACGGTCCACAAGGTGACGCATGGCAAGGTCGGCAAAGCCGCTCAGCAATCCTTGATCCTGTCTTGACATTGTACTTGGTCTCTTGCTGGCGACGCCAAATACACCAATCCGAAACCCTTGTGGAGATATCAATGGAGCAGCTGCATAAAACCGAGCTCCAAGGGGACCAATGGCGAAGGGACTCTTGACAAAGCGAGGATCCTCCAAAAGATTCTCCACCATTAGCGTTCCTGTCGTGGAGTGAAGCGCATGAGCGCAGGGAAAGTATTGCGATCGCGGACACTCTGCCAAGCCGCCGAATCCTTCCTCAGCGACGATCCATGATTTGCGCAAATCCATGAGTAGAATCCACGTGTAGTCATGCTGAAACAAGTCGCATGCCATGCTGGTGAGCTTGTTGAGCGTTTCGTCACCAGTGATACTCATGGAGGAATACTTCTTCAGCACCTGCAATCGATCAAACTCGTCCTGCGCCGTCAAGGCTTCCGTCACATTGGCATCGTCGCAGTTGGAAACGATCCAACCAATATCCTCGATTCCATGCGCGAGTAAAGTTGGAGATGGAATCGCCGCTTCGTGATCATTCTCCTTCTTGGGCGGATTCACTTCAATCTGCGCCAGCTTTGCCGCATATAATTCATCAAGGAGCAAGTCACGGAGCAAAACATCGTCCGAGTCGAGAGCGTAGTCAATGATTGACTTCTTCAGTACCATGGTGGATCGTTCCTCGCGCTGGTTTCAATCGAACGTGGATCTTGGTGCTGGAGAATGGAACAATGGTTGAAACTGGCCAGCGAAAGGTGCGGAAGGCTTGACATGGCATCACCGTGACGGAATAGGCTTCGGTTTCTGCACCTGGCTTAATTGAAAAAGGTCACGAGGCAATAGAAAAAATTGAGGTATTCATGATTGTAGCTTGAACTCGACGCCCGACAATCCGAATTAGACGATGCAGAAATGTCAATGATGTTCAATCGTTGAAGGGCATATATTTATTCAATTCTGGACAATGTCTCGTTCTCGCGCGAGCTTTGCGGATGCTACATCCCCGCCAGACGAGATTGGCAAAAGTTGGAAGTTTATATATACATGCCTTGTAAAAGTGGCACAGAATCGTCAAATCGATGTCGGATTAACGTAAGCGTTTGCCGCTTGCCAAACGAGGTTCCATTGTACGGGCAAGCATATTGCTATTGCAGCAAATACTACTGCCGGTAGTCGCAATCTGGAAGCTCCATAATTAATATCATGCCCATACGTTCGCAGCATCAGTCAGAGGCTATATTTTTAATCAAATTCTATCGCTCTAGCCAGGCAAGGGCTTCACAGCCGCATGCGATTACAATGTGCAAATGCTCACTCTTCATTAGTCATTCCTCTTTCTGTCAATCACTTACTTTCTCAGTGTTTCTCAACTCGGTCAATCGTTCGTCCAATGCTTGCAGGTTGGCGCGCATGTTGGCTTGCGCAGACTCGTTCCAGTTGGACTGCAGCATTTCCACCGAGTTTTGTATGCTTGCCACTTGCGTCGACAAAGTCCGCATGCCATTCTCAACAGCCGTCAGCCGTCCACTAAACGTACTAGCATCGGCATGTAAGCTTGCAAGAACTTGGAGTCGTTGCGTCAAGGCAGGCAAGTGTTTGCGCACATCCTGTAGTTCCGTCATGGTGTTGTACAGAACGGACAATGTTTTCGCATCGTCTTGAAAATAGTTGCTGGCTCCTGTTCCACTTTTGAGCGGACCGCTGCTGCTGCTACTCATCGTGTTACTCATCAAAGGCATGAGTTTACTGCGCGCCTTGCTGGCCGCCACCAAGTCGCTCCGAATAATTTTTGCTTGCCTTGTTGCATGGTCGAGTGTTTGTTCATTGAGCTGGTCCAAAACATGTTCCAATGTTGCGACGCGCTCCAAGAGTCCCTTGCTGCGCGTGACTGCATTTCCACTTGCGTTTGTTCCTGCGCTGTTAGTGCTACTCGCAAGACTCATGGTGCCAATGGCTCGTTCGAGTCGTCGCATGACTTGCTCCAAGTCTTGCGTCACGACATTGTCGCTACTGGTACCATCTTGACTTGTGACTGCTGCATCTCCGTCTGCTTGTCCACAAGTAGTCAACTTATTTGACGTTTTCAAAAGCTGCAACTGCTGCTCCAATCGCTTGCCGAGTTGCGTGACTTGTTGCTGGAGCAAGTCGTCACTCTGCCGTTGCTTGCTCAAATCAGATAGTTCCCGCTCGACTTGCAGCAATCTTTCCTCTGGACTCTTGTTTTGATATCCGCCATGAAACAGATGCACGGCTTGATCCATGTTGACCAGTGGCTCGTCGTGCGTCAATATAAACAAGTCATCTTGTTCGTCATGGAAGCGTTCCGTCGGCGTGGGCGCCGGAGGCACCGGCAGTGGTTCGAGTCCGTCGGAGGAATAGACGACTTCACCTCCAGCTTCGTCCGCGGAATGAATGAGCGCCGACGCTGGAAATGGCTTGGCGGGAGACGTTGACATGATGGTAGGTAGCGACGAGAAACGTGCTGCTAGTTGGACTTGAATGGAGTGAGTGGAAGGATCCGGAAACGGACGAGTGAGCGGTTGTGGCGAGTCAACGGACAAAGCGAGAATGAAAAGACGCGAAAACGCGACGGCGTGACGCGGGCGATCCTTGGATTTCAAAGAACAAAAGCCAGCGAGCTGCAAGCCGTCTCCAAGTAGACGACAATTGGGAATTGAATACTATCGGAGGTAGTAAGGCAAAAGACGAAACTGACAATGAAGCTAATACATCGAACGAAGCAACGCAGCTATCTTCTTGCAGCGTCAAACTTTGCGCCTCCGCGTGGTGCGACTGTCACCGACACTGCAACATCAGAAACGATCAAGCTCTACTGGACGCAGGCTGTCTGGTACGGCAATGGCGGCTGCAGCAAGGACGACGACGAGGTCACTCGAGCGATGGAGATTGAGGAGCTTGACTTTACGTTGGACGACGCCCATGACGATGCAGCGTCGCGATTCGACTGGCACCTCTACAAAATACGTGATCCGCCTTGGCACCCTGACGACGACGACAATCACCATGTCCGAAGATATGCGGTACTGCGAGAGCCAAGCTGCACGTGGGGAATACATCTGGGAGTGCTGCGACATGGATTGGTTCTATGCGACTTGGCGGCGTTCATTACTTCGGATCGAGTGAAGGACGATGGAATGTTTCTTCACTTTCATGTGGGACTTGGTCTGCAATCACTTTGCGCACGAAATCTAGACACCGAAGAATCAATGCAAGAGTATCGCATGGAATTCATGAAGAAGGAGAAGTGTATGTCGGAAACGGAGCTGATAGACTTTGACGATTGCGAGCTTGGCGAGTTATCAGCCAACTTTGCACGGACGGATCATCGCATTGAGCAAGACTTTCAGCAAATGTGCATACAGGAGGATGAACTACATGCCTGGTTAGAACGATTTGAAGCTGACAATGACTACAATGACAAGGATGTTCAAGCTCGTTGGCTGCCGAAGCATTATGTCGCCACTGGAAATGATTCGTCGGCTTCTGCTGGTCCATATGAAAGCCGCGTAACGCGCGACCGACTACAAAGGATACCTATTGCTCACAAGGAATTATGCGAAAAATTATCTTTATCAATAGCATGCGACAATCTGCCTCATTCTGCTTTACGAAATGTCACGGTGACGAACGATGACGAGCAAGGCGAGTCAGTGTCGGCAGTGTCGAAGAATCACCGCCAATTCGCACAGCCACAAGTTCCACTCGCATCCTCGTCGGCGACAACAAGCCGGCAGGAACCAAACAAGACACAACATGTCACTATCGGCCGGCTCGCACAACCACAGCTTCAACTCGCATCCTCGTCGGCCATGACTAGCGGCGAGGAACCCATAAAGAAACTCCATGCCACTATCGGCCGGCTATTACGCGATGATGGAGTCATGGGCAACGGTCCAGATATTGATGACCAACCAACCGCAGCATCGACGAGTGACGCTGACCTGCGAGCGATAATCCGGAAAAATGCTGAAGACGATGGTTCCAGGCTTAGCGCTACAATTAATTTGCCAGACGAGATGCCAACTTTAGACATAATCGCTGTTGCTGACTGGAAGCGACGACATCGAAATGGATCAGTTGCTAATCACAAAGCTGCAGTAGCGAGTGACATGCCGAAAGACGAAGACGAAGCGTTGAATGCCGAAGTAGAGCAGCAGCCGATTGAGGTCCAGGATAGGCGTGGCCATGGAAGAAACAATATTTTGACGCAAAAGGTACTTCAAAAGGATAGCGTTAATTGCAGTTTACCAGTCCCAATGCCAGGTACATTTAATCATCGAACGGCACGAGACGGAAGATCAACCGCAAGAGCTTTTGCGGAAGTAACAACGTTCCTACGAACAACGCAAACATGCGACAATGAAAAAATATATCGCTTTGATGTCGATGAACGAGAATCAGCAATAGAAGTCACGCTATGCGGAGGCGATATCAAGTCATTCGAAGCTACAAGTCGTGGGGACGAGGAAAATCAAAAGAGCGAGCCGGAGCTAAAGCCAGCGGAAACCTTGTTGCGCGCTGCAACGTATTGCGGAGCACTGTCAATCAATAGCCCTGAGTCGATGATTGGGCCATGCACCGCTCCTACGAAAGGTGATACTCATGATATCGGCTTTACGCGTGGCTCATTGTCTAGGGAGTGTAACAATATGCCAGACGACCGCCCACCGCTGACGGAGCATTTTTCACTTTGTTTCAGCGAAAACACACTGGCAGCTTGCGAGATGAGTGACGATGACGACGATGATGATGTCAGCGAAGCTATCGACTTTTTCAAAGGCATGGAGAAGGAGACTGTGTCTGAGCTGTTTTTGGAGGAGCTTGAGCGTGAGGAAAAACTTTACACGGACAAGCTGAGTTTACCAAAGAAGTCTTCGATGGAAAAGGAGCGATTGCTGACCATAAGTAGTGACGAGAGAAGTGTGAATATTACATCGGAGCTTAAATTTTGGAGAAACTACCCTCAGCGAATTGCCCGCGACACATAAAGTTTCTCCCAGCTTGGGACAGATCTCTGTCTGGATCAGGCACTGTGAGTGCTCGCTCCATATATGAATAAATAAGCACAAACAGATGAGTATCCATGATATTATGCCTCTCCATCTGCATATTTGCATAGTCTATATTTGCCTTTAAGCGTACAGTAGGCGGCAATGATTCGAACGCGGGTGAAAAGCCACTTGAAGATGAGGATAGAGGACGTTTCACAGAACAATCCGAACGCTCGCATCGGTTTGCTCGTGTCGTGCGTTGAGACTTTTTCGTCCATCATATTATGCTCGTCCTTCCGAGCGACGAGGGACTTATTCCATCAGCATCAGCATCAAAGCCGGAAAGTACAGACAGCAGCGGCATATAAAGCAGCAGTGCTCATTCACATCGAAGGCGGCGAGTCGAATATTGATTGCAAAAGGTGCACTTCGGCACTTCGTCACAGCTGAACGTTACACATCATCCGATCAGGCCGTCGCAGCAACAACAAAATATCTAGAAACGACACAGACAACAATGCTTCTAACAATTCCCAACGCAGCTCTCGACTCGCTGTGTCCAACGACGGATCAGTTTGAAAGCACGCAGGTCGAAGTTTCGCTAAATGGCAGGATGAACAAGCATTCCATCATCATCATGACCAATGAAGCATTTGTTGATTCGGTCGTTTGCGTACCCACCACATTTGCAAAGCGTCGAAGCATTATTTCTAACAATGCATGGAACAATCTATCGCCAACTTGGTCGGGCAAGCAACTGTCGGCGCAAGACTCGCGCCAGGAGGACGAATTGGCACACAGGCGCATGGCAAAGTCGCATCGTCAAGACAGCCCGGATCGTCGGACGTTGCGAACACATGGTAGCAGTGAACGTGGTCGGAGTCGACGGTTAAATCACGACGACGGTGGAGCGTTGACGCGAAGAGCTGCATCGGTGCGGCCACCAGTGGTGCGCACGAGCAATGCCGCAAAAAAGGCGTTGGACGCCGAAACAACCATCAGTCCATTGACGGCAAGGAAGAAAATAGCTGGAAGGAATAGTAGTAGAAACAAAGGGGGCAGACTTGCATTAGTTACGTCTAATGTTGACTGGGATTTCAGTGGCCGAAAGTCCTTCAAACCAAATCTGGTGCAAAAGAGTTTCTTAGCGGCTGTGCTGAGCCATGCAACAGCTTCCAGGAAAGTAGCGCCAGTGATGATTTGACGAAGCATCTAAATTGTTGTTACATGTAATATTTGTATGTACGTAGGGCGAACATGAAAGGCAACATACGACATCAGGCTAGATTGCTCAGCAAGCATGTTTAAATCCTGATTGGGACATCCGTTCCATTCTCAAATGTTACTACATGTAGAGGGTTTTCAAAGGAATCTATCACATTCACTTTGGCTCCGAAACTTGCGTCTGCACATCATTAGTGATGCTTTACAGGATGGTATGTCTGGAAACACCCTCAAAAGGCTGCAATATTTGCTGACTGCTGGAAGTTGGCAGTCACACTGTTTTTGCTGGCAAAACCTGTGAAACTGATGGCAAGAGGTAGGCAGGAGCAAACATATACACTAATTGGTAGGTACTAATAGGTCATAGGCACAGTTGCTGCATTCATTATATAGAAATGTGGGATCCTATACGAGTGATAAGACGTAGCTAGCAAGCAGCATTGCCGCTACGACGTAATTGCGACGTACTCCGTCTTGCTGCTACTCTGCTCGACGGTTCCTCAAACCTTTTCACTCCGCCTGCTATTACTTACGACTATCAGGCATGTCCTCATCGTCACTAACTCAAACATCAGCTTCTGGAACGCTTCTCCAGCTCGCCGCCTTTCTCGGCGCGTCTGGAGTGGGCCTCGGCGCTGTAGGTGCGCATGCGTTCCAACAGACTCTTTTGGCTCGCAATACGCTCAAAAGCTACCAAACTGCCGTCTTGTACCATTTGCTGCATGCAGTAGCTCTTGTTGGAGTGAGCGCACACATAAAGTCTTCCAAAAGCGTGGAACAAACCAAGCTGCTCCTCCAGGCAGGTCAGGCCATGGGGGTTGGCGCGTGCATGTTTTCTGGATCCATTTATCTGCTGTCGTTCGGACTTGGACCCAAGAAATTGCTAGGCCCAACCACTCCAATTGGAGGTTTATTAATGATTGGGGGTTGGGTCATGCTCGGATTCGCGAGTAAATAAGCGGCAACTGGTGGGCAAACGAGATTACAGATGGCAAAACGCTCATTCTTTGACAAACGCTTCACTCATCATAGAAAATTCGTCGAATACTTTGAAACTTTCTAATACGAAACATTGTTGCATGAAACTGTTTAATTCTACAGTAGCTAGTTACAGATAGCAATTGGTGCTGTGATGAGGAGTCGGCGTGCTACCGTTGCCGTTGCACATGACACTTGATCTTCCGTCGTCGTCGTCCTTCACTCAAATCAGTGGTTCCCTGTCTAACGATAAGTAAATAGATTGTATGCGTGAGAAAAAACCCTCTAAGAAGTGCAACGTTTGTCAATTGCGCCTCTACTCTCAGGGCACGCTGCAACAAGCCAAAGGTTGACACTAGTGGCGTTCTTCAAAACGAAGTAAGCCGGCGCGTCAAGCTTGCAATACTCTTCCACAAATGTAACGGATCGACTCGCATAGAATACGGCAAAGGAATCCTGACTATTTGTGGAACTGACAGTGAAGCAAAGATATTTGCTGGAGTTGCGACTTACATTCTGCCGTGATGGATCATCGATCGTGTCCACTCGAAAGAATCGTTCTGTCGAATGCAAAAGCCAACTAGTGAGAGAGGCTCGATACGCCACGGAGCAAGCGCGATGACAAACTTCATCAGATGGCTTCAACGACCGAAGCTGTGTAACGCCGTCGGCTTGGACAAAATGTGAAGTGTGACAGCTGACAGCTGACAGCAGCCTGCCAACAACCAAGAGTCAACGACCGCTCCAAAGGATCATCGATTGGATGCACCAAGCTCCAAGTTTCGCATCATCCAATGTGCAAGTGTATTCGTGACTAGTTGTAGGAGCACTTGTGACTCTTCACTCGATATAAAGGCAAGCGTAGAGTGTCTGGGATCCAAAATTCTTTCGCGACATAAATTGTTGTTTCCGACGAGGCACTGATCGGCGCTCGCTGGACTGTGAGAGTCGCATTCGCAAATCCAAATTGTTTGTGTAACGTACATTGTAAAAGACTCTGGCTATGAATCAGATTCTGTCGACCTTTCTAATTTCTTTAGCTTTGCTGTCGCGCATTCAAAACATGATCGAAAGATAGTGGAGTGCGTCGCTTTCTTGCATTTTGACGCTCTGATGCCTATGTCAAGCATGCACCATCTACTCTGCGTCAAGTATGCACCATTTGCTCATGATGACAGGAAGTGAGAGGTATTGCAGCACATACGATGGAGTGGTAAGGCAGGTCGACAATGAGACATGATCGATCGGCTTGCTTTTGCTTCTTCTTGATACATTGCGGCTGGGAATAAGTGTCGCATTGCAACTCACCTCTCATTTCTGCGAAACTCGCGCATCATCCGTTTTTTCTTTGCAATTTCCAACCCTCAAAGGATCACCATGGCGCAGCAGCGGCGGTCCGTAGTTGCTCCCAATACGACATCTAAAAGCATGTCAACAATGAATGAGATTGATGTCGCTCTCGTGGATCTCATGGCACCCGACGGGTACTACAAGTACCTTGGCATTCCGAAAGCAGCAGTCGAGCCGACTCTTCATTTTTCAGACAACAACGAGACTGAACCACTCAACGCAAAATCAGCCAACGCAGATTTGATCAAGAAGAACTACCGCAAACTCTCGCGCAAGCATCATCCGGACCGACCGGGCGGCAATGTCGATACCTTTCGCATGCTCAATCGCGCCCATAAAGTGTTGTTGAACGACAAGTTGCGGCAGCAATATGATATACTTGGCATTGACTTGGATGACGATGAACTGGATCAAGATAATGATGACGATACCGATAGCGTCAATGATGAAGCAGACGGCGACGTTGCCGCCGCCGCCAAGGATGCTGATTCCAAGGCGCAAAAGGCGAAACGAAAGCAACCAAAGCAAGACAAGTCGCATACCATTGTGCAAGAGATTGCTAGCACAGTCTTGGCGGCAATCATGCATGTAATTGTCAGGACTGGTGAGTTTAACAAGATAGCTTTTTCTGATGGAGTGATACATAGCGAAAAAATATATCATGATGGAGGTCTGCAACTGCAATTCATGCGACTCACAGCTTTCTTCTTTCACGTTACAACGCAGTCATTATGGGTTGCGTCGCCTGCTTGGTGGTCCGCTATCGACTACTCTTTTATCCAGCCTTTTTATTCATACTCTACGTCATCGTCCGCAGCATCATGCCGCCAAGGGCATTGATGGCAGAGATCATGTCGCCCACCATGATTGCCATTGGATTGTTAGTCATGCACAATGGACGTACGCGAGACGAAAACTTATGGACAATTTGGTTTTGGATGGGAGAAGCGGCAGTTTTGGCTTCCTTTATATTCAACTCGGTTTCGGATCAGTTGCCTCGCAACTGGATGACCATGTCGGCACTTGCTGTCGTTTCCTTGGTGGCAACCTTGTGGTTTCGAGGGAGCGTTTGGAACTATGCCATGACGATTGGACTAGAGTCCTTTCTGGCGCTGATTGTTGCACTTGCCTTTCCAGTGTTTGAGTTTATTCTCGAAACGATTTTGAACGAAAAGTTGAAGAAGGTTGGTGACAAGGTTCGAGCGCATCATGCCGTTTTAGAGAAGCACTACGAAGCCAAACTGGCGCAAACCAGAAACGACTCGTCAACAAAGCCAAAGAAATGAAACGTATAACGAGGCGATACTGAAATTGACTCTACTAACATTGTTGTTAACTCTAGTTATTTCTTTTTACGCCGCTTTCCGTTGCTCTCGTCTCGTAAATCATCCTTGGCAGCCTGCAATCCAAGACTGACAAAGTATGCTTCGTTGCGCTTAATGCGCTCCAAACGCTGCAGCTCATACTCGGAAAGCTTGTGCTTTTTCGAGTGATGCTTCGCCTTCTCTATCCTGGAGATGTCACTGGCATCATCGTCATATTCTTCGTCGCCATCGTCGCCATCGGCGTTGAACGCCAGCTCGTCATGGCGGCTGACTGCTGCTTCATCGTCAGCGTCGCTATCTTCGTTGCTATTATTAGAATCGGATTCACTGCTACTACTCGTCGTGGTTGATGATGGCAGCATGAGCTCAATCGCCGCTTGGCATGATCCAGTCAACGTGACCAGTTGCGCCAGTCCGGACCGATGCAACGACAGAGACATCATGGTTGTTTCGGGTAAACGCAGTAGGTCCTTTCCAAGTTTCCAAGACCAGTCCCAATCCAAATGGATTGATGAAGCAGAGGTACTCGAATCGACAGTGAACGAGTCTTGACGGTCACTTAGCAACAGCTCAATCGTCATTTTCGCGTGCACCTGCCTAGTGATTCGAATGGCATGATCCTTTTCCCTCAAGAATAGAAGTCGTTGCTTACGAAAGCGAAGGTAGCGAACCATGGCGTCCGTCCATGACGCAAGGTTCAACGGATCAAATGTGACGGTCGCGTCCAGTTGCTGCAGCCACGCAATGTCGTCGTCTGTCGCTGCATTTTGTTCAAAGGTATGAGATTTTGCTCGCGAAACCAAAGTATATAGTACGGCAGAAACACGTAGCTGCCGTTCATTTGCACTTTTGTCTTCATTGGCTATAGTCGAGCTCCTGACGGACAAGTGATTTGGCGCGACTGCTGCTTCAATTTGCAGCTCGATTCGAATGGTTGCTCCAAGTTCCTGATGGTCTACAAAGTAGCCTTTGAGCGTATACGCTTCTCGCTGACTCGAACGATTAGGTGAATCTTGGTTGCTGTGTATGTCTGATGATGGTGAATGTCGATCGACAGACTCGAGGCAGAATCCAGACAAGCATGCTTGCATTCGATTCATGCGAACGAGTGGTGCTGGATTTAGCGACTCCGTTACATTGGCAAGTCGTGATGACTCGTCTGAATAATGCATCCAATCCAAGAGTAGGTCATGATCGTCTGATGTCGAACATTTCAAGGCATTATCCTCGACGTTGGCAGCATCCGCAGCATCGACAGCGGTAAGCTCTGCTTGTCGCGACCCTTGCTGCTTTAGTTTTGCGATGTCCGCGATATAAATTCGAATGAGAAGTTCTTCCTCGGCAATTTGTTCTGCTAATGACAACGACTTTGCCGCCGTCGCCATGGTGATGGCGGCTGCTGTGTGAGTTCGGCCATTCGTCCTCATTCAAATTCTGTCTCGTCCGTGTCGCAGCAGCAACTGATGAATTCAGCTACCCGCTCTGCTGACATAGAAGACTCCATTGCATGGTTGCAAGTCTGTTCCATCGCCTCTTTCTATTTCGTCTGTATAATATATATAATATGAAGCGCATCATAAAAGACGAATATTGGCCAGTGCTATTTAACGGCAGTAACAATTGCTTGACCATGACGACCACACGTTCAACTACATCGATCAGCTTCCATCGCAGCTACACGACTACGACAAGAGAATAGACACGAATAATATCTTCTAGATAACTAATGGATCTAGCGGACAACAATACGGTAATGATCAGATAGTTCTTTCCAATAGAAAAAAGTCGAGAGATTTACTATTCAAATTGCGCCGTCGTCGATTTAGTTTCCTTCGCAGACAAACGAGTTCTGCGACAAGATCAATGCAACAATCAGACCTGTAATTGATCGAAGAGCACGAGGATGAGACGGATGGTCTGTTAATATGCATTCCAGTCGACTACTGCGCAGTAAACGTACCATAAAGACCAAGTGCTTCGGCGAAAATGAGAATAAGAATCATACCGACAAAGAGCTTCTCTTGCTGTCCGACAGCCCGCACTCCAGCATCACCGACAATACCAATCGCCATACCAGCGGCAAGTCCAGAAAGACCACAGCAAAGACCAGCAGCCAAATGTGCAAACCCAGTGTATAACGAGTACTGGGAGAGACCATTCTGTGGCGACACAATGGAACCTTGGATAATGACAGCGACAATGAGACCGTAGATACCAAGGACTCCAGCCATGACAACCGGAATAATGTTTCGCATGACGAGGCCAGGGTTCATGACTCCCATGGAGGAAATGCCCACGCCAGACTTGGCCGTGCCGTAGGCCGCTCCAATGTTGGCAAAGACTAGTGCCGAGGTGACTCCCATGAATCCGAAGAAAGGCGCAGAGGCCGGACAGGTTTCCATTTCAACAGACATGATGAGTTATAAAAAGATAAAGTAGTAGACTGAAAGATTGTATGAGCAATGTGATGTTTTGCGAAGAGCAGCGACGGAGTGATTTTTCAATCCAACGACTTGTGGCGGGTGCACGGCGGCGAGGGCGACTTGTCGTTAGCGAGGCGCGGCCGGCGATACAAACCCTAAATAAGGGTTTCTCCCTCCGTCGATGGCAGCCGCTCCAACGACTGACCGTCTCTTGGCCGTTTTAACCTCTCTTTTTCCAACGTTAACAGCAATTTCGCTTATAATAATAAACAACAATAATAAAGACAATTTATTCAATTGCATTCATTCTTCATGGTGCACTCACCGTCTCGAAATTGACCGTGTCGTTGCTGCAGCGCGTGGTTGTGTGTCCCGAGTGTCGCATCATTGGATACCGACAAGTGCGTTAACCCATCGCCGACGATCGTGGGAATGAGTGATGGTGTGACATGTGACCGGCTGACGCGCTTTGCGAAACGGCTGACGAACGAGCGCCAAGTTCGTTTCGACCATGAGGTTCCATTCATATCCATCGCAAGTTCTTCTCTCGGCACGCGCGTTCCCACTAGACAACGAGTAGCGCAACAACATGATCCACATCAAGGTCCTCTTTTTCGCATCAGCTAGAGAAGCCGCCAAGACGTCCGAGACTGGCGTCGAAGTTCCGAATGGCTGCGACACGACGCAGTTTCGAAGAATTCTCGCCGACCAATTTCCGGCGCTTGCCAGCATGATCCTTGACGAAGATTCCATAACGCTCGCTCTCAATGAGGAGTATATCTCTGCGGGAGAAAACTTGACACTGAAGGCAGGAGATACTATTGCGCTGATTCCGCCCATTTCTGGTGGCTAATGTTGCACGACGGAACGATGATGGAAACAACTCGATCCGTTGATACGTATCGTCGATTCTCCTTCATTGTTAAGGACCATGGCTACGCCATAGTTGTAAACGAACGTACCATACGATGAACTTTGATGCTAGAGAACCTTTCGTTTAATCTACTTTGATGGCGATCGATAGAGTGCGGAGAGATAATCGGTCAGGGAACGACGAGCCTTGGCCAAGTCGTGAAAACCTTTGCGCAAGGGCAAGCTGAACCGACCGGAGAGCAACGACTGGCAGAGGAGAAGCTTGCAGATCAACTTGTAGAGTAACTGATGATGAAAGACTGAAATTTTGGTTGGAATATCGAACATGACAACGTTTTCGATACGGCCCGAAAAGTCACCAACTGCGTCGCGACCATGGTAGACGGTTTTAGTCGCCTTGACCAGTCGACCGTGGAAACCAGTTTCAAGATCAAAGACGTAGCGTCTATGCAAATAACAGTTGCCAAGACTGGTCTGGCTCGGCTGCTTGACCTCGGGCTCCTTGGCAATTGCTGGACCGCGTAACTTATCGCGTTTGGAGCTCGTTTTTAAAGCTTTTTCAGTCTTCTTCGTCTTGGAACAGTGGGCTGGCGACTGATTCAAGCGTGACTTGGTGGACATACTGGTTATAATTACGTTCGAAAGACCAGATTGGAAGGAACTCAAGCTGCGAGTGAACGATACACTTGATGCGAGTGCGTCGAGGATGCGCTTGATTATTTGCGTCGTCAAGTCGCGCTGGGTGCGAGTCAATAGGACCTTGGTGGGAAATTGTGACAAAAGTAACCGAACTTGAATGTTTGCAACTTGAAACCGTTGGTTTGCAGACAAGACTGGCTCGGCTGTCGGCTTGCTTCGGACATGCGGTGCTGCCATTTTTAAGCAACCATTCTGATGCTGAATTGATTTCGGACCGTTTCGCAGTAGTTTTGCTTTGTCAAGTTGCTGCGAGCCTGCCTTCGTGTTGCCGAGTTTGCGATAATTCTTGTGGTGCAACATTCGGCTGATGCATGGCAGGCGATGTCCTTTCTCCCGATTCGCTGAATTGTGGCCGCCCTTGGCCTTTTTGGTTGAGAACGCAGCGACGCGCATGTAGTTGACAGGTTTAGAAAGAAGACTGGATGACGGCTTGGTCGATAGACTTGCGTTTCCATAGGGAGCCTTGCCTAGACGACGGGTTGCAATCAATGAGACTTTGGTCGGCGCCGCCGCAAAATGCAGAGCGCCGAACAAGACGGTCGAACTACGACTCAGCAACCGAGCAATTGAGGAAAGGACGAGCATAATCAAGGGTAGCGGGAATTGCGAAATGGAGTCGTGATGTTGCTCGTACCGATAGGATGAATGATGCGTCCATGGTCGCGTCGGTTTTGACCGCTCGGTTTGGGATTCTTAAATTTTGAGAATTTGCATAGGCATGACATAGCTAATATTTGAATCGCTAAGCCTCTATCGCATATATCTATCTATTGACATATGGAGTTGGTATCGGTGGGTCACCGTCGCCAGTTTGGCATTGCAGTATGTCTATGTTGGTCGGCAAATTCAGCACTCAGCAAATAATAATGGTGCCCCAGAGTCGTGACGCACATGCAGGTACTGCATTTTATGTATGGAGCATTCGTGCACCTTACTTGCTTTGCAACTTCCGCAAGTCTTCGCCTTCCGCTCCGTCTCATAACGTCGTGGGTGATGGGAATGGGAACATGGCGATTGACAGTGAATGATAGTTGCCGGGCCGAGTAGACTAACAATGTTTCGTGTCGCAACGGCATAGGATCTTTGTGCAATCCAAAATCTGCCACGCAGCCGACGAAAGAAGAATTGCTCTGCCATCGCAGAATCATACTTGTACACGTCTATCTCATTGACTTGTCGACACTGCCATGACAATGGAAGAAGCTGAAGCTACAGAGCAGCCGGGTGTTGAAGTGTACTCGGATGAAGAGGACGAGTGCCCAGGCGAGCTCCTCGACTGGCGGCTCGATCCAAGTGTGAGCTACAGCGACTGGACGATTCGAGTAAGCACGAAGGATGCTCCTGATTCCATCGAAGAATATCATGTTCATCGGTGAATTCTCACTTTGGGGCCGTACAAGAGTGGCTATTTCAAGACTGCCTGTCGAAGCGACGAAGAGTTCAAGGAGCGGTCGGAACGAACAAGTTCAATTGAGCTTGAAAAGTTTGTGGCCGATGCTTTTCCGGACATGCTGGATTTCATCTACCGAGATGTTTCGAAAAAGTCTTTCAACATTACTGTTGAAACAGCGTCGGTTTTGGATGCTCTTGGGCAGTATTTCAACGTGCCTTCGCTTTGCCAGGAGGTCGTTAAATATTTTAAGGCAAACATTTCTTGAGGAAACTGTTACGCTTACCATCACCATGCATGCACTGTGCAGTGTTCAAGGGTTCAAGAGATGGTCATGGACTTCTGTATCAGCAACATTTCGGACGCAGTTGAGTGGAATGACTCTTTCGACGTTGCGACGGACATCGAGTTTTGGTTCAAGGTGCCAGATAATTGCGGCAAGGACGAAAGGTCGAGCCTTGGTACCAGTTGCCTTGTCCGTCATATTTGTCGGGTCCATAAACTTGATCTTTTGAAGTTTCGGGAATTGACGGGTGTTGCGTACATCCCGCGTATTCACAAGAACGCGGCATTGCCGTTGTTAAAAATGGAAGCAGAACTGCTCGGTGAAATGGGCGAGGAGAGGTTGGCACTCACGAGCTTGCAGGAGCGTTGCATGGAAGCTTTGTCGCGAAGTCACACAAGCATCTTTGGTGATGAGGCAGTTGTGCTCAAGTTGAATGTTGAACAAGGGACACTGTTTATGTTAAAACTTATGGTAATGCAGACGAAACAAGCGGAAAAGGTTGGGAAAGCAAACGACACCATCGTATGTGCTGCGGCGGCCACTTTAAACAAAAGCCTTGCTTTTATGCATCAGAGGGACCCTGAATTGAAGCTGGCGATCAGAGAAGTGAAAACTTTTTGGAATAAATATGAATGATTTTTAATGTACATTTAGATATGTTTATCCATGAGTACTATCGTCTGATAATCAGTTATTTGACTTTAAGAGTGTCCTTCCGCATCATAGCCTAAATGCCTCGCAATGCTTGTTTGGCGTGGTTCATGATGTTATTCGCCGCCATAGCGTGATCGCAGCAGACAATCAGCTTTTCCTCCGACAGCAGGATATACACTGGGTCCGACGAGGCTGGCAGTGTCCCCATGAATCTATGAGACTGGTCATTACATGCAAGGGCAATCAGAGCCAGAGATCCCATCAAACGCTCCGCCGCCAACGCAACATCTTGGTTTGACAACTTTGACTCGACGCGCTGGAAACCTTGAAGTCGCGATAACGCAGCGTCAAAGCTCTCTGCGTTTATATTCCTGCATGGCAGCAAAAGATCGCCGAGTCGGGGCTTGATGACAAGAGGAACCGCCCCTGTGCTGGAGCCAAAATCAAGCTTGGCTTGCAGAGCTCCTTCTCGGTCGGAGATGCTGGCGAACTGAATGGCGACAACGACAGTCTCTGTAGCGCCGGCTGCCAATTCTAATATTTCGGGCGGCGGAACAACTCGACGAGGTCCAATCACGGTGGTTGAGCTAGCATTTGTTTTCTGTTGGATGCGAAGGCTGCGGCAAGTACCTGAGCTCTTCTTGTTTTTAAATCGAATCTGGAGACAAATCAGACTCGATCCGTCATTCAGTCCAAGCACCAATGCTTCTCTGCACTTTAATTCACCCCGTAAGTAACGAGATTCGACGCTGACTCCGCTGGCATGCTCCGGCCGCACTAGTAAAGTCCAGTCGCTCGTCTCGCGCTCCGTCAACGTGCTCGTGTTGGCATTCGAAGGAGTTGCTAGTGTCATGCCTTTGAAATCATCTGCTATGTAGGAGCCGTTTCGGTCCCCATCCGGTTGAAGTAAACCTGGTGTTTCGCTCGAGATAAAATCCATAGTTGCAGATTCTCGCCCTGTCGCCGTATGCGCAGTATCCATTGCCGCGAATTGGTCACTGCTACTCGACGAGGCTGAGGATGATGACGAATTTAAATCAGATTCCGAGCTTCCCTCAACTCCATGTCGATCTTCAAATGCTGTCAAACTCGGTCGAGCCATGACAGCTCTATCTAACTGCATTTCCGGTGCTGCCTGGAAAACCTGACGTCGTTGTGGTTGTAGCTGCGTCAAGTCGGCATGAACGGATTGTGGCTGCTCCTTCGTGTGTTCGTCTTCATTGTTTAAGCCACTATCGTCAGAACTATGCTTGTTAGTACTAGACGAACTTGATGACGAGTCGCTATCGCTGTCACTCGAGTCGTAAAATTGCCCGTTGCTATCCTTTCGTCGATCACTTCTATTCACTATTGCTGCTATTGATTGATTCGGCTTTGATGCCTCTCGCAAGTCGCTGGAACTGTTTTCGGTCGCCCACGGTGGCAGATTCACGTAAGCTCTCGCTCGGTGTCCAACTAAACTGCTCAACGTACCAAAGCGCAAAGCTTCCTGTTTTTCTTCCACCAGTGGAAGTAACGAGGGCGCGTTTTTCGCCTTAATGAATATACTTTCAGCATCAGCGATCCTTAATGACCGCTGCAAAGTTGGTGGCTCAATGCAGCCTTCCGAATCATGATTGAAGCCAATCATAGTTTGCACCAGCGCACTCACAAATCTAGCACGGTCGCGAATGTCTGGTTGCATATCGATTCGGCCCATTGCAAGAATTTGTTCACAGAGCGGACCTTCGTCCGGCCTGGAAGTCGTCGTTCCCATAGCTTTATACACCAACAACTTGCATGCCAGGTGTATGCCTTGCTCTTTCTCTTCCGATTTGAGCTCCAAAAAGGCTCGCACAATAAGGCGCGCCAACTCTGAACAAATTTGAGATCGATGCGTTTCAACGACAAATGATATATTATCAAAAACCGTCGTCAACGCTTCGCCTATGATCCACAAGGCGGACGCTACAGCTTGCGACGGTAGCGAAGAAGTTATATTTTCCAGCTTACTCAGCTCGCAGCCTGCTCCACCATCTTCATCGATATTTATCTCATTATTTATTGCTGCATCAACCTTGTCAATGTTCACTCGTTGCGACAAAGTACTGACCAAGAGCAACAGTATTCTCTTGCAGGCAAGCGCTTGAATGTGATTTGGATCATTGATATGCAGTAATTCCCCATGGTCACCTGCGTCGCTCCAAAGCAATTGCAGAATCAACTGCATTGTCACAACACATTCACCGACAACAGCCTTGATCCGGCTCGTTCGAGTACACGTGACAAGTCCAAAGAGGGCGTTTAACGCCACTAGATTGGCAGCCGCTCGCTCCGGCACCATTTGCTGCGTCTGCTGACCTCGCCGATCATGGACTATTCGAGCCGTTTCAACGACTCGTCCGACAGCGCGAATCGCGGCACAGGCAAACTCGACATCAGCGTCGTGAACATGTATTCGCAATTCCTCCAGCACAACTTGAATTGTCTTCGGGTCCAACGCCAAACTTGTCAATATATCAAGCTTTACAATGCGTGTAAAAGGCGGATCCATGGCCTTGACGAAAAAGTCGGGAAGGAATGGACCAAAAGCCGACGGACATTCTCGCGCTAGCATGCGAATGGACGCAAGCACAACGTGTTGAATCTCTCGCTTGTCGCGGTGTATGCGAACCAACGCTCGCCCCATGCTGGCCCTCACGTAAACGCTGGCGACACCGCAGTAATACAAAAGACTACAAACGGCTAAGACAACGCCAGCGTTGCGCGACTTCAACAATGGCATGGCCGAATGTAGCAAAAGGCGATGGTCTGAGTCGAGCTGAGAGTCTTCACTATCAGAAAGTAACGCCGATGCTGATTGTTGTTGATTGTTGTTATTACCATTGTCTCCTGTAGTTGCATTATCTCGAAAGACTGATATGTGCGTGTTCAATGCGACTGGTTCCCGAAACGCCGTTGACATTGGCAATGCTTGCCCTGAGACTGGGTCCTCATACACTTCCTCCTCAGTGGATGAGTCTTCCTCGTCGCTATAAAACCCCTTTTTGACTACCTTACGCTTGACTTTGCGAGGACCATTTGCGTTCGGATGTGGTGGCAGTGCACTGGTTGCAGCTGACACGGCGGAGTTTTTATTCATTGTTACATCGCCAAACACGTCCGTAGACGTTGAAGACGCAGCAGTCGCAATGCTTGATCCTCCATTTTTATTATCATCATCGCCAACAGCGCCATTCTTGGTATATACTGGTTGCTCCAATCCATGCACCAGCCTTCTCACCCGTCGCTGTCGGTCCAAGCGTTCGGCCGTTCCAACATTCGGTGGCTTGCAAAAGAAGCATCGCGCATATCTTTGCAGTACATCCAACACAATGACTTGCCCCCATTCGTCCATGTCTGTGAGCAAGTGACAAAGCTTGCGATAGGATGAATGCAATCCAGAAAGTTGTTCCTTTTGCAACGTTAATTTGTCATCTCCACCGCCGGTAGCACTATGTTTCCAAACTTCCTCCAGCGCCGCCACAGCCGAAGTGAGTACCATGCAGCACGTATCCGATGCCAGTAGCTGATGTACCAGTTCCGTCAGCAGCGTCAACTGTTCATTGTCGCGTGCGCATCGCTCGGCCAATTTTCCCACAGCAGTCGCCGCACACTTGCGCACGTACGGACTTTCATCGCGCGTACACTTTTGCACTGCCAGTATTTGAATCTGCAGTATATCGGACAATCGAACACTCGTCAAGACTCGAAGCGCCATGGCGCGAATGCGATCCGATCGATCGGCGAGTCCCTTTTGAAAGGCGTTGATGCTGAGTAGTGAAAGCTCACGCGTCGAAGCGTCGTAGTCAGCGTACTGCACCAAGTACGTGTACACCAGAATGCGAACCTCCAGTGACTTGCACCCAACCAGCTTGACGACGAGCATAAAGTAGTCACTCACGTTGCGGCCCTTGCTAATGCAGGCGAGCAGCCATTTCATGGGGCGGAGTAAATCGGAGGCGGAATCGATATTATTTGGATCAGCCTTGCTCAGCGTTTCGCGAATACTGGCTGGACTGATTGACTCGTCCCAATACTGAGCGTCTCCTCCAAACGTTGATAGAGCGGATGCAAGTTGCTGGTGCAAGTAGCGGTTTGGATCAATGAAGGAAGCTGGTGCTGATGCAGGCGTTGATGAAGCAATCGCACTGCTGCTAGTGCTGATTGGATGACCCATGGCAGCCGTCATTTGACCCTCCAGAGCGGACCACATGCTGGATGCCATGTATTTAATAGACGAAGGTACTGTAAAAGAGAGTAGCGAGTATATAGAAAATTGTGTTGGAGCAAAGAGAATGATGCGACGAGAGAAACGGCTCGAGGTGTGTGGTTGTTCGCGACGATCCATTCCAGCAAGCGGGAATGAAAGAATGACGTAATTGACACTGGCACTCGTTTCATAATATTGCCTTCTGACGCAGTTTTCACTGGCAATCGTTTCTTACTACAGCCTTATGACGCAGTTTTCACTGGCAATCGTTTCATACTATTGCCTAATGACGTAATTGACACTGGCACTCGTTTCGTACTATTGCCTTGTGAAGTTTACCACTGGCACTCGTTGACCATGGCGGACGACCGTGCAAGTCAGCAAGCTTCAACACCAATACGGTACCTCCATGTTATTCGAAGCGAATATGCAGCATGGAAGATCTTCATGCCCTCGGTTATGGTCGCAGTCGCTGAATGACAATGAGTCAAGAGCCGCAAAATAATGAGGATGAAAACCAACAAGAACTTGAGCCATCAATATTTGTTTCATCCTCGCAGCAGGAACGAAATGCAAGCGATAGCAGAAGCTGAAACAAAAGACGAATGAAATCAATCTACAGCAACCTAGCAAAGGGGACGTGAGCGCAAGAATTTGGAGGACAGTGCAGTTGAAAGTAGTAACGACAATGCTGAGAAGGAAGCAACATTTCCTGCAACGACTCGCAAATGCTTCTGTCGCACCGACCAAGGACACCAAGATTATGCCTCTTATTCGACGGAGAAAGAGGTCGAATGACAACACTACATCGTTTGCATTTGGCGAAGAACTATTTTGGAAAGAAAGGAGTTTTTGTTGCGGAGCTTGACTTGGGACGACGACGACAACAACAACGCTATGCTCGCCTTGTGATCCAAACTGATACTGCGTGGTCACTTACATGGTACATCTGACGATTAATTCGTGAGACGAAGTGGAGATCTGTTTGGCAGCTTTGGACGATGCGTTGAACATGCGCAACTTGAATTGGATGCGTGCATAGTCGAGGAATGCTTGCATCAATTGGTCTTTAACATTGGCTACACGCTTAACACCAATATTGTTGACGAAAATCAGGAGAGGATGAGTCACGATGGTAATTAATTGCAAAGCGGTATCGGCTTTTATGGATGATCGACATTCTTGTCGACTATCAGTTCGGCATCCTCTACTGCCTCTGACGAGTTGTTTACAAGCTCACGAGTACCTCAAGTTTGTCTGCAGCGAGCAGTTTGCATGTTTTCAGCGACGATACTGTAATAATATGAAGCCAGCAGGCCTATAATCTAGTTGCTATTGAATAATATATTCGTGCTGTGAAAATAAGCTTCAGACGCACTGTTCGCTGTTCGTTCCATCACTACATGCAATTATCCTTTCCATCTCATCATCTCCAGATATTCCAACTCTTTCAATCATTTAGGATGAGCACTTGAAGATCAAATACCACCTCCCAATCGCATGCGACCCTTGTGTCTGCGTCGATTGAGCGTCCGCCTTCCTCCGACGGTCCGCTGCCTCACCAAGAAACCAGTCTTGCGCTTCTTACGAATAATGGATGGCTGAAACGTTCGTTTGATCCACCAAACAGTTATGTCGAAGAGTGATGGCAGTAGTTTAATTGATGCTAGAGATGATGTTGCAGTCGCTTGACATGGTATCATGTTCAAGAAAGGAAATCCAAATGTCACGCTGTTGTTGGTCGCAATCATGATCCGTCGATTTTTAAACATTGATTGAGAGACAAAGGTTTGAGATCTCATAGCCAATGACGCTAGGCTAGTGTTTTGCGCGACCGAGCGCATAATGAGAGACATGATGATGGTTAGCAAATAAATGAGTAAGGAAAGACGCAGGCGACGGCAATATCTCATGGTCCAGCTTGCGGCAACCTGAGAACCGGTCAGACTATCATTCTGTCTCATCACGATTGAACACGTTTTGTAGTTAGGCATGAAAGTCGTAACGGCTAATTCAAAATCAGCCGCACCTTCATCGCTCGCAAAATTCCTCTCCCGGCAATGGGAGTATTGAAACATTGGGAATCATAGATAGAGGTGCCGGACTACGTAGTCGGACTCGACCTCGACTCACATCGTCTCCAAGTGCTGTCAAATTGCAGTCGATTGAAACCCTGAATCCTACGCGAGTGAACAACTAAGCATCGCCTGTCATATCATTGCATCCCATCGACAATCAACCTGCAAGCAACTCCTTTAACATGTCGCTCAACCTCCTCTCCTTTGTCTGGAAACGACAAGCATCATCGCATTCAATGGTTCCGTCCATTTCCTCATCTGATTCGTCAAGTAGTCAAGTGCCTCCCTTGGTGACGGCAAGCACGAGTGAAACATATGGGGACGACGATGCTGCTGCTGTCATTGTCGTTCCAGCCATACACGCGCCCTCGACTCCAGAAGGCTTAAAGCCTCGACAATCATTTCAACAGATTCGAAGACGCTTGTCGCTGCCAGAGGAGTTCTTGACTGGAGCAAGGAAAGCTAGTCATCCATTGAGCACTTCAACAAATAATCGACCGAATACGCTCGAAACTGCTGTTCATGACAGTCAACAATTAGCCCCATCAAGACGAATTTCGAGCAGCTGGTCGCTACAAGGTACAATTTCATCTCCTCCGATATCAACTTCAAGTTTCTACGCGTCTTGGTCGGCGGATGACGTCGCAACCTCTCCGAATCTGGTTCCGGGACGAGCCCGAACTGCAGTTGGTGCCCTAGTTGCTCAACAACAATACAAGCAGCAAGCAGTTGCGCTAGATTACTCCAAGCCATTTAATGCCAAGACGGATCAGCCACTTGCAAGGTCAAAAGCTATGAGCATGAGCATTCTTCCGCCGCCAACATTTTATCCGCTTGATACTCCAACGTTTGATCTTCAACAGGACGATGACCACTTTCGGGCACCGTACGTCCCTCCTCCCTCACAATCAAACGTCTTGCCAACTCGTTATCAACGCAACATGCAGCAACCTTTCATGCCGTACCAACCTCTCAACTCACCACCAAGAAACAACGTTTCGAAAAGAGCCCACAGTCCTACCCAAGACAGTGCCATGGTAGCGTCACCATCATCCCTCGCAGCAGCCAAGCAGCAGCAGCAAGGCCGTAGCCAGCAACATCAACCACCATTAGCAGAATCTGCAGCTATCCTTGACACGTCGTTTTCGTCCCGCGCCAAGCTGCTTGACCCTCATAATTCTAGCGACATGTACGACATTGCTCCAATTATCGATGCGCCGCCGACCGGAACGGAGGTTGTCTTGCGTCATCACCATGGAGACTATCTTCTCGCATTCAAAAATAGCATCGAAGATGATACTGATCCTCGCGACTTGAGTGCCATGAGTTACTCGGCTGCTGCCAATATGGAACACGATGATATTGTTTGGAGTCGAACCATTAGTGTGGATGATGGCAGCGTGGATGCAAGTCGCGAACACAATGACAATGGCAAGACCGAAATGAATGCCAAGGAACGACGTCAACTAGAAGACTTGTTTTCTCACGTATTGGAGCGACTGCAGGACGACGTGGAGCTTGTCGCGCAAGTCGAAGCGATTGGCGAGTCGGCCTCGTACGGCAATTGGTTCACCAAGACGTGCCTTGATAAGGATGGTTTGGTGACTGGATTCGCAAAGGACAGTCGCGCAAGTATTGTCCGTAAGTTGAATGACATGCTGCAAAAGGTGGACGCTGAACATTTGCCGACAGAAAATAAGGCACATGTTGATAGCCCAGAAAGTTTCGACATGTTTCGTGATAGCCTCCTGTTCTGCCGACAACTTGTCTACATGTCCATGGCGGAAAAGGCAACCAAGATGTACCAACTGAAGGAAGGCATTCGACCGGCTCTTGGCATTATTCCACCAGAAAGTCCTGAAATGGTTCGTCGGGGAGGAGACAGCTCCGTCTTTTCGCTGCCGCCTGACGATCACACTCCCATGACAAGCAATGTCTCACTATCGACGACAATTACGACGCATCATTCACCTCCCCGCTACGTTTCGACGCTTGGCTTGCAGCTACGACGAACCATTGAGACTGTTTTGGCACTATTGCAGGTCTTGACGCGAGCATTTCTGCGGTTGGACGGAGAAGAATGGGATACTGACCGAGATGGTACATTGGTGGTTGACGAAATCAAATGCGCCTATCAGCAGATCATTGAGCTAGACTGCCAGGATCTATGCTCTCTTATGGATGCCTTTGAACCTTGTCGTTCAATTGATCGAGGAGTCTTTCCCTATCGAAACCTGCAGCAACCGCCTGATTCACAGCAGCCAATTCTACCTCGAGCACCAGTCATGACACCGCCACGTCGCGGAGTCAGTTGGAACGCTAGTGACGACATAGAGGAGGAGGAAGAGGAAGGATTCGAAATGCAGCTGGATTATCGCGACCCATTCAATGAGGCTCGATTTGCGGCCAACGATGGGGTACGCGACGATAGCCTGGCAGTGCATGGTAGCAGGGCGCAGGCTGATCCTTTGAACTTTCTGGCTGGTATATGCACGCGCATCTCCGAAGCGACGTAATTTATGATGCTTCAAGTCTGATTGATATTTATATTACTAGGATGTTTAATATTTAAGGTAGTCGAGTCATCTCCTTACATATACGTCGCCAAGCCATGCATCCCAGGTCTTGAGCCCACACACAAATAGCAATATCCAAAGTATTCAATGGTCGTGCTTAACCTTACGACCTGTAACCGCGTTCCATACCACGGTCCCTGTCACCACGAAAACCATCGCGGTCTCGGTCCGGGCTCCTGGCACGATAACCTGCATCAGGCGAGTGAGGACGGCGGTCCCGAAAGTCGCGATCGTCATACCGCGGTGGGCTGCGGCTCCCACGGTAAGAAGAACGATCATTGTACCTCGGAGGCGACCTTGAGCGCGATCGTGGTCGACGATCATCCCGGTAGCGCGGGGGACTGCGCGAGCGTCGTTCATAGCGGTCCTCGTAGCGATCGCGACCCCCACCTCCACGAGGAGGTCCACGCCTGTCGCGATCATAGTTTCTGTCTCGGCCACCACCACCACGACGATCCCCATAGCCATCACCGCGACGACCGCCGCCACCGCCACCGCTTGACGCACTCCTGCTCGCGACATACTCCACCGTCAATACCGACTGATCCAACTTGCCGCCGTTCGTCGCTTCCTTGGCCTTGGTCGCTTGCTCAATGGTTTGAAACTGCACAAACGCATAGTTCCGCTTCATATCAATCCGCTGCAACTCTCCAAATGGCCCAAAGAGCATTTCCAAGTCTTCACGCCGCGTCGTGGCTTCGTGAAAGTTGACCACAAAGAGTGTGTCACTTGGAGCAATGTTGCGGCGGCGCTCGTCCTCCTTGCGCTTGACGCGGCCATCACCGCGGGCAAACTCGATGCGCAATGCATTCGAAACTTGAGGAATTTTGCTGAGAGAAACGGTTGACAGAGGTCAAGAAGGATTTGTTTGTGTAGTAAAGGAGAAGAAGGTTGGGTGTGTAAGATCATGGTCAGTAGAAAGTGGAAGCCAATGTGTAGCACATGTAGAAGACGAATGTAGTTCATTGGCTCGACATGACGATGAACAAGAAAAGCTAGTCGGGAGTAGATCGGCCTTAAAAATGAGGAAGGCATTTTACCTCGCTTAAAGGTGAAATATCGTAGTTGCAGTTGCAGCCAGCAAGCACTAGTAGGAGCTGCAGCGTAGGAGAAGACACAGTGGAAACCACGAATATACCACGCCGCAATTATTCGTGGATGACGAAGTAGTAGTAGGGAGCAGCAGCAGCATGATGATGAAGAAGAAACAGACAGACGACGCTCCACTCTCAAAAATGTAGGATTTGTGCTTACACTCCTTCAATCGCCTTGACGTAGGCTTCAATCCGCTCCTTGTCCGCTTCGCTCTTGGCATCCTTCAAGTAGACAAAACAGAATCCTCGCTTGTTGTCGATGCGGTCAACTGGAATGGACTCAAACGTAAGATTCGCGCTGGGTTGAAACGGCAGCTCAAATGTTTCCTTGACAGTTTCCGGCGAGTAGTCCATGAACAAGTTACCGAGAAACAAGGGACGCAAGGCTGCCGATCCAATGACAGGATCGCTAGCACTGACCTCGTCCTTGGGCTGATTCTCCGGCTCGGAAGGCTCGTCCGCCATGGTGGAAGTTCAAAGAAAGTGAGGCAGCCGCGAAACGCAACCAGTTTTGGTGTGAATGACAGACGCTTCGGTAAGACATATGTCGTGTCAGTTACGTCACAAGGCTGTAGTATGAAACGAGTGCCAGTGTCAATAACGTCATAAGGCTATAGTATAAAACAAGTGCCAGTGTCAATAGCGTCATAAGGCTTTAGCAAGAAACGAGTGCCAGTGTCAATTACGTCACCAGGCATAAGCACGAAACGAGTGCCAGTGTCAATTATGCCAGAAAAATCGCGTCGCGTGTTTGCACGACCCGTTGGCGCATTTTTCATGTTCGGCATCCCTGACGTGGCATTCAGAATTAGGCTTCGCGTCGCAATTCCATAACGACACTCGACAGACACCCAAAAGATCTTTCAAAGAACATCTTGACAACAGTAACAAAAAGCAAAAGTAACAAGTACAACCATGGCTTCTCGGACCAACATGAGTACGGAAGATAGGCAGCGCATGTATCAAGCTGCTCAAAAGTGTAATTTTTCATGCCTCTTTTTGGTTTGCACCGTTGCCTTTTCCATGTCGCTATATGCTACGGGTTTTTGCGCGTTTGTCAGCCGAGACGTTGTGTTGCAGCAAGGAAACGACATTGCGAGTGTTTGCGCCAATTTTGACATTCCGCAGGAGCAGTGTACCAGCATGCTTGGTAGTCAAGGCGTTGGTTTCTGGGCATGGGAAATGACACTTCCTGTCGACCAGCAAGCTTGCTTCTCCTACACGCAATATGTCGATGGCATTGGCTACGTCACTCCTCGATTTGACCGCCAGTTTAACAGTGCCAAGGCTTGTCAGGGCGTTGCAGTTTTCTTTGGAGCGCTCGCTTGGTTCACAATGGCCTTTAGCTTGTGCTGCCCCTTGCACAAATCTGGCGGAAAGTGCCTTTCCTTCTACTTTTTCATTGCGTTCTTGTTTCAAAGCTTGGCGTTTTTGATTTTTAAGTCGGATATATGCAAGCCTGGTTTCTTTAACGCATACTTTGGAGGAACGACGCCTGCTGGTATAGAAAGTGTTTCCTGCAGTCGCAATCGAGCGACAAACATGGCCATTGCCGCAGTTGTTCTCTACTTTTACGCCATGTCGTTGGTACCTGGAGCGACGGCGCCGGATCCAATCATTAACTACTTTGGAACGAGCGAACGCCAAGCAGGAGCAACTGCGGAGGTTCCAGAGGCAGCCGAGGCGGACAAGAATGGTGGTGCCGGCGTTGACGACGATGTTGCTTGAATTTTGAAGAAGCAAATGTTTTCAAGTGCTTGTTTAGGAATTGTATACATGTAGTGTCTAGCGGTTTTACCTATCATGAACGTAATCTATTGTCTATTGTATGCTCCAATCAGGAAGATTCTACACGATAACCTATCGAATAGCTGTCGCAGGATCAAAGTGAGAGCAATCATAGCGCGACTCTTGTACTCGTTTTATATTGGATATTGTCGCCCGGCTACATCGGTTTCATCGTTCAACGTGGCCGTGGATGTTGTTGCTTGCTCCTGTACATTGGCTTCCAGGTCGTCATCTGCCTCGCACTCCTTTTCGGGTTGACTGCACTCGTCGCGACTGGCCAGACACATGATGGAGGCTTCATCCACTGTCATTTCCTTGTCCTCGTGCAGTGCATGTCGAGCGCCGCGCTTGACAATCAAGTCACCTCGTTGTATCAAGGTCATTTCGCCCCGCACCTTGCGTTCAATGTCTTCCATTATCCGACCCTGCTTCTGACAAAGTAGCGGCGATATTTCGACAAGACCGTGCAGTTTGCAGCAGTAGGAAAGCTGGGCACGTTTAGTAAGTTGATGCGGCGACTTTGCAAGCTGGTGGTCCGGCTTGTCAATGTCGAGAAAGGTGTTGCGACAAAACGGACATTCCATGTGGTTCAACAGCCATTCCTTGATGCACTCGTGATGGTCTGGCAGTTTACGGGTAAACAGAAAGTGCATCACGTGAGAACAACTTCAAGAGAGAATGTATTGCGCGTTGTTGCCACCCCGAACTTACATATGTGAGAGCACTGCTCATCCGCAGAGCAAGAGATGATTTCGCCAACCAAAAACGATGACATGCAAATTGGACAGCTATTTTCGTCTCCGCATGAAAGTGCTTCTCTAGTCTCGCTGGCGCTGGATGTATCATTTGAATTGGACCGTTTATGTGATAATGGTGAGCGAGGCGGACTGTCATGAGCAGCAGAAGGCGACGCCGATTCAACGTCATGTCCATTGAGTTTCCGGTCCGCCTCCATAATGCGATTGCAGGCATCGTCATGCTTCAAGACTCGCTTGCTAATAAGCCACTCTTCAATGACAGCATATCGATCCTCCTTATTCACTGGCTGAATTGGTTCGGACTGCTGCAGTCGTCGGAGCGCCAAGAGTCGACGCATGAGTCGGTACCTCAGAATGTGCAGCATCAGAATCGTCAGCAGTACACTGAGTACTACTAGCAGTATGGCTAAGACAATGACTCCAACCGAATTGTGTACCTCACGTTGTGGATTGTAAAAAGACGTCTTGGGTGGTGAATTTGACCGTGTAAAATTGGTCAAGTTGAAAATGACGCCAATCTGAAAGTCATCGATATAATCATCGGCATTGTCGTCGCCCGTCTCATTCCTCCAATTTTGGACAGTGGAATTCAGCGTCGATACATTATTAGGGTCTTGAAACGTTAAATTGAATATGCTGGGCATGTTTTACAGTAGCAATAGGTTTAACAGGAGATGCAGCAACGAAAGTGGAGCAAGAGTGCCGACGACGAGTCATGGCGATGCGCAAACCGGAAGCAGTCGGCGTCGCCTTCACGTCGGACCGGTACTGTTACGACCCACATAGCCTTTTTAGGGGTCCGGGCCAATTTCGACATGCATGTCGACGTACAAGTATGCATCTACTACTGTACATAAATGTTTTCACCAGCCTCAAGCTTTGACAAGGAGACGGCTAACATACCGGTACTATCTACCGCATCGTGAACTTTTAACAAAGGAAAGGACAAGTCGAGCCTAAACGCCTAAACTCCGGGCTGAAGATATTGTGGAGCCAATAATATGTGCGACGTCCCGAAGGTTATCATCTTTGCATAGCCCGATAACACCATAGTCAAAGATCATCCGATAAACGGGCATGCGATTCTTTCATGGGGACGCCAAAGGTTCAACGGGCAAACAAGGCCAATCTATCGTCTGCGGCATGCACGCGACGAGATTGAAGCCTTTCTCCGCAAGGCCGAAACAATCACGATCATTGCTGGCCTGACGTTGACACCAAAATTCATTCAGCTAGATCGCGAAGTCAACTTATTGCTTTTCGCGTCGCCATGAGGATCACCATTGTCAAACACCCGAAGGCTCGAGTCAAGAGGCTTCCCAATCTGATCTCGCAATCTCGGTCGGCGCATGTCAAAGCATTTAAGCGCCTTCCATGGAACAATAGTGTTCATAAAGAACCTTCGCGTTTGACTGAGGTGGCAATGTGGCTTAAATAACTTGATGAATGGCCGATAGCTGTCAATATATAAAATGGGTCATTTGTTTCTATCTAGTTTCTAAGTTCCACGACGTACGTACTTTCACTTTCACTATACTATATAATGTACAAAAGTGGAGTATCAATGAATTGCCGACCGAATGCTATCGAACAGGCACGCGAGCGTTCTCAACTTTGACGAATGGGTTCGAAGGCCGCGAATCTCGTGCTCGCTCGTGCTTTGATGGCCGCCATCATCCACCCATCAGCTCGCCGCACAAATCTCAATCCATCCAAGAGTTAAAACGCTCGACTCGAATCTTTGATTCTCTCGTCTATCCCTTCGCTTGTTTACTTGTTTATTATTATGATGCCTCAATACCCACAAGAGGAACGTCGATCCGTCTTACCAACCCAACCTCTGCGGCCCGTCACCCCGAACGAGAACGAAATGTCGGCCTTTGATTCGAGCGGTTCGCTATCCGAGCTCACTCCCAAGATGCATCGGTCGGAAAGCATTCCAATTGCTTCCAACAAGCTGAAACGATCGCCCTCTGAGGTGCAACTATACGAGGAGGAAGCCATGGCTGACTACCGCGACTACGCCATGTTTCAGCGCATTGTTGATGGCATCCAAAAGACCCAGAGTCAAACGCGAGACTGCCGCTGGCGACATGCGAACGACGTGAGTCTTCAACACGTCTACAAGGCGCGTCATGAGGAGAATCGAGGAGAGATGAACAAGGCGATGAACAAATGGGGACTGGCTGACAAGCTTCCAGCCTTTAACCAAACGTCGCTCGTTGGACTCATGAGTCAGGTTTACCCGGACGACGACGCCATGCCTTTCACACTCGAGATGTAACATTCCTTCTCGATCCACCGACTCCTTCATTTACCTTGATGCGCCTTTTTGCTGCTCCTTATATATCATTTACAATACAGTTGCATATTTCGACGGTTTCCAAGCGGTTACAATCGACGCGACTTGAGACGACCAACACGTGGCTTCTCACTTCGCTAACGAGCTACGTCTAACGCAATAACTACAATTAAACTATAATAGTTGACCAGACTATTTTTACATTCCTATACCTTGCTCCCGTAGGCCTTAAAAAAACGCCTTGAATCTCGTCTAGCGCGCCTCGAGTCGAACAGATTCGGCAAGAGGCCCGTTCCAGTGTCTTGGTTCAGTCACGGTTCATCGCGACCACTCATTTCAAAGGCTTCGCGCATGAATCAGCGAACGACATCACGCCACGCGGCCCGTGTCAGCTCCATCAACACACGTGTCAACGCACGGAACAGCACAACACCTGGAATACTTCAACGGAACGCACCAATGACCGCTCCATGGATTCAAAGCAACCAATCGAAACATAGTTTGAAGCCTTGGGCAGTTGCGGGTTTGATGTGTGTCTCAATCGTGGTTTCTCCGTGATGTTGTGTCTGCTATTGAGACCTTTCGCGGTTTGGTCGTTGGAAACGAGTGGTCCAGAGCATTCACACATGACAGAGCGGCAGCTTCCGGGATATCTTGGCGAAACGAGACTATCGTTCCAACGGCTAGAAACATCATCTCTTTCTTAGGCGACGCGTAGGCCAAAAACACGTGCGGTGGTAGATTCTTGGTCGCGGAATGCAAAAGCGCAAGTACGAAAAAGGTAATGGAGACTGACGCGGGAGCTTCATATTGAAAGGGCTGATATATGAGGTGCGGCCCGGCTTACCGCTTATAGTAGCGGCGCGACTATGGTACAGTAGCCTGTTCATGTACACAACATGTGCAAATTGCAAGGTCGCATGTTTGGCGCAGTATGCTAAGTCGAAGGACGAACAGCGAACGAGACAAGGCTGTCATATAGTACGGATGGAGCTAGGGCTTGGTTAGTACAAGCGATCATCACTACCATGTTCCCGCCATGCAGTATGCGGGCTGTCCATTGTCACCGTTCCAACATATACGCACCAACTGCAATAAGCAGCCTTTTATCGTCGTAGCGTTGGCTGGAAGGCAGCCACCCAATCCACACTCGCTCGTCGCTCGGTCTTTTCGGCTCGACAACTCGTTCATGCCGGTGTCTTGCTACCGGTACATGGAAACAACCGTCATGCGCGTCGTGGAGCGCAATAACCGTATGTTCACCAATTGCGAAACGCTAGTCTACAACCAGTATAGTCTTCACACAACGGTACCAAAGTTTGGGGTAGCGCATTGCTTTAACATCCAGCAAGCTTGTTATAGAAACGGTTGATAGTTCAGAACACTAATCTCGTTAGCGTCAGGCTTTGAATCTAGATCGATAGAGGTCTTTCTTCACAACTTACTTTCAGATTGATGGCCTCGATCTATCTCCCGCGAGAAGCTGAAGTGTGTTTTTTCTGCCGTAGTCCATCTCGTGGCTGCATCCAGAAATTGCAAGTCTATCAAGATACCGATGAAAGTCGTGATATGCAACGAGATGCCCAAGGAGGTAGAAGCCTTTGCTTTGTCTCGCTGGATTGATTTGCCAAGCGGATTTGGTCGATGGTTTGGATCGAAGAAGGGAAACTGATCGGATTGCATCGACGTGGAGGAGCGCGTGCTCGAGCCAATGCGATCTGACGTCATCAAAAAGTCGCATGCGACACGACGTTTCGTCTCCCAACGGAATTCACAGTTCACGCGACGACCTTCATTCGTCTCCTTCACCATGGTGCCCACTAACAAGCGCAAGGGCGAGTCCGACACCATGACGTCCCCGAGCAGTGTGGCTGTGAAATCCGGAAGCGACTGGAAGTCGGTTCAAGCCAAGATGAATGCTCTCAAGCTCGGCCCGATCGACGACGATAAGTTCACCAGCCCTCGGTCCATTACGGATCAACTCTGGCAGGCGAAGGAGGAATCCATGCTCAATGAAGCAGCCAAAATGCAGTCGGAACTGGACCGAATGATCAATGATGCAGCTTCTGCTAGCGAACTTGAGTCGGATGCTCTCTATGAGGCGCAGAAGAAGGTGATGTCGCTGACGGCGCAGCGAGACACTTTGCAAATGGATGTCAATGATGCAGAGCAGGAAATTATGGCACTGACCGATGAGATTGCTCGCAACAAAGAGCAAGCCAAGGATATCAAGGAAGAAACTATGCGCCTGCAACATGAGCGCGAGCAAGAGCTACTCATGGCTACGTACAAGCGATCGCTTCTAGCCAAATGCACCGGCATCACTTGGAATGATGAGGAGGAAGATGTCCTTTCAGGTATTGTGGTACGTATAACGCGTAACTGAATCTGTGTTATGTGAAATTAACTGAATTGCTGATACCTTGTGCTTGCGACATGCGACGCAGGATGTTGCATCGGGTGAAACTTTTCGAAGTTTTTCAGTCGATCCAAAGGGAATGACACCATTCGAGTTGGCCAATAAACTGTGGTCAATTATGGACGGCGAAACTGAAGGAGCAACGGATGCCGAGGAAGGATCGTGAGATTTTAATGTGCCGGTGGCAGGTCAGAAGGATGGAGGTCGTCTCGACTCCGCATAGTCAAACTCGTAAAACGGTTTAGCTATTCATTTACATACAAAGTACTCCATGGCATTTTCGTACCAGGGTTGACCTTTCGACAAGCTCAATTCAAACTGTTCTGTATGAACTACTACTCCTTCGTAGACTCTCAGCATACTGCCTCTTGTGTTCTCGGCGCTCGCTTGAAGAAACGCTTCTTAAGCAAGCGAGCCAATGGCTTTTTCACGGCACCCTCCATGCCAGCAACAGGACCATTTACCTTGTCATCCAGTTCTGCCGTAGTTGCTCGAAAATCTGTCTTCTTCAAGTTGGTCCAATCGTCGAATGAAGCGATTCGATGCAAACTATGTTTTTGCAATGTACTGAGATTCGCAGTCTTGTCGGACAATGCCGTAAGCTCAGTGACTGAGTGCGACCTTCGCATACGCAGAGCTGCTTTAATACGGTTCTCGCAAAGTGTTGGGGATTCGACAAACACATCATGCTCGCTCGGAGCAGCCGTGTGCATGTCATGTAACGACGGCGACACGTAGTCGGCTTCCCACGCATTCTGTAACATACTATCAACCTCATCCCTGTTTTCCTTACTGTCGAAAGCAGCATTTACCTCAAAAAGGCGGTCCCTTCGCTCTTCAAATGACAAATGCCGCGGCCAAACGTAGTGACCTTGTCTCGAATGGTGTTCATAGTCGATATCCGCAATTCGCTCCGTTGCAGACTCCCAACTCAACCCGATTGGGAATGTTGTCATTGGATGGACTCCGACGACCACACTGTGCTCACGAACGCGCACTTTGTCGTCAAACGATACGGTCCGTCGACGGTTGACAATGGCTTCGTCGATAGTAGCGGCCTTGTCGAGCTCAGGTTCAATTTCTGGTGCGAGTTCCTCTTCGCTTTCTAACAATAAATTGCTCTTAACATCGCCTAAGTCTGCAGTCGTTACTGTTGAACTGTCTGACATTGGCTCGACGGAAGGCTTGGCGTGGATTTTTCCTTGCTATAATTCAGCAATCCAATTGTGTTAATGTACGCTTGTCGTGGCTGCGAATATGGTGCACATTACTTCTACGAATAAGTATACATGATGAAAGGCCTTTCGCCATCAGTACGATCGAATCATCGTTGATTGCGAAGCGGACGATTGCTTCGCTTGACATGACATGCATCCCTTGCAAGGAATCATGAAATCCGTCGACTACAAAATGACGGAAGAAACAGCCGAGAAAGAAGAAATGTCATTTGTGACGACCTCGCCAAACAAGCCCGCGTCGCACCAGCACTGCTTCATGGTCGTCGATTTTGTTCTGCGGATCATCGCTGCGACCATCACAGCAGCACATCATCCATTTTCTTGATACAATTATCCGATCGAACTGCGTGATCAACAACAGTCGGATAGAGACGATAAGCCGTTGAAAGATTAGACAGTAACCCGACCACATATTTCCGTATGATGAGCATGTCCGACTCCAGTCTCATCTTTCGCACGGCGCTCATGCCGGCCTCGCAAGCCGTCGCCTGGTATTTGGTTCTTCGACAGCGGCCACTACTTGCTCAAGTATGGAAGATTGCCTTGTTCTACTGCATCTGGGCGCTGCATAACAAGTATGCGGATGGCGTTACTCAAGAGCTCGGTCAGTACTCGATGGGATTGTTGGCGTTGGCTGCATATTTCAATCATCGTCGGGCTTCCATCGCTGCGACAGTTCTTGTCCTCATAAACTACCTACTGGCGCTGGGAATCATATTGAGCCTGACTGCTCACGACATGGCCATGAAAAGTAAGAATCGCGACGATTGGTTGGGAATGACGTGGGCGCACACGTTCCAGCTTTACGTTTTGTCAAATTTGGCCTTGTGGACGTTAGTTCTCGTAGAACTGATGCAGCAACCCACACCATTGGAATATAGTGTAATCAATGGCGAGTGAACGTCAGACGGACATATGATGTAAGCGGCGCATTTCCACTTCTTTTGAATTGGAAACAAGCGAGCGTGTGCGCTCGTTCACTGTTTTCTCGTGCGCGATGAGCTGCCAACAAAGCCATAGCGGTTTTTAAAATATATATTGTTATCGCATACAAGTTTCACCATAATCGATCGTTTACGATGTATAATTGACGCTCGTTATTGTATGCTGCTGCGGTAGTCGTTGGCTTGCTAGGTGGTGCATAGCTTCGCGTGACATCTAGAGAACAGCGGGATCCGCATTTGCTACCGCATGCAATGAATCAGCGGAGGTAGCTGATTATATATAATACCTATCAAGCAAGTAAAGATAATGCTTTGAGCAACACAAACCAATGCCTAAAATCATAGGGGCCATGATTGATTCACCGAATGAATATCTCAGATTGATAAAAGGCTAGCTTGCTTCCCGGAGCAGACCAAGTTAAGATTGTCAACAGCAGATTGCACCATGGTAGTATATTCAAATAATGCCTTCTACAGTCGGGAATAACTCAGAGAGCTACATGACGATACCTATTTTTGTCGGATACTGGCTCGGGTACCGTACCGGTGTGACGCCGACAGGACAGACTCCAGGCGTGCACCAATGCGACGACCAATGCGCAGCGCTTTGAGCCAAAAGCTTGAACGACGAGGCACATTGCAACCAAGCGACCATGGCGTCCCTTCCGGTGAATCCGTACGCCAAGTCGTCTATCTCGTCCAGTACAGGCATAAGAGACCCAGTTAGTACATCCAAAGCACTTATTACAAAGGAAAATGAGACCAAGCAGCTCCCTCTTTCCATGCCGACCAAGCCATCACCTGTGCCATCAATCAGTCCTCTGTTGCCAGCCAATAAACCAATCGACAAGAAAATCAAACTCAAAAATGATATTGAGACTCTCAAGCGAATGAACGAGGCCAAGAAGAAGCAACTCGAACTCGAAAAGCAGCGCAGAAAGGAGGAAAAACGACAGCGAAAACTCGAGGCTTTGCGCAAGGAGCAGTGCGAAAAGAATGGCATTGAGTACGTTCCACTGCTGGTAAAAGCAACAGTAACAGAGACTTTATCATCTTCTCCTGTCACTTCATCGAATGCGGCGACTGCAGTTCCTGGTGCCTCGTCAGTCGCACTTCCGAGCAACCGAGTATCCTTGTCGCCAATGGCTGCTGCACCACCACCGCAAGACGTGCCGCACAATCAGCAACCAAATATAACGACAAGCATTGCTGCGCATGCTTCCACGATAGTGTCTTCTGGTAGCGCTTCTGCTTCTCTTGGTACAGATGCAATGCATGTTCTTCGACAGTCGCCTGTGCCAGCCAGCAATCATCCAATGCAGCCACCAATCTTGCCAATATACATGCCCGCTTTAAATCAGCAGTTTGCTCATCCGCCATATGGGTATCATCCATTTCAGCCAAACCCGTGGATGCAAATGCACTTTCCGCATCCTTCAATGCAGTTCTTACAGCCTCACTCTGCATCGATGACGCAGCCGCAGGCGCCGCCAATGCATTCATTTCCAACGTTCGGTCCGACTCCCTTTGGACATCCCATGGCTGGGACAGCCGTATCTCAACCGATGCATAGCTACTCTGCAATCCTACCAAAGTTGGAGTTGAACAAGGTTCCGTCTCCGTCTACCCGTAGTAAAAGCAACGTTCCAGCTGCGTCCGTCGATCGACTTTCCAGTAAGCTGCTCCAGCCGCCATCTCCCTTTGCAATCTCGCACTACTGGCTTCCAGATGTAGTAACAATCATCAAGCGTCCAACTGATACTTCCTTTGGCATGACACTCAGAAAGAAGGATGCGTTGGCATTGATAAATGCTGACGCAAATGAAAATGAAAGTACTACGCACGACCACAACGGCAATGACATTGAAGCCACGCATGCGTCAACAAAAGTCGAGAAGCGCTTCTATGCCTTGTCCATTGACCGCTGCGAGGAGCAAAATGCCCGCCATGAAGCGTCATTGCCTGAAGCCAAACTCACGCTGTTACAAGCAGACGATATCATACTTTCCATAAACGGACGGACCACCAGCGATTTGACATTCGAGGAAGCGATTCAGCTCATCAAAACTTGCTCCACGACGGACGCGCAAGGAACTGTAACATGTAAATTGACACTTGCTCGACGCAAAATTGTCACGCCTTTGACGACTATTGAAATGGGAGCGTACAGCTCATGCGTGATCAAGGCTTTGGCTGGGCTCAAGCGCGTTGCTTTGGGAAAGAATGAGATACCAGACGCGGATCTAATATTGGATCCAATGCTATGCTCTCGGAATTTGGAACAGCTGCGATTCGAATGGGAACGCATGCGATCTCAAATGCAGGTTGTCATGACGCAAAAGGCGACGGAACACTGGAAAGCAACGTGGGCCAATGAGTCGTTGGAGATTCGGCAGCAGTTTGGAGTTGAAAAATTCATGTCTGACTCCCAACGAAGCACACTACGAGCGGCTACCAAGCCCGCCACAGGTTGCCAGTGCGGTGCCGCCGATCACAAGTACGTATACGACGTCAAGTGTCCCCTATACAGCAACCTTCGGCATTTGTCCAAGCAACAAAGCACCGAGCCAGTACTTACCATGGAGGAGGAGATGAAGCGCATGAAAGCTATTCTTCCGGCATCTAAAGATCTTAAGACTCTCGAGAAGGCATACAAGGATCGTTTCATTCGAGAGCAAGTCGACAAGAAATTCACTCAGAGGGAAGAGGATTTCATATCGGAGATGGAAGAGATTCAAATCCGAGACCTGAAACAAGCTGTCCGTTCTCCCAAAAGCTTGACGGCCGTGGTTCTTTCTGCAGTGTTTGAAGTGTGTCCAGAATTCCTCCAAACGCCACATACCGGCTCCATGTTTGTTCAATCCGCCGACGTTGAAACGCCTGCTTCGAGCGAGCTATCCAGTCATACTACCGGAGGATTCGATGACGAAGTCGTCGACGACGACGATGATGATGTTCCATTAGTGCAACTGGCGAAGCGGCCACGGACGGAAGCTAACAAGACACAAAAAGGGGGGACTTTGCAGGTCATCCGTCCGAAATTTCTTGCCAAACTGCTTCACACTATAAGTCATAAATGGGGCCATTTGTATAGCGAACCTGACAACCCCGACTATATTTGGCGTTGGGAAATATTCCACTGCGGGAACGACGAAGAGTCAAAGGGCTGTCGGAAGGAGTTTGCTCGAAACCCTCGTGCACCTGGCGGACTTTGTCTAGAAAATATTCGGTTCGTAATTGATGAGATCGTCATAAAGGCATTGGAGAGCGATCACGTAGAGGAACGTTCACGGGCTTTAAGTCTATTGTCAATGGTCATTTCTCCAACTGTATCAGGTGTGACGGACGAGCTGCTCTCGTTGTGCAAGTCGGGCGTCCTTCGACTTGATGACGAAGGCATTCCAGTACCCACGCATGACTGGTGGGCGCATGTCGACCTTATAATGCTTGAGGATATGCATCAGCATTGGGGAAACAAACCGGATCCGCGGGGTTTGTGCGGGATCTCGAACAAGATGAGGAAAGCGCTCGGGCGTAAGTGGCAGCGCAATTCACTAGGATGGTCGTTCACGAACAATGTCGAGCAGACTGTCTTCGACTTCTACGATTACGATGAATGGCGTGATGGGTTGGAGTTAAAAATGACTTCCAGCATGAACTTCGTGCAAGGTGTTGGAAGGTTTGGTATTTAAACACAGTACGCAACTTCTTTAGCCAAGGACAACTAAATATATTCTTATCAGCTACGAGTAATTGTACAATGATGTTCATCGCACAAATTCCGGCACAGCGCGACAACTTCTTGACTGATATTAGTCACAATCTCACAATTTCGAGCGTAACGATTGGTATTGCGCGTGCCGGGTCCATAGTGGGCATTCAGAGTCGTTGGCTTCGCAGTCTCATTAAGTAGAGCAACCAGGTGGATACTACAGCATTTTCAGCGTATCTGATGGCATTCAATGTCGGCAATGTAGCATCAATCGCTTCCAAATTAGCCTTTCAGTGCTTCGCCAAGGCCCTGCCTAATAGTATTGCCAAGTTGTAACGCATCATGTCAACGTATTCAACGCAACATCTTTACTTGTTTTCACCGGCATTCCACTCGTTGACATGAATTCCGCATGCACCGTGTCGACTTGTCGAACGATACATTCTTAGTGTGGTTCTTGCGACGATGAGCGAATTTTCAAACAAGTCGTCTATGACTGGCGTCCGCGCTGATGCAACTCCGGCGTCCAAAACGCCACATAAATCATGATCTCATTCATATTCAGACGAGCTGTATATATGCTTCTTCGCAGCTTGAGATTTGCGCAGAAGGAAAAAGGCTGCTGCTCATGAGCTCGGTAGGTGTATATTTCTCCAGACTCGAGCACTGCATCAACTGGTGGTTTCCCAGAGCCTTCTTCACGCAAATTTGCGAAACTCGTTCCTCGAATGCACATCAAAATACCATATGTGCAAAGTATACGAATGCTGGGACGATGTTTGTTTAAAGAACGACGACAAGAGCGGATCTTCATCGTCGTCGTCGTCGCCTCGCCATTTTGCACGATCGTTAAGTACACAATAGCGTCATAAGGCAATAGTGTAAAACGAGTGCCAGTGTCAATCACGCCATAAGGCAATAGTGCGAAACAAGTGCCAGTGTCAATTGCGTCATAAGGCAATAATACGAAACGAGTGCCAGTGTCAATTACGTCATTAGGCAATAGTGTGAAACGAGTGCCAGTGAAAACTGCGTCATGAGGAAACAATTTGAAACGAGTGCCAGTGAAACGTCATAAGGCAATAGTGTGAAACAAGTGCCAGTGTCAATTACGTCATACGGCAATAATACGAAACGGGTGCCAGTGAAAACCGCGACACAAGGCTTAAGTATGAAACGAGTGCCAGTGAAAACTGCGTCACAAGGCTATAGTATGAAACGAGTGCCAGTGAAAACTACGTCATTGGATCAAGCAATAACGGAGGCCACTCTCATGCATTCTATCGCGACCGCAAAGGCGGCTCGGTTCGCGACATGGATAAGCAACTTTGTACATGTTAACGAAGTTATCTACTACTAACAATAGCATTATGGTGCTGCGTGCTCGGAAGAGCAGTCTTTATGGATCACAAAGCTTTTGGAGAGGGTCTCGCCGAAAACAGCATCAGCGCTAAAAGAAATTCGCCACACTTTATATTCAGTTGCCAACAAATAATGCTTCGACTACATGTCTCTTGCAACTTGGTGCGGCGACGTTGATTGTCTCTGGCATCATGGTGTATACAAGATTGTTCGACTCTGCAGACAGTGCGTCGTTGCGACATATTCATGAAGTCGAAGGAGTCAGTAATCTCAAACTACATGGTGGTTCTTGTGTTTGCATGTTTGAAGAAACGAGCCGAATCAAATGAAGGCTGCAAGCAAGGTTTGGTATCGAAAGACCTTGAGTGCGAAAGTCTTGATCGAATGCACCCATGGGTTTGGAAAATGCACATTGCCAATCTTTTCCTTGGCAATATTTCTCGGACACTGCGAATGACGCTTGGAGCTGCGTATAACTAGAGCAACTGTTGTTATCGCCTTTTGAAGATGCCTACCGGTAGGTTGGCTGCGGCGCGCTCGTGTTGTCGCCCTACGCCTTCCTTAACTTTGCGAAAAGAAAGGATTGCACAAGCATCCAGCAACAAACGAGGCCGAGTTTTGCAGTAATATTGAAATGAAATGACCATGATGAGTGCGATACGTTTTTTCATGTTTGAAAAGCAGGCATGCTTGGGCACGGTCATTGACAACCGTGGTCGACTTTTTCTGATGACAGCTTTATCCGTTTGACGAACCATCAACCCAATAGCTCGGTTGCAGAGCCTTTTATGAATGTATTGACTCTATTCGCCTTGTCTGCACAAACACACAAGTCGTCGTGATAAATTGCAGCTTGCTCAATGCTGCATGAAGAGAGCGGCGCAGCTGCTACTGGCGCGAAATGCGCGTCCAAAACATCACGCAAAGCAACATTTCGGTAATGCGTTACTGATTAGATGCGACACGTTTGACCTGTACAAGAGGTGCGGGATGAATCCGCTCAACGCATGGCGCGCGATCGTGGAATTAGCGCGGTACTGGCCATTTCCGTAAAGAATTGCTGGTCTACTCGTTGCTTTAATTGCCTTCGCATTCCTTAATCTATCATGGCGAGCCATTTGCAAAAGCATCATCTTGTTTCCGGCGTCGTGGCGGTCTTACTCATCTGGTGGGTGGCGCAGTTGACGGAAAATGGCTTGCGCTCTCGCCGGCCGTTAGTTGACGTCGTCGTGGACGAGTATCAGTTCGACAATCTGCAACCAATTCTTCCTCCAAGCAAAAATTCAACGATTGATGCAATAACGACGGCGAGCAAGAGCAGAAGCTGCTCGTGCGAGAATTCAGACGCGCCGTGGGACTGCTGTCAGCGGACGATTCGATCCTCGCACAAGATGGGCTACACTTTGACGCGCGATTTAATGCGAAAGATAAAGTTGCCATCATCATCGCTACTTAATATTCTAGTGACGCAACGCAAGCGCTGGGAGCTGCCTGCGACTGATCATCGAGACGTGGTCGTGGTTCGCGATGTTTACGATGCTTTGGTGTCTGGCTACTTGTATCATCAATCCGGACGAGAATGCTCATTGGATGCATTTGGCGTGCCGCTACGGGAACAATTTGGCATAAACTCAACCGCATACGTATCTAACATGAGTACGGCCAGCTCAAAACGGTCTCGCTTTTTTATGAGTTCCGATTGGGAAAAGTACATGAATCGCACCGCGCTCGAGCCGTCGAAGCAGGGTCGAGACCTTTGCACCTATCTTCAAGAAGAGTCGGTCTTGGACGGAATGCGAGTGTACATGGATGTAGCTTTTGGTCGTTGGTACGATGGTCTTTCAGACACGCTTGATTTGATGCAATTGCCGGTTGCGAGTACAAAGATGCTGTTCATTTGTTATGAGGAATTGTCGGATCCAGACGCGACAGCCTACACGATGCGTCGCATGCTGGAGTGGTTGTATCCTGTTGAAATTGGCAAAGATGCTTTACCTGGCTACAATGACTTTCAACATGCGACACTGGCAGACAAGAAGATTGGTCATGGGACGTCGAACGGAACCGAAACGAGAGTGGAACTCAAAGCAATTGTCGCATGGCTTGACGAGCACCTCTTTAATAAAATGGTGGCCACGTTGCAACAAAAGCATGGGTGTCCGGGCTATTTGCCTCGCGCGGTGGATGATAGAGACCCTTGTTAAGAAGCAAGATAGATAATGCTATGTTACGGAGTGAAATTGTGTTTTATTGCTACCAATATTAACGATATTTATGGTCGAAGGGATTTTCCATCATCGTGCCGTTGCCTTGGACGCCAGAAGATTCTGGTCATCGACCGAAAAAAATTCTTGGAAGTAACGTCTTACTTGTTCCCAGCAGCTTGGACTCGCCATAGATCGAGCCAAAAGAGCCATGGACCGAGCATGCTGCTTGCTGTACAAATGTACGTACGATTTGCCAAGGACAAAGTCAAGCGGCGCCTGGACTGGCTCGACATCCAGAAATTTTAGCAAGCTATTCATTGTCGTATTGTAGTCGGTCGCGTAATCCTCGTAATGAACCATCAAATGTGGTAGCTGGAGCTTGTCGACGAGTTGGATGGCGAGATTGTGCCATTGTATGTAGCGGAACAAGTCGGAATGGCATGGAACCTGCGGCATCAGCTGCAACGTTTCGGCTGAAAAGTAGCTACTGTTGGACGCCTTAGCAAACTCAGCATCCATGTAGCTACACCAGGACAGAATACCTGCCTCGGTATCATTGAACGTGTTCAAAAGAGAACTTGGAAAGCCAGCCATCCGCCGATCCTTGACGCCAAGGTGCATACGTGCAACCATGTTATCAAAAGGATTGCGGAATACGTGAACTGCTTTCTTTGGAATAGTTTCATTGTATTTGTGCACGACGAAGACTCCGTTTTCGTTTCTCTTAGTCGAGACGCATCCCATTTGAAAAGCGCGTAGCTTCTTTTTCGATTGGGTCTGATTGCAGACATCGCAGTATCCAGTGCAATGTGTTTTTACCAAAGTGTATTTGCCAACTTCTCTTTGCGGATCAAGGATAAATGGGCCATTCGGCAGATCGGGCAACAGAGGTAGCGACTGGTTCGCTTCCATACCATGGTTTGTAGCCTGCGTCATGTTTGACATGTGTTGAATGTTTGTTATTGTATACGATGTACCACTATTAGGAAAGCTCATCAACCAGGCAATTTTCGTTCGTGGCGATGTTGATGGCATTAATAAGCCTTCTCCACTTGCAGATGCATCATCGTCCGTACCATCATCAACATCATCATCGTCTTCTCCTTCCAACTCCTCCCCGTCATCGTCGTCGCCTGCATCGTTGATTGTTGCTTCCTTCTGCTCTTCATCAATGATCCCAACCGCAATATTGTCCTCTTCGCTAGCAACGTGGTCGTTCGCGGATTGCTGGATACCTACTGCACCACTACTCAAATTCTCCTTGAATCCAAACTGATCATCGTCGAAGTAGTGCCGCAGCTTTTTCCACAACTGCATCGTCGACAAGTACTTGACTAGCTCGCGCGCATGCGCAACGTCGTCTCGGTTGAAGAAATGGCGGTACTGCTTGCCAGTGATAAATGGTTCCGGTTCGACCACGCTTGGGAGCTCCAAAAACTGGTTCAATTTTCGCACCGTGTGGTCGTAATTGTCAGAGTAGCTTTCGTAGTAAATGTCATGCACCGGAATCTCCATTCGTCCTACCGCCGCCATGGCCAGGTCGTGCCATTGGATGTAGCGAAACCAGTCCGAGTAGCATGGCACCTTGCGAAACAGTGCTTCCAGTTCCGGTGTAAATGGCTGGATGCCCTTGTTGTGTGCGCTCGTTATAAATCCTTTGTCGATGAAGTTGCACCAAGCCACCATGCCCTCCCGACTGTCTTGAAAGGCTAGGTCGTCGGGCTTGAAAATGCCCAATGTTAACCGGCGTTTTGATCCCAAGTGCTTTCGCGCCACGAGATTGTCAAAGGGCGAGCGAAAAATGTGAACCGCTGTTCGTAAAGGTGTAAAGTGTCAGATATTTTGGTGGCCAACACTGGTATTTCTCAGCAAAGTGCCATGCACATCGCTTTGAATTCTCACTCACCCTTGACCGGTTCATATCGCTGCGATATCTTTGTTAAATTCGGCCAGACTCCCTTTGTAACAATTCGACAGCCTTCCTCGAACTGATCCAACGCTCGGACAGTATCCATGGTTTGACAAGCGTCGCAGTACGCTGTGCAGTGCGTCTTGGTTAAACTGTACTTTGGAACTTGCAAGTTTGGTAAGAGCAAATACGGACCATCCGGCAGATTGGGCTTCACTGGCACCAAGCGACCCGCTGTTTGAATGGCTTCGGCGGCGTAGTTGGTGGCAGTCGTCATGTTACTTGTCCGGCGGACATTGTTCATCGTGTAGCTTGTACCGCTATTTGGAAAAGATACTAGCCACACAATGTCCGATGTAAATTCGGGTTGGTGCGGCCCGAGTTGCGTCAACGCCTTTGCTTCGTTTGCTTTATCAATCCCTCGATCCTTCATCTCAAAAGTCTCAGTCAGCCGCAGCTCATGCACATAGTTTCTAATAAATGGCCAAGTGTCTCGACTCGCTAGTCGCTTGATGAGTTTGGCCATGCTTGATAGCTCCATCTGCGTAAAGAAGCGCGCGTATCTTTCACTGGAAGCGTCGAATGGCAGTGGCGACGACGAGGCAACACCTTTCAAATTCAAAAACGATAGTAAGTCGCGATTAGTATCCCGCAGCGATTCGTCATTGGTGGCATAGTCCTCGTAGTAAAGGTGCATGACTGGCACATTGGCGCGAGTGGCAACTTGTAGCGCATGATTGTGCCACTGCACGAGACGAATCAAGTCAAAGACGCAAGGAACGTTTGCCGCGAGTGCGCTCCAACTTGTTTCATCGTCGTCGTCGAGCCATGAGAGTGCCTTTTGTATCATTTTAGTGTTGATTGCAGTCGAGGCATTGCTGCTACTTGTCCCGCCAATCGCATGACTCTTCGAGTAGCTGCACCAGGCCAAGACTTTGCTTCGCGTTGCTTTCTTGAACGAGCCTTCTGACCCGTGGCTGTGCATGCGCGATAGTATATTATCGAGCGGATTTCGCCAAAGATGTATAACACTGCTCACAGTATACTGGGGCGGAGTGACTGGCGTCTGCCCCCTTTGTGGTTGCTTGCGTTGCTCCGTTCTACACAATCGTTCAAACTCGTCAAAATCTGCTTCCTCTTCATGTACATGGACGCAATTTTCGCAAAAGTTTGTGCAATGTGTCTTGACTAGTAAGTTATCGGGAATTGGCAGTGATGAGTTGTAGAGGTAAAAACGCGGAGCATCTGTTGCAGCATCATTTTCATGGGGGAGCAGGCGCGACGAAACGTCCGAAGCATAGTCGTCGGAGAGCGATTGCCGCTCCTGCTGCGGAGCGTTCCTTGCTGTAGCACTCATTTGAACCAAGTGACTTGCTTCCACGTAGCTGACATGCTCGTCGTCAACTTCCGTTTCGTAAATGGTTGCCGTGGATTGCTGCGTCAAGTGCTGAATGTTTTGGAGCGTATAGGTCGCTCCTGAATGAGGATACGACATGAGCCAAGTAACTGAAAAAGTCTTTTTGACTATTCGCTTTTTGTTGTTATTTTGTCGTTGGTAGACTGATGCTTCACTTGTAGTGGTTGTTCGTCGAAGGCGCAATCCATAGTCGGGTAGATATTTGTAGCTACTTGCAGATGCTGCTGCCGATGCAGTCAGACTCATTGCCATGCTCCCACCTTCATCTCGATCGCCCAAAACGATCAGCATCTGTCTCGAAACATGAAAACTGCATAAGGCAAAGAGTAAAGCCATGCCATAGCCCATGCATCGAATGATTGCCGTTGCATCCGAGGACAAGGTGCGAGGAGATGAGGGTTGCTGCTGCTGCTTGGTGCCAGCATTATGGTCTCGTTTCATGGCAACCAAGACTACGCAATCGGAGCAATATCTCCTTTGGTAGGCGCTTTGTTATGCAGCAGCAATAAGAATGGAACCTCAGACTGATTAGCGAGCAAGGAGCAGCAAGCAAGGGAATGTGATGGATGTATCCTCGGCGTTGGAGGGGCGCAGCGCGCATGGTGATTCGCTCTTTGTGTGAAACGTCACGCGGTAAAAAGGCGTTAAATTATTTAAGTCTTACCATCCAATCAGCGATTTGTCAAAACCGGTGCGACAGCAATGCACCTCGGAACGATTCGCCGCGCCATCGGCCATTGACCCCATCATCATGCTCCCATGAGGGTCGAAGTCAAGGGAAGGTATTGAGGTTAACGCATATCATACTCTACATACTCGATCAATTGGTTGATTTCATGACTTTCTGGACGATGGAAATCATTTCGGCAGCAGCAATAGCAGCAGCATCAACTTCACTCTCAGTCGCCACAAGTCAGTTGTGCGATTTTCGTTTAAAAATTGCGGCAAGCAATTTCTAATCAAAACTGCGATATCAAAGGCTTCACTAGCGTCAATCATTTGAACGATATCGTTCCACCAATCATCGGCAGCGCGAATTCATTGGATAACGAACGCCTATCCCTTGTCCTTACTTCGATGGAGGAGTACTTGCTGATTGCATTAAAACAGCGAAACGAAACAGCATCCAGAGTGCTGGAATGAATGAGTGCATGCACGCATGTCTATCTTGTGCAATGGCGTCATATATCTTGTTTTCTTTTCAATTCAATACAACATGAGACACTTTGGCAAGAGGAGAACGACAAGTGGCCGCAAGCTATAGTAACGGATATGGCTGCAACTGCTACATGCAATGTCTAGTCAACTGCTGCCACCACGGAGCTTTTCATGAGTAATACGAAGGCTCAGGCATTTACTGGGATTGAAATGGACATAGGTTTGTGAGGACGTGCCTCCTTGCTACGAATTTGACGCTGCAAATGAGAGAGACAAGGAGCTTGATCGGCGCGAATGGGAGTCGGACGCCGGAATGGCCAAAGCAGCGTACGAGGTTTCGTACAAACAATGGGAGTGACAACATTCAAGTATTGGAGCAAACAACAATTCACCGCGTCTTCGCAAGCACGCAAGAGTTGTTAAAACGCGTGTTTGTATGGCATGGGAGCTCCAGACCATGCGAAGCAAGTTGGCATCCAATCATATTGGCCTGGCTTTTGTGTTGTTAGAGATTGCTCAAGCAAAAACTCGGGAAAGACGGCCAAGACTCGTCCGGCGAGCAAACTGTCGCATGGAACAATGTCAATGTTAAACTTGGCGAAAAACTGTACATGAAAGAAGATGGAGTGGTTTGAGTTCGAGGCGAATGCAAGCGATATAATTAAATGGCTTGGGCGCAAATAAATGACACTCCAAACTTCGTACTTTGCTAAGGTGAGGTTACAACGATTATGTTGCGAGCGCTGGAGCTTTGTCTTTTAACGGAATGATGAAATCTGAGTCTACTGCTCAAACGGTGAATGCATCCAATGGCGGCACGCACTTCATCAGTGACGGGTTCAAGCGACGGGAAGGAAACAAGAAGCCCAAGCCAGGCCGACTATGACGACAGCAGTCTATCACCAACGAAAACTTTACAGTTGCAGCATAGCCAGCTACGCAGATGCAGCCCTTGGCGGATATTTGGGTGCTCGTCTAGAAACAATCTATCTACCAAAAGCTACTTAACCATCTTACGATGCGATTATGTTAAATGTCGTCCAGTGCCGATAGTGAAATTGGTTTGATTGTTTTGTACGAGTAGGAGACTAATTTGTTGGTCTCGTTGTTGCCATTCCTGATCGACAGCCAGCCAGCTTTGCGACGAAAAACAAAGTAGATAATACTCTATCGAGTTAACGATAATTGGGCACTGTTTGGTTCGCAACTTTGCTGCCGATTGTCAACTATTCGTTCAGTCAAGGAAGGGTGATCGGCTTGGGCGTCAGCGTCAATCGGGCAGTCATTTTGCTCAAAATCCCCTCTTGTAAATTGATAATCATCTTCGTATTCGCCCTCATCACCACCTCCATCTTCTTCATAGTCTTCATCATCATAGTAGTCTTCATCGTCATCCTCTGCTTCTTGCTCCGATAGTGAAGCATCATCGTCGCGATGATACTCTGACTCATCCACATCGTTCGGATCACTGCTCACCGAGGACCGAGTCGACGGAATGCTGGCTAGCAGCTCATGCCCTCCAATCTCAATGGAAAACTCCTTTTCTCCAATTGTCCAAGTGTCGGCGGCTGTTGGTCGATAATCCGATGGAATGTGGGCAGTTGAAGTTGCGATGGCGTCGTCGCAGTCGAGCTCAGCTTCGAGGGCCAGGGTCAATGCGTTTGCAACAGCTGATTCGTAGTCTTGCTCGTTCATGCTTTGCACTGTTTCGCTTGGTTGCAGATAATGGTATTGCTATCTTATGGGCATGTGGGCGCAGCGTCGGAGCATCTTCATGGTCGAATGTCAAACGAGTGATGCCTCGATGAGGAACGCTTGTTCTTTGAAAATGCATCGTGCATGCCGCACCGGTACTCACAGGAACCGTTGCGACATCAGGTCAAGAATTGCGCGCACCGTCGCGACATGAAATATATTGAACGCAACGACCGATATGATAAAAGCACTAATCATTAGCTGACAAACCAACACAGCATCGCAATGGATGCTTTAGGAGACTACGGATCCGATGAGAGCGACGAAAATTCCTCTTGTTCAGATGCCAAACAGCTGCCAGTGTCACGATCGCCATTATTGAACGGCTTGAACGTGGCAGTGACATGTCGATCCGAGCCCGTTCCAAGGCCCCTTCGCCGGTCATCCAATAGTTTAGACGTTCCTCCTACAGAAGAAGTATGTACCAATATGGTGCTTTGGTCCGACGATTGTTTGTCAGACAAGCTAGAGCAGTCAGAACGAGCACTCAACGTTAACGCCGACGCTGCAAACGTCAGTCATCCTTCGATGCTTCCAAACGTTAACACAACACCAGTCGATTGGCTCGATACTCTGCACAATGACCCAGAGTTCACGAATCCGCACCAACTCGAAGCAGTCGCCATTAATTTGGGCATTACACGCAGCGTCGCACCCTCGGAAGCGCTGCAGGTTTGGGAGACTGTGGAACGGCTGCAGGAAATGGAGCGCGATGCTTTGATAAAGCAACAGGCAGAGTATCAGCGAACGCATAGTGGATGAATGAATGAAAGGATGAATGGGTGGGGAAAGGCGCGTGTTGTCCAAGAGCAGAGCGTAGGCTTGACGATGGATGACAGTAATCGAGCTAGCTTCCTCCATCTCGTTCAGCTCTTCGTTACTACGGATCTGTTCTGGCGAACCTTCATTTTGATGCATCTACAGGTGTTAAACTTTGAAAGTGTTTGTCGAAGCGCATTTGCAATCGCAGCCGAAACACTGCTCATGTCGACCAAGAGAGGCTCGTCGGTCAGTATCTACTCACAAATGGCTAATATTAAGAATGAAGTTTGCTTGGTGTCGTTAAGTTTCTCTTCTCGTTGCCGCGCTATACCTAGAGGTAGCTGAAGCAAGCTATGCTGACTGTATGTTGCTTTCAATGGGCCTCAAATATTGTGAACCACTTTTTCCACGAGCCAGCCTTGCCAGAACGACGCCGTTGACCATGTAACTGACAACACGAGTCACGCTAGATACGATTCATGCGCCAGCCGGCACTCATCGTTTCGTCGTTTCGTTCGACAACTTTTCGAGTGAAGACTTCTTCGCAATGATGGTCAACTTGGAGACTTTAGAAATTCGTCCTTTCGCCAATTGAAGCTAGCTTTTTTAGATATTGTCTATATTGACCTTTGACACAGCCAATGAACCGAACCAAAAACGAGGTGACGAATGGTCCGTACATTCGTGTTGCCGACACCACATCGGTTCTACAGTCATCGACACCTGAACCCTTACCCATGGAAGCTACCGCTAGCCGTCCAGACCAAGATGTTGCCATTGTTGGTGCGCTGATTGGGATTATCATACTGCTGGCGTGTCTGCTCCTTTATCTCATTGTGCCGCCCCTGTGGACGCGACTGCGATCGCTGGCACCTGTCAGCAAAAAACGAGTCGATTCTCGCTATGAAACGATTGAAGGGTGGCTCATTACAAAGGTAACACATATCGAGTGATATCACATGTCTATGCGACAGTGTAATCGGATGGTGTCATCCTCCTTTTACTGATTTGTCCTCTATTCCCAATTCAATCTTGTTTACAATTTGACAGAGAGTTCGAGCTCATGACGATGAGTGCGAATGCAGGAACAAACATGCGGGCGATACTACTGAGCAATCAACTTTAAAGTTCGCATCTGCATGTAATAGTAAAGATACTGAAGATGGACAGGAATTTGGGACTGGTAGTCCTGCGCCGCCACTGCAACAAACCGCATCGTACGACACGCATGAAACTACCGAGTCTGACTATATGGAGGACAAGGAGTGTCCAATATGCATGTCGGCGTTTAAAGTGAATGAGATTGTTTCTTGGAGTCCAAATGAGCAGTGTAATCATGTTTGTAAGTCTAGGGTTGACATTGAATGCGCAGCAACACTGCTGTCAGAATGCTTTCTCATTTGCGCTCGTTGAAAATCCATCAGACCATCACGAATGCATAAAAGAATGGTTATTACGGCATTCAGATTGTCCCTTTTGCCGGCACGTCTTTTTGACAGTGGATGAATGTACGAAGCAAAAGCTGGATCGGATTCGATACAAGGAGTTGTGTCAGCAAAGAACAAAGCGGCTGCATCAGACATACTTTTGTGACGAAGCTGGATTAGTTTGTCTACCAATACTAAAGCTACTTTGCGCCAACGCGAGTGGCATTGAATATGAGAAGGACGTTGAACACGGCAGCAAAACCGTGGCCACATGGAAACAACTATTGAATGCTGGAGTGAGCAAAGGCGATTTGGCCAAACTGCGAGGGGGTCGTAAGGAAGAGACTTGCAATGCTGATGAAAGTCAACTGCACACTCAGAATGTCATCACTAGCAACGAGACGACACCCGAAGTCGAGCATTTATGCGACTCCATTGAAGCAACCACTGAATGCCAAGCGGCATCGTCAATTGACGAGAAAGGCAGAGCTATGGAAATAACATGCGGAGCCCTGTAAAATATGATCATTACGACCTTCTTCTGTGGTCCCTGTGACCATTACGCATCCCTGTCTGATTGCTGACCCAACAAGGCTGCTGCTGCTCGTCGTGCCGATGAAATTGAGTACACAACAGTTGCCTGGTAAAACTTAGCATTCTTCATAAAATAATATTTCAGAAACTGCGTCTTTCCTCAAGACAGTACATGTTTATGTCGCAAAATGCAAAACAAATTAAACGTGCAAGTCAAAGACGTCAGAAATAGTTCAGTATCTCACATACGCGTGCGGTAGCTAATTCAACCGACATCCCCATCCTTAAGACCGACAAGGTCATTCTGGCACGCAAGATCGCTTCGATGAATCGAAGAGTCATTTCGTGTGACCCTTTTTATCACAGCCCCTCGGAGGTTCACGACGACCCGCTGGATCTTCGCGTGCATCCATCGGTTGCAGGACGATAGAGTGACTATTGCGTCGAGCGTATAGCGATTGCAACTAGTAGTAGTTGTCTACCATGTCGTCGGAAGAAGAGCAAATGGATGCTGCAGCAGACGAGACTGCAGCTGCCGAGGAGGAAGTAACGACCGCTGCACCACCAGCACCAGAAGCAACCTACAAGGAGCCAGAAATGTCTGAGGAAATGAAGCAGCAAGCCGAGCAGGATGAGGAAATACGCGTCGCAATGGAAATGGCCATGGCAGCCGCCAAGAATCCTCATTTATCACCGGCGGAACTTCGAGTTTTGGTGGGGGCGTCCAACGCGCAGACAAAGATTGTCGATGACTTTCAAAGCAAAAGGCTCGAGGAACAGCGAAAGAAGGAGGAAGAAGCTGCTCAAGCATGGGAGGACAAAAAGGCTTCGGCGCTTGGATGGTTACAAGGAGGAGTTGCTGCTGCTCAAGCCAAAGCGGAGGAAATTCGTATTGCTGCAGAAAAAAAGGCAGAGGAGATTAGAGACGCGCAAGCGAGGCAGCTGTACGCCGAGGAAATTAAGGCTGATCCCCAATACCAAGACTTGCGACGACGGATCAAACTCATGCAAAAGACACTCAAGGCGCATCGACTGCAGGGAAACCGCGTCGAAACGAGACATTCATTCAAGAGACAGCGACAAGAAAAGTCCATGATGCAAATTCTCGACAAGCTCAAACGAACGCAAAAGGCGTTTGTCGCATCTGGCTACAATATTCATGAATACGCCAAGGCCATGATGAAGGCGAGCAAAAAGTGGAAGAAAAAGGGAACAGACGAAGAACTCGCTTTGGAAGCCCAGCTTTGTCGAAACATGCATCAAATGCTTGCCCTCGAAAAGCAAAAGTCCAAGGTTAAAAAGTCAACGAGAGAAATGAAAAAGTATTTGCAACGTTGCAAAGGATGGCTTTCCGACAAGCAAGCACTGTGCGAAATGAATCTCATGACGCTGGATGCTACTCATAGCTCCATGCAAGCCTTGTACGAAGACACCATTGCGAATCAAGATAAGCTCATTGCCAAGCTCAAGGCATCAGGCGAGTTTGACGGCATCAATCTTGAAGAAGTGGAACTTGCCAACTGGAACGTTTTGTCGGACAAAAAGTACGACCACCTTGGTCCGTCGGCGACATTGAGTGCCCTTCGAGGTCTTCCTATCAACGACTCAGTCCGACTCACCAAGAAGAAGGAAGTCATCCTTTCCGACGACAGTAACGGCAGGTCGATGAATGGAAATCACCCCGAACTCTTCATCGAGGCCAAGGATGATGGCTCGGTCCACTCGGACGTGAGTGACCCGGATGGTGATGGCGACGATGCTTCGCTTGGTGGTGACGGCGGCGATAAGGACGATGATGACTCGTCGCATGGAGAGGGAGTTGACACTGACGACGCGCCATGGAACAAGAGTGCCTCCAAGGGTGTGGTGAGTGACGACTCGTTTCCCGACAATGCCAAGAAGGAAGCGGTCGACATCATTGATGAAGCGCCCACAAGCGTACCAGACTCTCTTATCAAGCACAATGGCAAGGATGGTGAATCAGATACGGAGCAGACGTCAACTGACGAGCCTCTTCCACCGACAAACAAGGAGATTTTGTTAGAGGACGAAGCAATTTAAGTTTGATTTATGCGACGTTTGTTTTACATAAAACTATTACTATTCGTGCAAAGTGACTTCTTAAATTAAAAAGATTAATTTATTGTAGCAACTCATATCGCATGTTTTAAGTGGTCAAGTCCCTGGTCAAGTATCCCCATTCCTTGGCCGCGTCGGACAGCAGCCGCCGCGCTTGTTGCAGCGCATGCTTGCCTGATGTAGGGTCAAAGTCAATATCCGTATAGCCGCCCTCGTCGGGCTGGAGCAGAACGAGTAGCTGTGACAGTTGCGCGGATGCCGAAGCAATCTTGTCGCGAATACTTTCAATTTGTTGGGGAGTCAGCTCCCTGGCTTCCTCTGATGATGCGCTACTGTTGTCGTCATCTTCGTCCGAGTCTTGATCCAAAAAGCTTCCATGCCTTTCCTTGCCAATGATTGGCGCTGCTGTTGGAGCTGAAATTGGATCAATCATAGTACTCGCCACGTTATTCGTCGTCCGTAAAAGCGCAACTTCCTCCTTGGCTTGCGCTATAATAGCACTGACCTCATCCTCCTCCGACTTTGGGAGTTCAATCTTATCGCTGGCAGCATTATTACTGTCATACAAGCTGTATCCAAGTTTGTTCAAACCCTTGTTAAGGTGCTGCATGCGCTGCTCCGTTGTGAGCAAATTCCTTGGCATGTTTTGGTTCAGTTGCGCCAGTCGCTCGTCCAAGGAGAATTCAGAAACCGTATCTGACTGTTTACCATATTCTTGTGTCGCCTTGAATTCGTTCAAAAGGTCTTTGCCGGCAAAGAGTTGAGCGAAAAGCAGTAGTCGGCTACGACCTATCTCGTCGGCATCAAAAATTGGCGCAGAACATCCATCAACGCTCTTCTCGACATCCTCTTGCTTCATCTGCTTCTCAAGGGCACAGATAACTGACTTTCGAGCCTTGCCAAAATATTCAATGGCTTGTTTCTGATAAAGTTGTGCAATTTTGGTAGTAGCCTCGTCATCCGTTGCGACTTTGCATTTTGCTTGCTCGTGAAGGTCTCGTAGCTTCTCCTGCGCATCGTAAAAGCACTCGGCTGCCTTCCAGTAGTCCAGACGCTCGTAAAGCTTGTTGCCTGTCTCCAGAAGCTTCCATATAGTCTCCAACAGCGACGAGTCGTTGGTGGAGGAGGCTGCCATGGTTTCGAAATCGTTGCGGAAATTTTACATAGCGCGGCAACCGCTCCGAGATCCGTTGAGTTTCGCTGCGACAACAAAAGATCGAACGAAACGAAGCGAAAGCGTCGCGCGAAGCGCGAACCCTTCATCACATCACGATGCTGATGCAGGCATTGCGACGAGATCCTTCCTCTTTAAGTCGACTAACATAGCCAAGCAAAGACAAGCTTACGATCATAAATCAATCCTTTCGAGAAACATGACTGACAGTAGCAGCAAAATCGAGTGCAGCATCGACCTTGAGCATGACGGTGCGTGATGCGTGACGTATGTGACCTGGCATGAGCGAAACGAACGAAATAGCATGAGGCCTCCATTTTTAATTTCCTTTGCTGCATCTCTTCTTGTGCAGACGCAGTCTTTCGGGCTCAAAAGTGGCTCAAGGGGAATGTCGTTGTATTTGTCAAGGAAGCAACGCAAGGCTTCAGCGTGACGGTTCAATTGACGGGTTACGAACGCACCACAGTGCCTGGACTTTTATCTGAAACTGTTTTGGAAGAGCATTTGCTGTTTGACGAGAGCGTTTTGATTGACAAGCTGCAGCAACATAATGAGTCAACCTTGGCGGCGGGCGACGTTCACAAACTCGCCTTTAACTTTTACTTGCCAGCGAGTATGCCACCATCAATTCACTTTGACGACCAAAAGGGCGGGACGGCGTCGGTCGATTACCTGCTGACGGCTCGTTTGGACCAGCACGATGTGACGGTGACGAAGCCTGTCACTGTCGTTGGCGCTCCCTGCCGCGATATCAAGGAGATGCCAAATGTGCAAGAGCCAAGCGCCATTCCGCTCAAGTCGTTTGGCATTCTCGACCAAGGGCGCTTTCTGGTGGCGACCAAGATTTGCAATACTCATATTGCAAAGGGCGAGCGACTCAAGTGTTCCTTGTCGGTGCGAAACGAAAGCAAAATTGAATTGGAGCGCGTCGATTTGCAGCTTGTCGAAACGGTCGAATGGCGAGCAAACGGACACGAAAAGCAGCAAATGACAACCATTGCGTCTCTTCAAGACTTGACTCTACCAGGATCCTTTACGAGGCCAACGACGCATCCCGAACATGGCAAAGATATTGGTCCAAGCACCTATGCGGAGTTGATGGCACAATTGACATGGAAACGCAACTGGTATGATTTGAAAGTTCCTCCGTGCACCATTGAATCGTACACTGGAACATTGCTGACAGTTAAGCATGCGTTGAACGTACTGGTGTTTTTAAAAGGCCGATTGCAGCATGAGATTGTCGCAACGACAGCGGATGTGCAAATATTTGATGAGCCATTGTCGGGTGAGTCGGGGCACTTGCAGAACAACCATCACATCAAGGCAGAAGCTTCCGAGGAGATTGCTCGAACGAAGTGGCCCCATGATGCAAATGCAGTGGCTGGGAACCTTGAAACAGCACCGGACGTTCCGACTATTTCAGAAGGTGCGACCATTTCGATGCAGACGTAGCTTCCCGAGTGTTTTTGGGTTTTTGTACAATATAAATATATCAAGGATTAGACATTGCAATCACGCACCAGCATCTCAGTGTATCCATCCACAGAGATGCTTGTAAGCTTGTCGTACATAACATCTATACTGCACAAAACACAAAATAGATGTACTAATTGATTGTAATTGGGGTTCTATAAAAAATGTTACGAAAAAATGGGATGTACTGGAATGTGTAGGTTTCTACGTAAATAAATCGGGGCGACCCGCGCGACCCACACCGTGGAGCTTGGCAGATTTGTTTGGGTTACTTGACCTCATTGATATCTTGATCCATGGTGGCAATGTTTGTAATTGATGGGGTGTCCGGAGGACTTGGACCGGTACTGGTTCGCGCATTGCATGAGCCTACCGGTAGATCGTCTGACCGTTACTCGGGTAACGAAGCGACTGAGACGCTCGACCATCGATTGACGCACTGTGATGGCTCACAAAAGTTGGCTGCTCGATAAGAAGCTCATGTTGTTGTCATTGATCAATATCATGCTTTGCTCGAACCATGGTTCTGCACGAAATTATCGAAGCTTAAAGCGAAATACTGAAAGAAATGACAGCTTCTCGTAGCATGATGCAGCATGCAGCCCTCTTTGCACCTGCTTTTCCGATGTAAGATGGGCGACAAGCAGCGAACATACGGATTCGGAGGTACGTTCCTGCAGTTCTAGCTTGATTGGCTAAAGGGACTAACACTCTGTCTAGTGAAGCCTGCGGGCGAGAACGCATAGACCTTTTTCATGTCCCGATAGTGTGAGGACCCTGTTAGTAATAGGACCTTCGCATCTGACATTGCTGAGGCTCCTTTTCCTGGATCCGACAATCTCCCTTCTTCAATATTCTAAACTCTCTTTGCCCTTTTCTCGGCTACTCGGTAGGCTGAACTCAAGCAGTGTCTGGAATCTTTATCTTTTGACGAGCTGCTTGATCTCTTTTTACAGCATATACCAAATTATGGTAGAAGGTACGTTTACTGTCAGCAAATGCGATATCTGATCGAAAAGAAGGGGTAAATCTCTGTCCATGACGCCGTGCAACAGGTCGTGTGACAATCATTCGCGCCCCGAAAATGACGAACATCTTGTTCAGAGCGCTCTTGCCGACAAAACAAGTGTGTTCTGAGTATGCTTTGTATTGCATTTCCAGCGTATCGAGTCTGCAAGTATGTGCGACATTTTCTCATCTTATTGTGTTTGCGCTGTTCGCAGGAAGGGAGAGTACATGATGAGTCGTCATTGATCTACCCAAGTTGTTTTCATTTTGGGCGCAGAGCTGGCGAGGAGATCAGGTCGATCGCTTGCCATGCATGGCTTTGTCAGCGTCGTCGAGACGGATGCGTTGCGCGATGGACACATGGCAAGTAGTATGGTTGACGGAGCCGATTGCGTAAAGCATACATAAATGATTTAGTTTGAATTTCGTACATCCATAACCTTCCATAATCTTTACAAGTACTCGAACGTTCCGTTATTATTTTTTTACAAGTACTCGACTGCTTGCCGCAGAAACAGATAAACCAATTCGTTTATGTCGTTGACTGCCGCTAACGTAGTTGACAAGAGTTTTTGATGGTAGCTCGATGCCCGCAACGCCGCAGCTCTCGGTCGATGTTGATTGTATTTTATGTAGCGATCAACGTCAATGGAGATGCATTCCAAAAAAGCATAGTCTAGCGGAAGGCTGACATGCGTCAAGCTCTTGCTTTGAACGATCATGTCTTGAATTGCTTGACTCAGCTCGGCAACGCGTCTTTCACTCGTGTTTGGGGCGAGATGAAGGTTCAGCGTCAAACTGGTCATGCTCGAATGAGTCGCCACTGCTTGCATCAATGCTTGAAAGCTTGTGTCAGTCTCCTTGCTTCCAAACGTCCCCACAATAGCCAGCTCCTCCAATCCAGCGTTTGTTGCCAGTGAAACGGCCAAGACGGCAAGATGAACATTTGTCACCTCCAATACTGTCAAAGACTGTAATCGCGTGGTACCTGGGTCGGCAAGCGGCTGCGTGAGGCGCAAAAAGGCGTCCCATTCAATGGTGCCCAGTCGTAATCTTGACGGACCTGCATTGCTTGCCAGTACTGTGGCCAGGGTTTTGGAAGCACTGTCCGTCAATGAATCCACCATGATTTCAAGCTGACATCTAGGATCGCTCGCAGATGCAAGCGCCTGGCACTCGCGACCGGACCAAACACCCTTCGGTGTCGTGATTTCTATCTTGCGTATATTGCCGGAAGCCAATCTTGAAAGACTCAGTGTGGAAAGTGGATGCATGAGCATGGAGACTTGAACGCTATTCAGCGGTGGTTGGCAATGACTAAGCAGCTTGCAAATGCCGTCGAGCGTTCGCATTGGATGTTCCTCAAACGTTGTATAAAGAGAGTACACATTTGTGTCGTCCCCGCCTTGCTGTTCATCATTCCCATTAATAGTCATGTGCTCACTCGCGGCGCATCGACTCACGTAAATATGAGCAATGGCATCATGCCAGCTGTCAACCAAGTCGGAAATACCCATGGCTGTGGTCAGAAACACATGAGGACCCGTCCATACAATCGGCTTTTCTGTCAAGCTTGCAAGGCATCTATCTGTGAAGTCATTCCAGTCAAGAAAGGAATCTTGCAGGCGTCCCTGCAAAACAATCTCGGAGAGAGGCTGCGGCGTTGCAAAGTCTGGATCCATTTCGAGGAGCTCCTGTTGCAGCTGATCTGTCGGAAGCCATTGAGGCGGCAATGAACTTGATACAGACATGAAATAATATGACTGGAGATCGAACGCAAGACCTTAGGATGTGACAAAGAGGTGAAGTGACCCAGCGAGCCAGCGCTTGGAATTTGGAAAATCAACGAGACTCTGCGGCTTGCAAGTCGTACGATGCAGTCGATTTCCTTCTTGCGAGTATACCGAATACACAAATTAATGTACAGCAACTAACATTTGCTTGCGGGATCAGATGATGAATGTGTGACAACGAGAAAAGGTTCGGTATCGAATCGGTCATAATATTATTATCACGCATTCTGGTGCAAGAACCGCTGCGATAAGGAGCAAATGACATGGCTCGGAGAATGGCCTGCTGAAAGTCAAAGGCTGCTGCTAGCTGGGAGTTCTCACCAATGAGCAGGTATTCCATCTTTGTAGACCAGCCTAAAAGATATACAATTCCACCATTCTGGTGTGTATTGTCCATGGACATGGCTCTGAGAAAATGGGCTGTTGAAGTCATGGCTGCTGCTGGCTGGGACACTGGGACAGGTGAGAAGTTCTCAACAATGGCATTGCAGCATCCAAAGGGACAAGCCAAGCATTCCATCTTGTAACGCAGCCTGAAAATAATGCTGGCGCCATTCTTGTATGTTTTGGGTGCACATGGCTTGATATATGAGCATTGGAAGGTCAAGGCATCTGCGGGCAGAGACTGGTGCGAAGTTCTCACCAGTCACATTGCCATCCCCTGAGACACCAGCCAAGCCTTCCATATTGTATCGCATCCCCTGAGACACCAGCCAAGCCTACCATCTTGTAGCGCAGCCTGAATAATGATGTTGGCACCATTCTGGTGTCATTTGGGCACCTACAGGGCTTGCTGTAGGGGCGTTTGAATGTCATGGCATCTGCGGGCTGAGACCGGTGACAAGTTGTCACCAAATACATTGCCATCCCCTGAGACACCAGCCAAGCCTACCATCTTGTAGCGCAGCCTGAATAATGATGTTGGCACCATTCTGGTGTCATTTGGGCACCAACAGGGCTTGCTGTAGGGGCGTTTGAATGTCATGGCATCTGCGGGCTGAGACTGGTGACAAGTTGTCACCAAATACATTGCCATCCCCTGAGACACCAGCCAAGCCTACCATCTTGTAGCGCAGCCTGAATAATGATGTTGGCACCATTCTGGTGTAATTTGGGCACCAACAGGGCTTGCTGTAGGGGCGTTTTAATGTCATGGCATCTGCGGGCTGAGACTGGTGACAAGTTGTCACCAAATACATTGCCATCCCCTGAGACACCAGCCAAGCCTACCATCTTGTAGCGCAGTTAAAATAATGATGTTGGCACCATTCTGGTGTAATTTGGGCACCTACAGGGCTTGCTGTAGGGGCATTTGAATGTCGTGGCATCTGCGGGCTGTGACTGGTGACAAGTTGTCACCAAATACATTGCCATCCCCTGAGACACCAGCCAAGCCTACCATCTTGTAGCGCAGCCTGAATAACGATGTTGGCACCATTCTGGTGTCATTTGGGCACCTACAGGGCTTGCTGTAGGGGCGTTTGAATGTCATGGCATCTGCGGGCTGAGACTGGTGACAAGTTGTCACCAAATACATTGCCATCCCCTGAGACACCAGCCAAGCCTACCATCTTGTAGCGCAGCCTGAATAATGATGTTGGCACCATTCTGGTGTCATTTGGGCACCTACAGGGCTTGCTGTAGGGGCGTTTGAATGTCATGGCATCTGCGGGCTGAGACTGGTGACAAGTTGTCACCAAATACATTGCCATCCCCTGAGACACCAGCCAAGCCTACCATCTTGTAGCGCAGTTAAAATAATGATGTTGGCACCATTCTGGTGTAATTTGGGCACCTACAGGGCTTGCTGTAGGGGCATTTGAATGTCATGGCATCTGCGGGCTGAGACTGGTGACAAGTTGTCACCAAATACATTGCCATCCCCTGAGACACCAGCCAAGCCTACCATCTTGTAGCGCAGCCGAAGTAATAATGTTGGCACCATTCTGGTGTAATTTGGGCACCAACAGGGCTTGCTGTAGGGGCGTTTAAATGTCATGGCATCTGCGGGCTGAGACTGGTGACAAGTTGTCACCAAATACATTGCCATCCCCTGAGACACCAGCCAAGCCTACCATCTTGTAGCGCAGTTAAAATAATGATGTTGGCACCATTCTGGTGTAATTTGGGCACCTACAGGGCTTGCTGTAGGGGCATTTGAATGTCGTGGCATCTGCGGGCTGTGACTGGTGACAAGTTGTCACCAAATACATTGCCATCCCCTGAGACACCAGCCAAGCCTACCATCTTGTAGCGCAGCCTGAATAATGATGTTGGCACCATTCTGGTGTCATTTGGGCACCTACAGGGCTTGCTGTAGGGGCGTTTGAATGTCATGGCATCTGCGGGCTGAGACTGGTGACAAGTTGTCACCAAATACATTGCCATCCCCTGAGACACCAGCCAAGCCTACCATCATGTAGCGCAGCCGAAGTAATGATGTTGGCACCATTCTGGTGTCATTTGGGCACCAACAGGGCTTGCTGTAGGGGCGTTTAAATGTCATGGCATCTGCGGGCTGAGACTGGTGACAAGTTGTCACCAAATACATTGCCATCCCCTGAGACCCCAGCCAAGCCTACCATCTTGTAGCGCAGCCTGAATAATGATGTTGGCACCATTCTGGTGTCATTTGGGCACCTACAGGGCTTGCTGTAGGGGCATTTGAATGTCGTGGCATCTGCAGGCTGAGACTGGTGACAAGTTGTCACCAAATACATTGCCATCCCCTGAGACACCAGGCAAGCCTACCATCATGTAGCGCAGCCGAAGTAATGATGTTGGCACCATTCTGGTGTCATTTGGGCACCTACAGGGCTTGCTGTAGGGGCGTTTGAATGTCATGGCATCTGCGGGCTGAGACTGGTGACAAGTTGCCACCAAATACATTGCCATCCCCTGAGACACCAGCCAAGCCTACCATCATGTAGCGCAGCCGAATTAATGATAATGGCACCATTCTGGTGTCATTTGGGCACCTACAGGGCTTGCTGTAGGGGCGTTTGAATGTCATGGCATCTGCGGGCTGAGACTGGTGACAAGTTGTCACCAAATACATTGCCATCCCCTGAGACACCAGCCAAGCCTACCATCTTGTAGCGCAGCCGAAGTAACGATGTTGGCACCATTCTGGTGTCATTTGGGCACCTACAGGGCTTGCTGTAGGGGCGTTTGAATGTCGTGGCATCTGCGGGCTGAGACTGGTGACAAGTTGTCACCAAATACATTGCCATCCCCTGAGACACCAGCCAAGCCTACCATCTTGTAGCGCAGCTTGAATAATGGTGTTGGCACCATTCTGGTGTCATTTGGGCACCAACAGGGCTTGCTGTAGGGGCGTTTGAATGTCATGGCATCTGCGGGCTGAGACTGGTGACAAGTTGTCACCAAATACATTGCCATCCCCTGAGACACCAGCCAAGCCTACCATCTTGTAGCGCAGCCTGAATAATGATGTTGGCACCATTCTGGTGTCATTTGGGCACCTACAGGGCTTGCTGTAGGGGCGTTTGAATGTCATGGCATCTGCGGGCTGAGACTGGTGATGAGTTGTCACCAAATACATTGCCATCCCCTGAGGCACCATCCAAGCCTACCATCTTGTAGCGCAGCCAAAATAATGATGTTGGCACCATTCTGGTGTAATTTGGGCACCTACAGGGCTTGCTGTAGGGGCGTTTGAATGTCATGGCATCTGCGGGCTGAGACTGGTGACGAGTTGTCACCAAATACATTGCCATCCCCTGAGGCACCATCCAAGCCTACCATCTTGTAGCGCAGCCTGAATAATGATGTTGGCACCATTCTGGTGTAATTTCGGCACCTACAGGGCTTGCTGTAGGGGCATTTGAATGTTGTGGCATCTGCGGGCTGAGACTGGTGACAAATTGTCACCAAATACATTGCCATCCCCTGAGGCACCATCCAAGCCTACCATCTTGTAGCGCAGCCGAAATAATGATGTTGGCACCATTCTGGTGTAATTTGGGCACCTACAGGGCTTGCTGTAGGGGCGTTTGAATGTCATGGCATCTGCGGGCTGAGACTGGTGACGAGTTGTCACCAAATACATTGCCATCCCCTGAGGCACCATCCAAGCCTACCATCTTGTAGCGCAGCCTGAATAATGATGTTGGCACCATTCTGGTGTAATTTCGGCACCTACAGGGCTTGCTGTAGGGGCGTTTGAATGTTGTGGCATCTGCGGGCTGAGACTGGTGACAAGTTGTCACCAAATACATTGCCATCCCCTGCAGAGCTATGAGCGCACCGAGAGGCCCACATGGGCCTACCATCTTGTAGCGCAGGAAATACTTGCCATCCCCTGAGACACCAGGAAGATTTGAGGATCGGAAGATGTGTTGGCACCATTCTGGTGTCATTTGGGCACCTACAGGGCTTGCTGTAGGGGCGTTTGAATGTCATGGCATCTGCGGGCTGAGACTGGTGACAAGTTGTCACCAAATACATTGCCATCCCCTGAGACACCAGCCAAGCCTACCATCTTGTAGCGCAGCCTGAATAATGATGTTGGCACCATTCTGGTGTCATTTGGGCACCTACAGGGCTTGCTGTATGGGCATTTGAATGTCGTGGCATCTGCGGGCTGAGACTGGTGACAAGTTGTCACCAAATACATTGCCATCCCCTGAGACACCAGCCAAGCCTACCATCTTGTAGCGCAGCCTGAATAATGATGTTGGCACCATTCTGGTGTCATTTGGGCACCTACAGGGCTTGCTGTAGGGGCATTTGAATGTCGTGGCATCTGCGGGCTGAGACTGGTGACAAGTTGTCACCAAATACATTGCCATCCCCTGAGACACCAGCCAAGCCTACCATCTTGTAGCGCAGCCTGAATAATAATGTTGGCACCATTCTGGTGTCATTTGGGCACCTACAGGGCTTGCTGTAGGGGCGTTTGAATGTCATGGCATCTGCGGGCTGAGACTGGTGACAAGTTGTCACCAAATACATTGCCATCCCCTGAGACACCAGCCAAGCCTACCATCTTGTAGCGCAGCCTGAATAATGATGTTGGCACCATTCTGGTGTCATTTGGGCACCTACAGGGCTTGCTGTAGGGGCGTTTGAATGTCATGGCATCTGCGGGCTGAGACTGGTGACAAGTTGTCACCAAATACATTGCCATCCCCTGAGACACCAGCCAAGCCTACCATCTTGTAGCGCAGCCGAAGTAATGCTGTTGGCACTGTTCTGGTGTCATTTGGGCACCAACAGGGCTTGCTGTAGGGGCATTTGAATGTCATGGCATCTGCGGGCTGAGACTGGTGACAAGTTGTCACCAAATACATTGCCATCCCCTGAGACACCAGCCAAGCCTACCATCTTGTAGCGCAGCCTGAATAATGATGTTGGCACCATTCTGGTGTCATTTGGGCACCTACAGGGCTTGCTGTAGGGTTGTTTGAATGTCGTGGCATCTGCGGGCTGAGACTGGTGACAAGTTGTCACCAAATACATTGCCATCCCCTGAGACACCAGCCAAGCCTACCATCTTGTAGCGCAGCCGAAGTAATGCTGTTGGCACTGTTCTGGTGTCATTTGGGCACCAACAGGGCTTGCTGTAGGGGCATTTGAATGTCATGGCATCTGCGGGCTGAGACTGGTGACAAGTTGTCACCAAATACATTGCCATCCCCTGAGACACCAGGCAAGCCTACCATCTTGTAGCGCAGCCTGAATAATGGTGTTGGCACCATTCTGGTGTAATTTGGGCACCTACAGGGCTTGCTGTAGGGGCGTTTGAATGTCACGGCATCTGCGGGCTGAGACTGGTGACAAGTTGTCACCAAATACATTGCCATCCCCTGAGACACCAGCCAAGCCTACCATCTTGTAGCGCAGCCTGAATAATGGTGTTGGCACCATTCTGGTGTCATTTGGGCACCTACAGGGCTTGCTGTAGGGTTGTTTGAATGTCACGGCATCTGCGGGCTGAGACTGGTGACAAGTTGTCACCAAATACATTGCCATCCCCTGAGACACCAGCCAAGCCTACCATCTTGTAGCGCAGCCTGAATAATGATGTTGGCACCATTCTGGTGTCATTTGGGCACCTACAGGGCTTGCTGTAGGGGCGTTTGAATGTCATGGCATCTGCGGGCTGAGACTGGTGACAAGTTGTCACCAAATACGTTGCCATCCCCTGAGACACCAGCCAAGCCTACCATCTTGTAGCGCAGCCGAAGTAACGATGTTGGCACAATTCTGGTGTCATTTGGGCACCTACAGGGCTTGCTGTAGGGGCGTTTGAATGTCATGGCATCTGCGGGCTGAGACTGATGACAAGTTGTCACCAAATACGTTGCCATCCCCTGAGACCCCAGCCAAGCCTACCATCTTGTAGCGCAGCCTGAATAATGATGTTGGCACCATTCTGGTGTCATTTGGGCACCTACAGGGCTTGCTGTAGGGGCGTTTGAATGTCATGGCATCTGCAGGCTGAGACTGGTGACAAGTTGTCACCAAATACATTGCCATCCCCTGAGACACCAGCCAAGCCTACCATCTTGTAGCGCAGCCTGAATAATGGTGTTGGCACCATTCTGGTGTCATTTGCGCACCTACAGGGCTTGCTGTAGGGGCGTTTGAATGTCATGGCATCTGCGGGCTGAGACTGGTGACAAGTTGTCACCAAATACATTGCCATCCCCTGAGACACCAGGCAAGCCTACCATCTTGTAGCGCAGCCTGAATAATGATGTTGGCACCATTCTGGTGTCATTTGCGCACCTACAGGGCTTGCTGTAGGGGCGTTTGAATGTCATGGCATCTGCGGGCTGAGACTGGTGACAAGTTGTCACCAAATACATTGCCATCCCCTGAGACACCAGCCAAGCCTACCATCTTGTAGCGCAGCCTGAATAATGATGTTGGCACCATTCTGGTGTCATTTGGGCACCTACAGGGCTTGCTGTAGGGGCGTTTGAATGTCATGGCATCTGCAGGCTGAGACTGGTGACAAGTTGTCACCAAATACATTGCCATCCCCTGAGACACCAGCCAAGCCTACCATCTTGTAGCGCAGCCTGAATAATGATGTTGGCACCATTCTGGTGTCATTTGGGCACCTACAGGGCTTGCTGTAGGGGCGTTTGAATGTCATGGCATCTGCGGGCTGAGACTGGTGACAAGTTGTCACCAAATACATTGCCATCCCCTGAGACACCAGCCAAGCCTACCATCTTGTAGCGCAGCCTGAATAATGATGTTGGCACCATTCTGGTGTCATTTGGGCACCTACAGGGCTTGCTGTAGGGGTGTATGAATGTCATGGCATCTGCGGGCTGAGACTGGTGACAAGTTGTCACCAAATACATTGCCATCCCCTGAGACACCAGCCAAGCCTACCATCTTGTAGCGCAGCCGAAATAATGATGTTGGCACCATTCTGGTGTCATTTGGGCACCAACAGGGCTTGCTGTAGGGAATTTGAATGTCATGGCATCTGCGGGCTGAGACTGGTGACAAGTTGTCACCAAATACATTGCCATCCCCTGAGACACCAGCCAAGCCTACCATCTTGTAGCGCAGCCTGAATAATGATGTTGGCACCATTCTGGTGTAATTTGGGCACCAACAGGGCTTGCTGTAGGGGCGTTTGAATGTCATGGCATCTGCGGGCTGAGACTGGTGACGAGTTGTCACCAAATACATTGCCATCCCCTGAGACACCAGGCAAGCCTACCATCTTGTAGCGCAGCCTGAATAATGGTGTTGGCACCATTCTGGTGTAATTTGGGCACCTACAGGGCTTGCTGTAGGGTTGTTTGAATGTCACGGCATCTGCGGGCTGAGACTAGTGACAAGTTGTCACCAAATACATTGCCATCCCCTGAGACACCAGCCAAGCCTACCATCTTGTAGCGCAGCCTGAATAATGATGTTGGCACCATTCTGGTGTCATTTGGGCACCTACAGGGCTTGCTGTAGGGGCGTTTGAATGTCATGGCATCTGCGGGCTGAGACTGGTGACAAGTTGTCACCAAATACATTGCCATCCCCTGAGACACCAGCCAAGCCTACCATCTTGTAGCGCAGCCGAAATAACGATGTTGGCACCATTCTGGTGTTATTTGGGCACCTACAGGGCTTGCTGTAGGGGCGTTTGAATGTCATGGCATCTGCGGGCTGAGACTGGTGACAAGTTGTCACCAAATACGTTGCCATCCCCTGAGACACCAGCCAAGCCTACCATCTTGTAGCGCAGCCGAAGTAACGATGTTGGCACCATTCTGGTGTCATTTGGGCACCTACAGGGCTTGCTGTAGGGGCGTTTGAATGTCATGGCATCTGCGGGCTGAGACTGATGACAAGTTGTCACCAAATACATTGCCATCCCCTGAGACCCCAGCCAAGCCTACCATCTTGTAGCGCAGCCTGAATAATGATGTTGGCACCATTCTGGTGTCATTTGGGCACCTACAGGGCTTGCTGTAGGGGCGTTTGAATGTCATGGCATCTGCAGGCTGAGACTGGTGACAAGTTGTCACCAAATACATTGCCATCCCCTGAGACACCAGGCAAGCCTACCATCTTGTAGCGCAGCCTGAATAATGGTGTTGGCACCATTCTGGTGTCATTTGCGCACCTACAGGGCTTGCTGTAGGGGCGTTTGAATGTCATGGCATCTGCGGGCTGAGACTGGTGACAAGTTGTCACCAAATACATTGCCATCCCCTGAGACACCAGGCAAGCCTACCATCTTGTAGCGCAGCCTGAATAATGATGTTGGCACCATTCTGGTGTCATTTGCGCACCTACAGGGCTTGCTGTAGGGGCGTTTGAATGTCATGGCATCTGCAGGCTGAGACTGGTGACAAGTTGTCACCAAATACATTGCCATCCCCTGAGACACCAGCCAAGCCTACCATCTTGTAGCGCAGTTAAAATAATGATGTTGGCACCATTCTGGTGTCATTTGGGCACCTACAGGGCTTGCTGTAGGGGCGTTTGAATGTCATGGCATCTGCGGGCTGAGACTGGTGACAAGTTGTCACCAAATACATTGCCATCCCCTGAGACACCAGCCAAGCCTACCATCTTGTAGCGCAGCCGAAATAATGATGTTGGCACCATTCTGGTGTCATTTGGGCACCAACAGGGCTTGCTGTAGGGGTATATGAATGTCATGGCATCTGCGGGCTGAGACTGGTGACAAGTTGTCACCAAATACATTGCCATCCCCTGAGACACCAGCCAAGCCTACCATCTTGTAGCGCAGCCTGAATAATGATGTTGGCACCATTCTGGTGTAATTTGGGCACCTACAGGGCTTGCTGTAGGGGCGTTTGAATGTCATGGCATCTGCGGGCTGAGACTGGTGACAAGTTGTCACCAAATACATTGCCATCCCCTGAGACACCAGCCAAGCCTACCATCTTGTAGCGCAGCCGAAATAATGATGTTGGCACCATTCTGGTGTCATTTGGGCACCAACAGGGCTTGCTGTAGGGGCGTTTGAATGTCATGGCATCTGCAGGCTGAGACTGGTGACAAGTTGACACCAAATACATTGCCATCCCCTGAGACACCAGCCAAGCCTACCATCATGTAGCGCAGCCGAAGTAATGATGTTGGCACCATTCTGGTGTCATTTGGGCACCAACAGGGCTTGCTGTAGGGGCGTTTGAATGTCATGGCATCTGCGGGCTGAAAATGGTGACAAGTTGTCACCAAATACATTGCCATCCCCTCAGACACCAGCCAAGTCTCCTATCTTGTAGCGCAACCTGAATATTGATGTTGGCACCATTCTGGTGTCATTTGGGCACCTACAGGGCTTGCTGTAGGGGCGTTTGAATGTCGTGGCATCTGCGGGCTGAGACTGGTGACAAGTTGTCACCAAATACATTGCCATCCCCTGAGACACCAGCCAAGCCTACCATCTTGTAGCGCAGCCTGAATAACAATGTTGGCACCATTCTGGTGTCATTTGGGCACCTACAGGGCTTGCTGTAGGGGCGTTTGAATGTCATGGCATCTGCGGGCTGAGACTGGTGACAAGTTGTCACCAAATACGTTGCCATCCCCTGAGACACCAGGCAAGCCTACCATCTTGTAGCGCAGCCTGAATAACGATGTTGGCACCATTCTGGTGTCATTTGGGCACCTACAGGGCTTGCTGTAGGGGCGTTTGAATGTCATGGCATCTGCGGGCTGAGACTGGTGACAAGTTGTCACCAAATACATTGCTATCCCCTGAGACACCAGCCAAGCCTACCATCTTGTAGCGCAGCCTGAATAATGATGTTGGCACCATTCTGGTGTCATTTGGGCACCTACAGGGCTTGCTGTAGGGGCGTTTGAATGTCATGGCATCTGCGGGCTGAGACTGGTGACAAGTTGTCACCAAATACATTGCCATCCCCTGAGACACCAGCCAAGCCTACCATCTTGTAGCGCAGCCTGAATAATGATGTTGGCACCATTCTGGTGTAATTTGGGCACCTACAGGGCTTGCTGTAGGGGCATTTGAATGTTGTGGCATCTGCGGGCTGAGACTGGTGACAAGTTGTCACCAAATACATTGCCATCCCCTGAGACACCAGGCAAGCCTACCATCTTGTAGCGCAGCCTGAATAATGATGTTGGCACCATTCTGGTGTCATTTGGGCACCTACAGGGCTTGCTGTAGGGGCATTTGAATGTCATGGCATCTGCGGGCTGAGACTGGTGACAAGTTGTCACCAAATACATTGCCATCCCCTGAGACACCAGCCAAGCCTACCATCTTGTAGCGCAGCCTGAATAATGATGTTGGCACCATTCTGGTGTCATTTGGGCACCTACAGGGCTTGCTGTAGGGGCATTTGAATGTCATGGCATCTGCGGGCTGAGACTGGTGACAAGTTGTCACCAAATACATTGCCATCCCCTGAGACACCAGCCAAGCCTACCATCTTGTAGCGCAGCCTGAATAATGATGTTGGCACCATTCTGGTGTAATTTGGGCACCTACAGGGTTTGCTGTAGGGGCGTTTGAATGTCATGGCATCTGCGGGCTGAGACTGGTGACAAGTTGTCACCAAATACATTGCCATCCCCTCAGACACCTGCCAGTCCAAGCATACCATCTTGTTGCACAGACTGGACAATGACTACATTTGGGGGTAGGTATGGAAGGGCACGCACTGTAGCACCATGGTGCTGGTTCCTGTGTGGATGGCTGTGTTGCCCTTCCATACTGTAGCTGCTACGAATCAGCTATGGATGATTTTTGGGCAGCAATCTCACCGCAAGCATGTCTTCAAGCATAGCTAAACAAGATTGATGGATCAAGACTACAATTGGGAGTAGATTTTGTAGGCCATGCACTGTAGCACCATGGAGCTGGTTCCTGTGTGGATGTCTGAACTGCCCATGTTTTTTTGTATCCAACTCACAACCTTATTTCAGATGCACTACAAGACAAGTTGACAGGCTAATGTCTCCATGGAATGCAATGTCCATGTTTGTTGTATTCCAGGGTCTGTTGGCCATTCAGGCAGTTGGACTTGCCACTTGAGGTGCAGGGCTCGCAGATCCAACAAGTTGTTGGATCTGCCAAGTATCACCAATAGCATCCATGGTGATGGATAATGAGGTGCATGTGACCAACTTCCTAGCCCATCATGTCAACAAACATGAATTGATAGGTATTGGAGGGCTCAGCACGCAATGCTGATGATCTTTGCAGCCAAAAAGGGGGCCCTGCTGGCACATTCAACCATTTGTTGAATGTGCGGAATCTCCTAGCATGGTGATGGGTTCCACACCCAAAATGACGAGACTATCAGTCCCATTCTATTTTAAATGGAATGTTTGTTGTATTCCACTTTAAACGGAATCTTTGTTGTATAACAGGAGTGGCAGGCCACTCTGGCAGCCTGCAGTGCCACTGGAGGTGCACCGCTACCAGATCCAACAAATTGTTGGATCTGCTGAGTCTCACCATGGTGAACATCTTTGTGGAGACTGCAATGGGTGCAATTGACCCAAACATTGGCCCATCATGACACCAATCATGAATTGAATGGATTGGAGGGCTCAACAGGCAACACTGATGATTCCTGTAGCCAAAAAGATTTGCACCGCTGGCACATTCAACCACTTGTTGAATGTGTGGAGTCTCATGGCAAGGGGATGGATTCACACCCAAGCTGACAAGCCTTTGTATTCTAATCAATTAGAAACGGAATGGTGTTTGTATTCCAGGCGTGGTGGGCCATTCTGCCAGCCTACAGTGCCACTGGAGGTGCACTGCTACCAGATCCAACAAGTTGTTGGATCTGATGAGTCTCACCATGGCGAACATCTTTGTGGAGACTACAATATGTGCATTTGACCCAACCATTGGCCCATCATGAAACCAAACATGAATTGAATGGATTGGAGGCCTCAACAGGCAACAATGATGATTCCTGAAATAAGTTTTTTAAGCAGCCACAAATCCAATGAAAGTGTCACATCCGCATCGCAAGCTTGGGCGAATGCGAGATTGGTCGTTCAAGCGTCACGCATGAATGAAACGGTCTTTTCAGTGCCGGATGGATTCTTTGCTAGCAACAGCTTTTTCGTTCCTTATGATTTAAATATGTTACTTTAAACGCTTGCATTTTATCGACTAATTAGATTACCACATATTCGAAAACTATCTATGTCTGAAGGTTCCTACTTCCACGTTTCATTTTTGATGACTTTCAAAACTCCCATGCATTCACATGCATCCTTCAGACTGCGTCTTGTTTTTAATAGTTAAATTCCATCGATTCATCGCCATGACCGTTTCTTTGCAAACCACTGGTTTCACTCAAAGCGTTGTTGCTATGCATTGTATTGAGACTGGAACTGCTCCATGAGTCTTCATGGTCAGTTACAAGATTTTCGCCAAGGTGTAAAGGAATGAGGCCACGAAAAAGTTCCAAGTCGTCCTCCGGCGGCGCAGGATGAAGCATGAACAAGTGATGGGAGCGAGCGCGAGCATGGCCTGCGTTAAATGGGTTGACCGCTTCATTCAGATTAGCCAATACTGGATTGTCGTCGTCGTTAAAGTCGTCATCGTCGAGATCATGAGGGACCTCGGCAGGGAACGGAAGTGCAACTCGTGCGCGCGCAAAAGGCGCAAAACCGTCATCATGCAGGCGTGGGGGCGAGCCACCGAGTCTCACAATGATAGGTACGCCACCGATAGGCTCCTCCTCCAGCTGCTGCTGCTGAATCATGACGCGAATCCTCCCGTGGCCCTGGCCGCCAGGAGCAGCGGCTGGCGGGTGGATGCCAAACTCTTGTTGCCCACGATGGTCCATGATGATATCGCAGTATCAGCTTTCTGAATCAAAAGTGTGCTCGTGCGGAGTAAGTAATTTATTGATATGACCATTTTCCGCATTGTGCATTGGCGGGAAAGGAACCGAAGCAACGTCTCGTTCCGCGCGCAGCGAGTAAAGGTTCTCGATCAGTACCGTAGCGACATAAGTTTGAACTGCGATCTTTCTTCTTCCATGCCATCTTCACACATCAACCATGAAGATGCGCCAAGGCTTGCTTCAAGCGGCTTGCCTGCCTTTAGCCAATGCGTTTCTTCGTCCTAAGAGTCTTTTATTTCTGCTGGCGCTAATTCCTTTTCACAATGCGTTTTTAGCTCCTGTGCATCTGACGAGCAGAAAACTCAATGCCATCACTACGCCATCGCGAGCAGCTGCGGTGATAACTTCATTGGCATCATTCAGCCGAGACGATACCGCCGATGCCGCTGACAGCAGTGCTATTGAGAATTCCAACTTTTGGACCTCTTCAACAGCCGAACTGGAGCACGCCCTCGAAGTCTTTTCGCGCGTCGATACCGACAATTCCGGTACATTGGATGCCGTTGAGCTTGACGAAATGCTCCGCATGCTTGACATTGACGCTAGTCCTCAAGACGTGCAAGCCTTGTTCAAATACTTTGACGTTGACGAAACTGGTGAAGTGTCAGTCGATGACTTTTTGCCGTGGTATTTAAAGACATCGGAAGCAGCCAAGCAAGTTGCCATGGAGTTTCAGTCACTCATTGTCGGCCGACGGACGGTTGACCAGTTTGACCAAACGCCAGTGGATCGCGCCGTCTTGCGTCGGGCTGTCACTTGCGCGATTGCTGCGCCGAACCGTAGTCAGTCGGAACCTTGGAGATTCATTCAAGTTGGACCAGAGACGGTGCAAAAGTTTGTGCAGCTGAAACAAAAGTCAATGCAAACTATGGAAACTGCCGATGGCTTATCATCGAGCGTCGATTGGACCAAGATTCCCGGATGGTGTGTCGTGACAACCAAACTGTCGCCGCATGATCCGGAACGAGAGCTTGAAGATTTTAAATCGACCAGCTGCGCCGTTCAAAACTTTATGCTGAGCATGTGGAGTGAAGGCATAGGCACGAAATGGACCAGTGGCCCGGTGCAAAAGACGAGCGAATTCGCTGACATTTGTGGCGTCGATACATCCAAGGAGCGAGTCGCCGGATGCATTTGGTATGGCTTTCCGACGGGCGGTTTGATTAGCGCTGATCCGAAGCGACGTAAGAAGGGAGTGGATGATGTCCTGAGCAGCCTTCCCTAAAGCGAACTATCTAGACTACATACCTCTCTTCAAGACGAGATTTTGTTTCACTATTGACAGGTATTAATGGTACATTTACGAGCAAATTATAAAATAAAGCTAGCGCAGGTATATGAGAATGACGGCTTGTCGTGTCCATCTTGCTTTGGCTGGCTCCTCATCAACGGACTGTCATCTATAAGGCAGTTCTGTCGTCGGAAGAAACCCATGGTTTGCCAATGTCTCCATTCGAATAAACACTTCGTAGACTCCTTCCGATACCAGGCTCTTGTCGCTCCATTCCTTGACTTTGTCCAACAGAAACCATTTCGCATCATCCGCATCGTCGTCCGCTACAACGATTGGTAACTCGTCACACTCCAGTTCGGCAAAGCACTGAGCAATCAAGTAGTGATACTCTTTTCCGACATAGTCGCTCGCACAAACCGTTCCCTTGTACCAGCATAGTGACTGAAAGGCTGCAGAATCGTTCCATTTCGTTTCTTCGGCCAACTCGCGGACGCCACCTTCATAGGCAGTTTCGCCAAACATGAGACGACCTCCCGGAATGGACCATTTGCCCTTGTTTGGTTCTTTGCCTCGTTGTATCATTAGATAGTAACTGTTATTGTCGGTCGTTTTTCTGCATCGAACACCCACTGAAACGGCGGCTTGAGGATGCATGATTGTCGCGGTGCTGAAGCGTCGCGAAGACGAAACTGACAATCTTTTCGCATATGGTTGGAATGCTGTCACTATAGAGAATGTAGATGGCATGAGAATAGCCATTAGTAACCTTGAATGGCCGCGTTTTGGCCGCGATATTCCCATGGCGCAGACTGATGAAAAAATGATAGTGGCGCGCTGTGTCTTCGATTAGTTTTTGAAAATCAAAGTTTTTGGAAGTACACTTTGTCTGATAGTGCCGATAACTTTGAAAATGAAAGTTTTTGGCACTACACTTTACTCTACAGTGCCAATAACTTTGATAAAAATCAAAGTTTTTGGCAGTACACTTTTGTCCATAGTCAATGTGACGTCACGGACTGCTGACGTCGATGTGTACTCTCAAGGTGACACTGGCACCGCTGGGCGCGGCAGCTTTGACAACGATGAGATCATGACGACGGTGCCATTTCGCGTGCGCTTTCAAGGCGCCTAGACTAGCACTTGATCTTTCCCGCCGCGTATTTAAAGTGAGAGGAGCAACAATTGTTTCAACTACAAGGATAGAAAGAGAGCTTTTTAATATATCAAATGGTTTTGCGCAGCATATGGGAGGCGAAATGTGGCCCTGTTCAATCACTGTCCGTTCATCGGTTCATCGGCTTGAATTCTTCGAATCAACGTCATACATTAGTTCAATGGTCCGTCGCAAGATGCGCAGCGGATCGCCGCAGTTCAACTTAAACATCATTTCAATCGTCCTTTTGATTGCTTGATACTTGCCGTTTGCAGTTTCTGGCATGAGAAGTGTACGATAAATCTCGTTTGCCTTGAGGTTGACCTTGGCTTGTTCCGCTAGCGAAAGCTCTGGGAACAGATCATTATTCATGCGAAGAATTACCTCAAGGATTGCTTCTTGTTGCGACTGCCAACTCTCGTATACCGGTTTTGCTTGGTCTTCACCTTGATGAGACGCGTCAGCGACAGTCTCTTTGGCGTTCTTTTTGTGACGTTTGGCTGGACTAGTGACTGCCTTTGATGCTGCCAATGAAGAAGCTTTACCTCGCTTCAATGACTCAGTTTGCCGGCGAAGCGAGCACGGAGAAGATTTGGATGATGAGTTGCTGCTGATCCTGTTTTGGGTCTTGCTTGAATGGGGCTCGAAAGGCTCGTCGTCTTCATCGCAAGCTGGTGACTGGGTGGAATCACCATCCCCAGTAAGTCTGCAGGCTTCCAAATGTTGATTCTCCCGACGTTTTGCCAAACTAAATGACCTCGTCTCTGGGGGGACGCTGACATTGCGGTCCCTAGCACTGCGTGTGGGCATCGAGTTCATCTCTGCAGTTGATAGCCTGGTCCGAGGAGATGGTTTGCTCTGGTGACGCTTAAAACCAGGCTTCGAAATATTGGTCGTTTGGTTTGTGGAAAGCCTGTAAAGGCTATCCTCGTCTGAACGTTCGTTTGCATCGGGGTCGCTGGCAACTGCCTCACTCTCTTCTAAAATGACAGCGTCTGGAGAGGAAATTAGCTTCTCATTAACTGCATTTCGATTGTAAGGTCTTGGACGTTTGCTCTGATCATCGTCGGCGCTTCTTTCTAAATGCACTTTCGGGTCGAAATTAAGAAAGAGCGCATGACGTCGCTTCTTATCCCATACAAATCCTTTTGGAAGCTTTTTCGGTTGAGAATAAGTGCCGTCGCTCCTCCTCTTAAGCTTGCAATCACGTTTTGGTTTAAGGACGAGTGTACGACCCTCGTCCATGAGCCGTAGACGACCATCATTTTCTGCCACGCGAATGGCGTCCGTGGCGTAAGGTTTTGCCATCTTTGCTTGCGTGAACATCGACTCACGCTGGACGTTATCCTTTCTCTGCTGGTATTTACGTTTTGGTTTTATCACTGCAGGCTTGTCCGTGGGCCCGTCGGGTGGCTTGGACTTGCGGTCGTCGCGCATGTATACACCCCTGGCCGGGTTCCATTGGAACCCAACCAATGGAAACATTTCGACTGATTCAGCATGCCTTCCGTCACGATCTTGACAATTGCCAGTATCGGCCGGCAATATGCACATGTTTCTCTCATCATAGCGTCGAACGCTTTTTGCCCATCTAACAGTGTCCAACATATCAGTCGAAGCATGACTCTGACGCCAGCCGAACAGCGACACGCCTAAATCGCCAGGAGTTTTAATGCTAGCCAACTTTCGGATCTTACCGCCAGCAACATTTTGATGAGGTCGACGAGCGGCATGTTGGTCTCGTGCAGCGGCAGCTGCGGCAATGCCGCATTTCTTGGAATTCGCCTTGCCGTTGTCATGTTCGCTAAAGGTGAAACCGAGCTCGCCAAGTGTAACTTCTACCTCCTCCACATATTGTGCGGCTAGCAGCTCCTCCTCTGTTTTCGCAGCTGGCTTGCGGTCATCCTCGTCGTCCGAGTTTGAAGCATTAGACGCATGTTCAGCCATAGTTTTCGCAACCTTGCTGCTTTCCTCGTCAGAATTAGAAACGGCAGACAATGGCCCAGGTGGCAAACGTTCATTCGCTGCTTTCGCCGCAGGAGCCTTGTATTGATCCAAATCTGGTTTTTCTGAGTCCCTCGTGTCATCAGAAGTCGAGTCATTCTTGGTTTCTAGTGACTCGGATCCCTTGGCAGGAGGAACATTGCCTTCTAGTGGCTCGACGAGGCACTCCTGCTTGGACGCTACAGACCGTTTGATTGGATTGTTTTGCGAGTCGTGCTTATTGAGAGTCTTTCGCGATGGCTTGCTTATGCCAGGTCGACCGGGTGATGGAGCCATTGTTGACCGAGTATTCTTCGTCGGGATGGACCGATCCGTTCTTGAGGATAAACTGTCAGCTGAGCCGTCTGTTGCAGCCGAGGCCTTGTTGAAGCGTGTCAGCTGCTCTGGATCCTTTGCTCCTGCATGGTCAGTGTCTCGCTTCGTCGTATTTGCTGCCATTGAAGTTTTGCTGGTCTTCATAGGTGTTACGACGTTGATGACCTCGGAGACCGCCTCGTCGTCGTCGCCTTCTTCATCTTCAACAAGTTCGCAAGCCGGGGCACTCTCAATAGTCTCTGCAATTGAATCACCGTCAGCTAAATCGTCGCCTTCTTCTTCATCGTCGCTGCTTGAATGGACTGACCAAACTTCTGGCTCCGGGCGCGTTTCTTGGCGATCATTCCAAGGCATCCCCTGAAAACCTCCAGACATGACCATTAAACATTCAATTGCTTCCGTCGCATTTGCGTTCACTGAGATTGCATTCGACATGACAGAGTTACTTTATACACGCCCTTGGTAAAATCCTTTTGCGTGCTGTTGCTAAACTGTAACGTCGCACCTTTGATTTGGTTTCTGCGATGAGCGATGATTGTGCAACTCGACTCGGAAAGATCGCGCTCGAGAACGGTGTGTGGCGCGGCGCGGCCAGGAAAAGTCGTACCGGTATGATGTCGGCGCGGGTCGAGTTGTTAGCTACCGGTACAGTAATTGTAGATTGGGCCAACGGTGGAAAGTATACCGATACTATGCGCGTTTGGACAATCAGCAGGCAATAACTGGAATGAAGTAGCTCAGTCAAGAGGCACTTTGACAGGTAACTGAATAACTTAAACTTGACTTTTTTTAGAATACCGGTCATAAACATACACTCGAGCTCGGAGACAGTAATCAAAGATTTGGACAACAGCAGATCACCGATATTTCCGTCTCATCAATCATCCGAGAACATTGCAAGGACATTAATGATAGAGTCAATAAGTGTGGACTCGTCAGAGTCAAATGACAAGAGGAGACCATTCTTAAGAAATTCGTAATCCTCGCAAATGTTCTGCTCGCGGCGAATGAGAATGTTATAGGCCTTTCTCCCGCGCCTCATCATCTGCTCCACCTCGCCTTCGTCGATGTAAGTGCAAAGGGCCTCATAAAACGTTTTGCGATGAAGTAGGCACCTGAGAACTCGTTCGCGCAGCTCCTCCCACTCAATAGGCAACGAATTCGAGTGAATGTCATGCCCATCCAAGACTGCAGACGCCGATGCCACGCTCACTTTTTGGCGCTTGCCACCAGGTATAGCAATATCACTTGCGGTCGCCATTCTTCCATGTATCATTGTACCATTGACGCTAGGTACCGGCATGCCTCGGCTTATCCTGTGCACTGGTTTTGTGCGTCCATGATTTATAATGGAAGTGACACTTGGATAGGAATGCCGATTGTTCGAGTAGCGATTGCGATTTAAAGAAGCACACGAGGCTGCGGAATGCTTATAACCATTGTTATTTTTGATGTTAATTGATAAATGTGGGTCGGTCTGTGCAAAAGACGCTTGATGCTCCTTGGTGCCCCCGCGTGTAGCTGCAATTGCAACATTTACTTGCGGCTCTGTCGACCTGTTGTAAATGACGTTCTGGGAATCAGTAGCAGCTCGGGCTAGCGTTGATGATCTCATACTCGTATCTTGTTGGTTCTGATTCTCCGAATCAAGCGACTCATCTGGCATGGACTCCATCCAAAGTCCGACTCTTGCATCCCAGCAATATCCCTTAGGATTTGGTCCGTAAGGACGCAGAAAAAATCCACTAGCGTCTCGAAATGTACCGTTTTCAGGCTCGATGCAGCCATCGGAAAGCAAGCGGCCATCATGCTCGGCTTTCGCCCGAAATGAATATTGTCCATTTTTACGTGTCTTTGACATCTTGCGCGGCTGCATCGCAATTGCTTCATTGTGAAGATGGTCAATGCAAAAATCATTTGCGGGATAGTTGGCTGCGTGCGCCACTGTCATCCATACACCTTGCACAAAATTCCAGAGACAGCCAGTCAATGGATTCCCCTTTGGCGCTGGGAATATTCCTGTATCACATTTCGTTGGTGTTATTTTTGCTTGAAAAGCCCCAGAAGGATCAATGCGTCCTTCCCTGTGCATTTTGTTCCATACTGCGGCCGGAAGAATTCCGACTTTGTCGGGAATGTAAACGTTAGTCTCGGCCTGCCAATGGAATCCGAGCAGGGGCACGTTTTCCAGGGGCTCTTCGTAACAGCCTTCGCCATTTTGTATCGTTTGCTTCGCAGGTCGAATACACCCGCTCCTTTCTTCATAACGATTTCGGCTGCGGGCATACTTGATCGATTTCATCATTTGCATTAAAATGTCTTCTCGTTCGCGAGAATTTCGTGTTGAAGTACTAAGCATAGTAGCAGGCCTTGATGAGGCGGCAACCGGACCACTTGTCATGACGTACTGCTTGTCGGGCCGATAGTGATGAGTTTGTATAGATGAAAGCTTTAGTGACTGATACTCCTCAAAGCTTGGCGCCTCAGCTGTGGGCTTGCTTCGGGGAGACGCTGACTCACGCCGAGCAAAATAGGCAGTGAGTTTGTTTTTCTGCATAGGTGAAGGAGCATCGAATTCTGCTGTGGGATCCGCCACGCCGGTAGAAGACCCTTCGCTCGATCGTTTCTGGGTCGTTTTAGGCGACCCTAACGAACGTTCGTTCGTGGACATGGACATCACTGATCACTGCGTCTTGTTGGTTTTCGGTTGCGTTTGAATAGTCTCCCGTCAACGCTTTCCTTTGTCTGGCCTGGAGAACTTGCTTTTGCCTTGGCTTTTTCTCGTCCTTGCTTTGCGGCAACTTGACTGATGAAGTGAATGTCTACGGTGAGATATTGCGGAGGTAGTGAAGTCGACTCTACCCACATTTTTTCATTGGCGATGTGAGTGGAATGTCGTGAACGCGCGCGCCAAAGGCGCGGCCGGCTCGCTATAATCGTGCGTTTCAACGCGTGCATGTTATGCCGCAGCAATTTACTGTGGCGCATAGAGTGCTCTGGCAGTTCGATTCAAAATTCAAACACCGCGGCCAAAAAATTCTGTGGGAGGATCAAACCAAGGACCAAGCATCCATCCAAGCTGTGACTGATTTTTGAGTTGAATAATATGTCGAGTGAAGAAATGAGCTGTAAAGAGGACTTACAACAACTAAACATGTCATCATATTCTTCCTCCATGTCATGCACCTCAACCTCCGCTTCGGCAGCGTCGCAAACGCTGAGCCGGTCGACATCCATGGATCATTTCCGCTTGATCCATCGGACCAACCATACTGGTTACTTTATCCTACCCGAAGCGGCCAATCGCCACTTTCCGTTGCCAGTCATCTGGACGCAGGCAGATTGGCCGTGTCCAGAGACAAAGACACAAAGTTGTGCGGCGCATCAAAGTACTCGAGATCCATTGGATCATCGATGTTGCCAAGTCAATGAACTTGACCGAGCAATGCCGAACCCTGGATGCTGCCCTCGCGCCGGTCGACGAGTCATTGATGTATCAGAATCAGACTTTCTCAGCAGTCGCGATTGTAGCATTCCTATAAAGAAGAATGGCGCCTGGTACCTGTTTTGCGTTCAAGTCTTCCAGAAGCAGCCGTCACAATCACTCTTGCGTCGACGACGAGACATTTTCTACAAGTTTGTCTTGTCGCCAACCAATCGAATGAACGGTGTCAAAAAGGATGGTGGTATAAAGTTACGAAAGGGGCGAATCATGGAAGATTTAAGTGTGCATTTGACTAGGATGCGTGACAAGTTGAACGATCGCGAAAAGGAACGATGCGACGAGAGTCTCTCGGCCAGAGCGTTCTTTCACTTTCATATCGGTCTCGTCATGGAGGTTTTGCGCACGACACTGGATACTCCGCGAGCCATTTACGAGTATCAAATGGCCTGCTTCAAGGCAATTGACGAATGTGATGATGAGGTGGCCCTTGACGAATGGATTGATCGAGGCCGTACCCACCAATATATGACACGAACGCGATACAAGCCACGTAAAATGAGTGAGACAATTCCTGAAATGATTCTAATGGATCGCTACTGTGGCAGTCAATCTATGTTTGATCGGAATTTAAAGGAGTTGGACTTATGGAGAATTAATGCTGGTGCTGGAGCATAGTCTCATGGAGATTCTAGGTAGTCAGTCATAGAAAAGTTAGCACGTTAAGCATTAACACGGATTCATTCGTAGATGTTAGTCCGGATAGCTGGAAGATATTTTTATGTTTGTCAAGTACGTAAGATTGTCCTCCCACTTCCGGCAAAATAAAAGCAGGCGTCCAAGATTCGCGCCAAGTTCGCAATAGAAAAGACATGAGTATCGTTCAAGGCAATAAACACTACTTTGTCGTCAATTACATTCATTACAGGTTCCTTCTACCTGGGAGATAAATCGACAAGCAGCAAGTAGTAGATTGCGTAACCCCAACCTTAATATTGTTTGTGGTTGCTATCCGTTGGAGCACCTTTTTTGTGTGCACCGGCACGCGCGCTGCGCGCCAAGGGTTTGGATTCGTTGTTGTTGCTTGCTTCGGCCATGGCGCGACGCAATTCACTGGCTCGTCGTTGTTGTTAATGCATCTACAGTTCAGTAGCAACGACTTACAAGTATCAAAGCTAGCGGGCGGGTCAAGAAACGAAAGAAACTCGTCGTTGAATGAGTCCCCGCACCAGTCAGCCTCGTCTGACGATTCGCAGCTATCATTCGTCTCCAAGCAATCAACAGGCTGCTCCAAGCAGCAGCACTTCCAATTCATTTGCGAATACGTACGATACTTCCTTGAGCAAGGAAATCAGCAGTTCGAAGCATAGTGGCGGCAATAGTCACTTGTTTCCGAGGTCGCATCCAAAGGAAGCCAACAATAGCGATCTTTTGCTGCGCATCAAAACGGCTACCGAGGAACGACAGCAGCAGCCAAGATACGCACAGAGCTGGACGCCCAATAGTCATGACAATGTCAGACACTACCAGACTGATTTACGTTCAAATCGGCGAGAATCGTCCGTCGAACAGGCGCGCCTTGTGAGTCCGTCGCCAGATAAAAATTGTCACAATAGTGGATATGATGGAGCGAACGATGACGCAACAATCCACAATGACTCTTCTCCGCAGCAAGCATTTGCTTCTACTTCAAACTCAAAACCGCATCCGCTCATTGACTCACCTGCCCGCCGCCGAGGAACTGCCGCCATGAGTGAACCAGGAACGCCCTCGAGCCAGGAGCGCATTCATGCCTACTTGAAGCAGCGTCACGCGCACGCCTTGTCTAAAAATCAGCAGCAACAACCTTATTCGAAAGCAACAGCAGTAAAGGAGTTTTCGAAACAAAATGAAGAGGAGGAGAAGAAGGAGGAGGACTTGCAGCAGCAGCAGCCGCATAAGGAATCTATGAATACTTCGCGACTGCGAACCTTGCTTCAAAAGCGTCGACAACAGGCTAATGCGAACAAAAGGGAAACGAGCCACTCAATGACAAGCAGCAATCAGCAGCAGACACCAAAGCTAGCGCAACATTTGGAAGACTTTCAGGAAATAATGAACACGACGGATGATGATACATTCACAACGGATCCTGAAGTGTTTGGGAAAGACCAGCAGAGTGCGCCCATTGTATTGGAGTTTCTCAAGCCGACGCGCGAGCAGCTGGTGCAGCAGCATGTTCCAAAGTCACAAACAACTACTCCATCCAAAGTGATACAGGCTGCGCATCTAGCCCATAGACATGCCAATCCAAACGAATTTCCGAAACATGATAATTCATATTCTGTCGAGAAACATGACGACTCGGACAACTTTATCGTGCAGCCACCAGCGCTTGCTCGTCGTTACGATGCGCTCCCACGAAATAAGCGACTATCGGGAGCAAGGATCGATGGCGACTCGCTGCAACATGCATCGCCCAAGCAGTCCTGCATGGACAAGTCTACTTCCGTGACGGACAGCATGTCCTCGCCTTCGTTGCAATCGTCACGAGTTCAGGCGATCAAGCACAAGCTTTGGGATGAGCAGAGTGAAAAACTCAAGCCGCAGACGGAGGCGTGGCAGCGCAGCAAGGCTAACAGGAGGGAAGTTGATAGTTCCATGCGGACCATGAAGCAGCAGCAAGCACTTGACGACCGGTTCCGAACGAGCCGTTTTGCTCAAACGTATCATGCACAGACGGATCAGGCAAAAGCAGGTATCACAATTATGAAGGCACTGAAACCGCCAGCCGCTGTCGAATCAGTCCGACGCGATACAAATCGGTTGGATTCCAAACTAGCTCGACACGCTCGGTCGCTGTCACCTCGGACGAGTCGGTCTACCGCAAGTCTTCGATCCGGCGTGACCATCATGACTTCTAGTACTACCAAGAATCGTTTTTCGTCTCGGTTCATTGACGCTGCCGTTCGGACGACACCGGATCGGAGTGTTGCGTCCCATCAGCGAAGCAGGGCGACGATCATGCGTATCACCTCGCCGCCAGTTCCAAAAAGTCATGTATCGGTCCCGCCAGCGTCGTCTCCAAAGAGTGGAAGCTTTGTCGACTTGGTCGCGGAGCTAAAGACGGTTAGCCGCGACGACCCCAGAGCTGCTTTGGCTCAAATTGATGCCATTTTGGCGCGGCAAGGCACTGTTCTTTCGCATACGCACAACCAGAATGCTTCGATACCACGTCAACAATCATCGTCCCGAATTGTTCCCCAGACACCGGTTGACCCTTCAAAGGAAGAAGATGATCTACAGGACAGTGATGATGATGACAACGACGACGACGACGAAACTAGTGTTTCCTCCCTCACGAATCCTACTTATGCGAAACAAGATGCTCTTCTGGTGCAAGCACCATGCTCGGCGGGGAAACCAAGGCCGTCTGGTTTGCAGACTTACAACAACTTTCGTAGTCTAAAGACCAGGAGTCAATTTCGGGAGGCGCTCGTCGTAGATAACGGTCCAACAAAAATCAACAAGAGAAAACAGCGGCGGTCAGGCACACCGCCACCTGGTTCAATTGAAACCAAGTGTACAACGTTGCTACAAGCGGAAAATGTCGTCATTAAAATGCCCAATAAAGAGCAGGCAGAGCAGGCGGTCACGATGCACGATCATGAGAGGGACAGATCTCTGACGAAAGATGAGAGAATCGAACTTAGTTTGCCGGCGGCGAGTCACTCACAAGTTCCAGTGGTTGTTGCTTCGGATGCCGAGGATATTGCAGACAAGATTTCCCGATGGGATCAGTTGACTGCAAGCTTGTCGCGCGTATTCTCTTTTGACGCGCCCGATGCTACTGCTAGAGAAGGCGATATCAATGGCAACATGGCAATGAAGAGGGCGCATCCATGGGACTCTTCCATGCTGCGCAATCGAATTGACCTACTCGAAACTAGCATGGACGCAGCTGCTGGGCTTGAAGCCAAGTTTGTGAGTCTGGAAATGCCAACATCGATTCGAACCTCGGCGTCACAATGCGGTAGCGACGGAGATTATAAGCGTCGCGACGGCGATGTAGTATCAATCGGAGGGAGTTTTAATGCAACCAGCGGCCGCGTTCCGTTCGATGATGCCGCGGCTTCGTCGCTAGATGCAGCCGAAATTGTGGACGACTTGTCCAATGAGTTGACCAAAATTTCCCGTAATTACGACGCGATGAATAACAGCAAGTCGACCAAAAACAGAAGCGCATGGGTTGCTGTGCCATCCTCCCCATTCTTTCCGACCCAGTCGTCCGAAATTCGTGGGCATCTGCAAGCCAACATGCCACTTACTGACAGTTACAAGACATATCGGTGCTACGACAGGGTTGGCATGGAAGAAAATCCTTTCGAGGGCGATGATACACAAGGGAATAGAGGGCATTTCCCTTGCACATTAAAAAGTGGCTCTCCGATTCCTTTCAATGAAACGAGTGCAAATCGCGCACCCGACGGAAAGGCGCGAGCGTCTTTCACATCACTAGCTCTATCTACAGCAACGGCGCAGTCAGCGAATTCTTGCCAACACATGGCACAAAGAATCAATGAGGGCGAAAAGTCGAGTATTGAAGTCGCTCTTGCTCCACCAAAAACTAACATTATCCGGCGGAAAAAGGACCTTGCTCCACCACAAACGAACGAGGTAGCAAACGACAAAGGTCGTGCATCCATAAATTCGTATCTGATGCGACGAGAGAGCAGTACTATAGAGGAATCAACACTATCAGCGGGCTACTGCAGTGCTGCTTCTGTCATTTCTCGGCTATCGGAAAAACCACGGAAATCTCCTTTGATTGAGCACTATATGTCTCGTGCGAAAGATAGTTTTGAAAGGGACATTTCTCGTGGACGACGGCGATCAAAATCACCTGCCAGGCAACGAGCACGATCGCTGGATGATCGTCTCATTCGAAATCCGAGTATAGCGCGGAAATTCCGCCGTCTGCTGAGAGTTTACGATGACGAAAAAGAACATTTATACGACGAGCTGCAAAAATTATGATCTGGATTCTTAAAGATAACATCCCAAACTTTAACCTTTACGATCCTGGTATGTGATTATCGCTTGATCGCATTCTCGTAGGAGCGTTGCCAGTTCATGCACTCGAGTTCTTTCTGAGCCAACTGCAACTTATGATATGCGAGCATTTCGCGGGTTCGATTGAGTTCATTCTCCAGTGCACTTCGCTCGGCCGCTTCATTGTCGCGTTCAACTTTTCTGCTCTCTTTTAAACGTAGTATTTCGAGTGACGCTGCTGTACGCGAAGATATTTCAGCAGAAAGCTGCTGACATAAGGATATCATTTCATCATCGGAACGGAGATTGGAACGAGATTTTAATGCAATCGAATGATTGGGCTTGTCCAGGGACTCAGATTGTATGTTCCCTTTCTTGACGCTTGCTTGCTTCAGTCTGTGGAGAACGCGGTCCTTTTTCTCTAGTTCGTTTGAAAGGTGCTCAGCTATCTTCCGTTGCTGTTCCAATTCGTGAACCTGGACGACCTCAGCAGATACCATTCTTGCGTGAGCCTCGTCTCTCTCTTCCATGACATTCATTAAGGCAGAGTACATGGCTTCGCGATATTGGTGAGAAATAGGATGATAAAACTTTTGAATATGTTTGAGCGGATGGTCGTGTGCCTCTCCATGATGCCTGTTAGACTCTACAGTAGCAATGTGCTCCGCATTGAGCACTTGCGTCTCTGCTTGAATTAAACTAGCCTCCGCCGCACTTAGCTGCGGAATGGCGGTGCTGACAGTGCTGTCCAATGTTTCGACGGGCAGCGACAGATTCAGCGATGCCGTAGGCATGAAGTCTATTGTCGAGCCATCCGATATCTTCAAAAAGTCAGTCAAATGCGTTAGGCATTCCACGGGGAGGTAGCTATCCAAAAACGTGTTTAAGATTTGTTTAAAAACGTCAGCTAATGTTGAGTATTGTGTGAGCTACGTAACGGCATCGAAGGCTGGTGTCTGACACACACTATGGCAAATGTGCTTACCGCAGTATGAAAGCATAGGTCTAGAACATCGAGAAGGTATATCTCGAATTAGGCCAGACAAAAGCAATCCGGTGTGCTCGACAGCATCGTGACATGATATAATGGCTCCCTCGGGCATGGCATTGCCAACGGGCACAGGGACACCATCGTCGGCTCGTTCATAAATAGATGCATCGGACAGGCACTCTGAAATCTTAGTATGCAACGAAAGCAATTCGTGCACTTTTTTGCCGAGTACGACATTCGGTTTTGAATCACAACCTGAATCACAATCAGTGCTGAACGTCTTGCCAAACACCTCAATGCTGACTGTGACCAGGAGAATGTCGTCCACGTTGAGGGCGGGTTGGCCAAGCCAATTCTTATCAATAGCCACACCCGTGCCACTTAACGGCGCAAGATTTCCCGCATCAGTCATTGCTGTTGATAAAGCCACGTCCGGTTCAAAGAGGAGCACGGCCGAGACAAACCACGTTCCTGCAAGTCTTCTCAGAATTGTGTTGTTATTGTCGATAGGCTGGGATGTGTTGTGGCTGATCGGGTCAACATATCTGGCGGGAGGGAGAGGACCTGCAAGACCCACGTCTCGTAATCGCAAAGCTTCTGGAGCTCCAAGCGGGACTTCGTCAAATAAGTTACGTTGATTGAAGTGACCGCCTGCGCCATCTGAAGACTCCTGTCCATTTCTGCGCAAACTCTGGACAGCTGCACCGAATAGATTCTTCATTGGCCTTTTCAAATGTGACTGACTCTCGCTGTTTAGCTCGGAATCATTATCAATGATTAATCCCTTATCTATCCCGACTGCCACCTGCTGATAGCCACCGCCACCATTACTTGTCCTGGGAATCTCGTCGCCAGCAAGTGGCTCGCGTACTGTTTGACACATTTCGCAAGTCAAATAAATTGCATCGTTGCAGTAGGTGCAGACTGGACAAATCCATTCCTTTGCAGCAGAGTCCTCGAAGTTGGCGGGGACTTTTGAGTCTGACTGTCCCCCAACGGAGCTCGTTTGTACATTCTTCCGCGCGCGTACGCTTGATGACACATCTTTTCCCTTCTGTTTCGCCGCCACAAGCGCAGTCTCGACACGATTTTTTGTGGCAACTCTCATTCCAGTAAGTCGATTTCGCAATTGACTTTCATTGGCAATGGCATCGTTCCTCGGTAATCCTAGAGAATGAGTGTTTCGAGTCAGATGTGGCGAGGAGCCAGAGGCTGCGGTGTCCAGATGAGAATTTACACAGTCCATGCTATCCGCCGTTCCCGTGCTTATTCCCATCTCGTCAGAGAATTGTTGCGCATTCTTAGTTGTGACATCTTGAGTATCTTGAGCGACAAGACCTGGCTCCTGCGTATTGTCCGCGTGCTTGCGTCGTCGACGTTCGACAACTGCTTGGCCAGTTGATTTGGCGGCTTGCTGAAGAACTTTAGCGAATCGATTTTGCCGAGGCTGAGCGTCATGTACATACTCTGGCGGCTCATCGACTACAGTGCCTGATGTATGTCGAGCTATAAGGCTTTCTGATGCGATGTCGTCAAGATGATCCATTGACATTCGTTCATAATCGACCACTTCAATAACTTTCGACAATTCTTGAACCCATCTGTTAAACTCGCGATCGGTTGCAGTAACGATAACGTGAACAACTCCATCTTTTTCGACCACAGCAAACGCACGTTTCAGATCGCGTTTGCGTCCACCAGCAAGCTGTCGAAGACTTGCACCCTCTAGAGGAATCACATCTAATGGTGTAAATATTCCCGGCCCCGCGTACTTAAACAGTAGCGACTTTCGCAGAATGCACCAGAAAGGCAAAAGATTCCACGACATAATTCCTCTTTGACCTATCCGCTGGCTCGATCCGATGCGCAGCCAGCTTGAGGTCGTCGAGGACACCATTGTGTAAGCGGCCATCTTCTCGCGCTCTTTTAAGAAAAGTTGGTACCGCAATCTTGCTACTTCAATGTCTCGGTCTTGCAACCTGGTGTGTAGGCTATGCGCATAGTCTAAGAACTCTTTCCTGGCAGATTCAATGTGCTCTTTGGCTGAGCGAATCGAATTCATTGCAACCAGGCACGCGATTGATGTCGCATTATCTTCGACTTTGATTTCAACGGGGGATGGCATGATGAGGTCGTCTACAGTTGTTGCTGCGTCCCGACATGCAGAGACGATCAAGCACAGTCTCTCTTTCGCATTTATACATCGAAGGCCGAATGCGTGAAGGGAGGTGAGGAAGTCATCGAGTCGCGCAACTTGCCTAACCATTATCTGATTTCCAAGCGACATGACAACTTCTGAATTCCCATATGTATAGCCTACCTGGAACGGCTCCACAAACGTAGCTCCCAATTCGGTTTGGGACGATTCGGCTGAACAGGAAAAGATACGTTGAGTGCTTTGAAATTTGTGTCGCAGTCCCTGGTCCATGGTTTGAATAATCGATTGCCACGAGACTCCCCTCGCTCCAACAACCTTTAAGAGGCGTATGTCTGTCAGTCCAGACGTTGCCAAGTAAGATGCAGTCAACTCTGACTGTTCGAGTAACAATCCGAATGAAGGCAAATTGCTCGACTCGTTAGGCACGCGAACGACTTGATTCCTCCCAGTGTAGCGCATGAGTATTACTTCCACGTCGACCGGGACGACTTTCCAGATAATTTCGCGTAACATGGCATCGATTGTAGCGGGAACTGTGCGTTGCGTACCCTCTGGTACTGCTCCAGAGGTGTCCGAAAAAGATAGTTCGTCGACTTCTTTTGCTAAAAGTGAAGACAGACTCTGCAAGAAAGTTCCGATAGACCCAAGTGGAAACTTCCAGGTGCCGGTATCACAAGCAATGGGCAGGGCAGCAGCATTGAGCCATGCAGGCATTAAGAGTGCCTCGAATAAACAAACAGCAAGATTCTCAACCGCTTCAGTCTGACAATCAACTGTTGCGTTCCCCAAATCAATAGCTAGACTCCACACGCGATGACTGTCAACCTGCTCTTCCGCGCGGACAGTGAGCCCATTGTAGTTGTCTAAAGCTGTGCATTTTTCGTCACACTTTTTTCCAACCCTTAAGACTTCGAAATCGCTATTTTGCCAACGAGGAAGCAAAGCTTCGCAGCCTTCTGCCATTACTTTGTCAGTGTCTGTTTCAGCGGCAATGCTCGTCGTATCGCAAATGCAAAGAACTGTTTCGGCAATGACCCCTTTAAAAACGGTGCGCTTGTCGCTACAAAAAATGCTTACTTCTAGTCCGACTTCTGCCTCCTTCAACTCAATTGACACCAGCTTTACCAAGGGTATGTATTGGGAGGATCGACTGTTACTACGGTGCGCGCCATTGTAATGGGTGAATGGATAAGAAAATTGAACATTCTGGCGCCAAAGCGATACTTCTACCTCCATAGCCTTGCAGCAAAATGCGAAAGTTAAACCACCCGACTCTCGAATTTTGTTAAATTGCCTCTCAACCTGTAATCTTCGGGACAAAAACTTGTCCGACGGTTCTGAAACTCCAGACATGTCGACATTTCGCTCTAAAGACTCGTTTGTCATGCACGACGAGCGGCGGAATAACTTCACCGCCTCATCGACATCCTTAGCATGAGAGATGAGTGTGCCAGCGGCGGAAGATAGCAAGTCCATATCCAAACAGATATCCAGGCGATGCACTTCCATTGATAGGAGAATCATGATTCTAGTCAAATTATTGTTTGATTCTTTAGGGCGCTCACCTTCAAAACATAGAATCATTGTAAATTCGTCCTGACAGAAGAGTTGCTGCGATTGCTTGTCTTCCGAGTAGGATATAACCGGTACAAGACAGAACGACGTCCTGCGTAGTGTTCCTTGAATACGAAAGGTGGAAATCGGCTTCGATGTCTGCAAACCTCGTTGACGATTAGATGGATCCTCTGTCGAATTTAAACTGTAGGGTACATCAGAAGGGTCATTGGGAAAATCAATGGCATCCATGTCAATAGCATCGTCACCGAACACGGAACTCCCAATCCTGCCTGATAGCAATGTGCGCGGCAAGGCAGACGACACCACAAAGGTTACCTCGCCTAGTCTCATTAAGATGTCACACGATCTTATGTCGTCCGAAATTGCTGCCGGAATACGAAGAACCATCTCAGTAATGCGTGCAGTAACATTAAAAAGATCAGATGATATAAAGTCGTTTTCATCGAGCATTATTTCTTTCCTGGGTTGAATGCAAACCTCGAGGTCCAATGGGACGCCTGACTGAAGTAGCATGTCGTGTGACATGCTGCCGGTCCAATCACCGGAAGCGACCCTCGTATCAAAGCCACCACCAACAACATTCAAAAAAAATTGCATAACCCGCGCGTATGAATGACCATCGACCACTAGATCAAACTGGTCAATGCCAACCTCATGAGTTACTTTAATCACTTCTTCGCTTAAATTATAGCCGTCGCGCGACTTTTCCAGACACTCGATCGTCGTTTTCATCCCAAAGCACTGAATAGGAAAAGTATAGCGTAGGCCACTTGGATCAGGCCGAATTGATCGTTCTTCGTAAAGCGGAAAGGATTCATCTCGGGCAATCATTGGTTTTTGAGACGGAGAATGTATACCGTTTTGGGCATTTTCCGCTCCTCCAACCAGCAGCGTACGCACCCGATTACCGAATTGTTCAGTCACTCGGACGAAGCCAACCGACGCTTGCAAATACCCTCCTTTCGTCGCGTCGGTCTTTGGCCAAATCATTTCGGCAATAAATCCTCTCGACATGGCCTGGACAAAGCTGCTGTTGTGCCTTTCTGCGTTGGGAGTTGCTGCGTAGGTTCCTCTGACGGCTGCATGATTTATCGACAAGCTGAATGAAACTCGTTCATGTATGCATAGACCCAAGGGGAGCACAATCACTGGACGATCCGACTTGTTTTTAGCGGTCGCATATGGCAATATTGGAGTCTGTTGCCGACTTGAGTAAGATAAAGGTGTCTTGACGCTGGCACCATGACGACTACTGCTTGTACTTTTCGTTCCTGCTGTTTCCTCATCGGACGACGACGACAAGTCCTCCTCCACGGAAACGTCTGCTTCGCCCATGGATACCGCAGTGGATCCATTGTCACTCACACTTGATCCGCTGCGACTAAATGTCACTTCCACTGGTCCAGTTACATTTGCTATATTTTCGCTAGTTGTTGCCGCAGCATTGACTCCCATATTCTCCTCCGTCGGCTGTTTCAGTGGATCGACAAAAGCCCGATCTTTGGCCAGCAAGCAAATCACGCCCTGCACTGCGCTGTACAAAGGCGGCAAGACTTGCGCCGTGACATTGACTTCAATCTTTGGAATGGTTGCATCGAGTTGGACGGCCAAGGTTTCTCCGTCCTTGACTCTTCTCTTTATTGCCAGTTGTACCTCCATTTTGTTGCAACTGCCCGACAAGAGTGGAATCGCTTCGCCATTTCCAGTTTGCGGCACTAAATATATTTGAAAATCAGGAACTTCAATCTTTTTGTAAATGAGAAAAGCATGTTGATTGTGATTGTGCTTCCACACTTCGTCGGGACTAGCTTCTTGTCCGTACTCATTGACACTGACCATGCGTATTCCAGCTAGCTTGGCTTGCAGCTTGGGTGGCGTCCAGGGACCAATGCGGCGCGATTTGAACTTGCCCCACGTTGAAAACTCTACCAGCACGGATCGAACCTCGATTGTCAAGTTGTCAAGTATGCGATCAAACAGATTGTACGCGCCTCGCTTGGAAATGAGGCCTTTTCGCAAAAGCTCTGGCAGCTGACTCTGAAAGACTTGCTGAATCGATTTGCGCATAGACGGATCCAAATAGTGAAGCGGCTCGAGTATATATGCTTCAATGTTTTCAATATCAATAATAATGGGAGCCTTGCGTAGATTGGTCCATGATGTGACGCTGAAACTGAGTTTCGAAATGTGAACGCGTTCCAGTTCGACAAAAGGCGTCAGCTTGCTAATATGCGAGTTGAGAAAGGAGCAGTTGACTTCGACATTGGTAATCTCTCCCTTGCCATTCAGCAGATTTGCATTGACTTGTTCCTTGCGAAAGCCAATTATGAACTGATACAAGAAATTCAAATGGTGAGTCGAATATAAATGCAGTATACGTATACGATACATCAATGAGCATTCGCATCGCCAACACTATCGTTGAGAAGGATATCTAGCCTACCTTTGACAACTGCTCTTGGAAAATCCCCAACACGAACTGTTCCATAGTAAATTTCGATTATCTGAATTGAATAACGTTGCTTTTGCGATACTTTCGCCGCTCTTTGCCTTCGTCGTCATGGTCGGATCGATGATCGTCTTGCGATGGATGAGTCGTGTCGCACCGATTGCTACGCGTCGCAGCGTTACTGCCTGCTGCAGCTTTTACGTGCACGTCAAAAGTACGAGCAAGAGAGTGCCAAGCTAGGGAACAAAGCAAACAACAGTGCAGTTTAAAAGTAAATAAAATCTGATAGAGTTTTTAGGTGAGCTTTGTTAACAACAAATGCTCATTCAGCTTTGCGCTTCCATATTCATCCAGCGCTTTCATCGGCACTCATTCGCTTGGCGCGTTGTCCTTCAAATATCGTCATCCTCACCCTTTTTCGGATTGACACTCGCCAAAATCATTTCCGCCGCCAGTTTTCCCAATGCATTGGCCGCATTGGGACTATCGCCCGTCAACAGCTTCCGATCCACATGGGTGCCTCCCGTGGCCATGACGTTGACAACTTTCATACCTTGCTCCTCCACAAGCTTGTCACCCATGTACCAGTTCAACGAGCCTGGCAGGTATCCAATCAAGGCGCAAAGCTTGTCGAGCGCATTGGGAAAGCAAACGAGTGAGTAGCCGTCAAACTTTTTGTTCGAGGCGGCCAAGAGAGCAGCTGGGCCATGGCACAAGGTGACAATGAACTTGTCATTATCCATGGCCCAGTCAATCACCTTGCCAACGTTTTCGTCCTCCGGAAGACCAAGCATGGCGCCATGTCCTCCAGGAATAAAGACTGCCACATATGGACTGTCTGAACCAAGTTTGCTGGCAACGTCCTTGATGCTCAATGGTTTGTCAAGCTTTGGCTTTAACTTTTGCTGAATGAACAAGACATTGGCGTCTGCAACAAAAATGCGCGTGAGTCAAAGAACGTAATGTACATCAAGTGAGAAACGCGACAATGCAGCAGCAGAATGACTCCAAGCAATATTCATTTGCTTGCTTGCAAACAGTACGCACCTTCATGCGGCATGGCCCACGTTTCCGTCTTGACCGTTTGCCCCGTCGGCGTGGCAATGTCAATGCCAAAGCCAGCCTTGTCCAAATGCAGCAACGGAAGAAAGGTTTCCGTCGGATGGTTCCCAGTGCTAAACTTGAGTCCATTGGCGCATTCCAAGTAACGCTGCTCGGTGGCCAAGACGAGAATCTTGAGATTGCCACCGGAATACTTGTTTTCGTATTCATTCTTCTCGTCTGCATCAAGTAAATAGAGAAGGATACGACGAGAGATGAGTTGAACGGTTTTGAACAATGTCGAGCATCTTATTCCTTCTTCACTCTTCAAGAAAACTTACAATTCGTCGTTTTGCTGACAAACATTTTCGTGCTCAATCGACTCGGCGTGTAACCTTCTCCACCATTCGTCTCTGGCTCGGCGACTAGTCCCATGAACTTTCTAGCAACCGTACTCGCTTCCTCCGCCTTGACGGCGACAATGGCCAAGGCAGCCTGCGCCTTTTCTTGGAGCGACTCGGATGTTGGTGTCGTCGCAGTCGGAGTCTCGGTTGATGCTTCCGTGGTACGAGCAGCAGCCGTCACTGGTTCATCCGCAGTAGTCGCTTCCGTCGATGACATGATGGATAATGATAATGGTCTGTCTAACAACTTCGCTGTATACTTGTACAGGCTTCCTTGCAATGAGGCTGGAAAGGTGACCAAACGGAACGCAATCTTGAATGTGGCAAGAATCGTTTCGGGCGCGATTCTTGCGTTGGATTCTTTAACCTTAACCTTAGTTGTGGTTCGGCGTCCTACTCTTTAGCGTCCAGACTTCTTTATCGCTCAGTGTAGTGACATTTGCGAACAGTGAGGAGTAAGCGTGACGCAGTGACTGCAACTTGGAATCCACCATGGCGACGTCGCGATCTTTTTCGCATCAAATAAATTCAGATCGCCGCTCGATTACGATCATTTCTACCAATAGTAAAATAACATGGCTCCTCCTCTCAAAAATGACGCGAGCGATGCAGCATCGACCAGCAAGCAGCAGCATCAGCACGGCGTCCATGGCGTTTACTATGGAGGATCCTGGGTCGACCTTGAAGACTGTGCCGACACCTTTCTCATTGACGAACAGCGTTGCAGCGGATGCGACTACCAAGATTCATGTCCAAGAAGCGCCAGTCGCAACTACCGCAGCAACGAACAAACTGATTCATCATTATTCACCTACGACGTTTGCATCATTGGTGCTGGCTGCATTGGATCAGCCATTGCGCGCGAGTTGAGCAAGTACCAACTACACGTGTTGCTACTGGAAGCAGCCGACGATGTTTCGCAGGGAGCGACCAAGGGAAACAGCGGCATTGTTCACGCCGGATACGACGACAAGCCAGGTTCGTTGCGCGCCAAATATTGCTGGCCCGGCAATCAAATGTTTGCGCAGCTTGATCGCGAGTTACGCTTTGGCTATCAGCGAAATGGGAGTCTCGTGGTGGCGACGAGTCGAGATGAAGTTACCATTTTGGAGGAGCTGCTGCAGCGGGGCAAGGTGAACGGCGTGCAAAACTTACGCATTGTGCAGCAAGCCGAGTTGCGAAAGATGGAACCGTATATTGCCGAGAATGCAGTCGCTGCCTTGTACAGTCCAGATGCTGGCAATGTCATTCCATATGAGTATGCCATTGCATTAGCGGAGAACGCCGTTGATAATGGCGTTGAGCTACGGATTCGACGAAAGGTGGTAAACGTCACTCCAAACCAAAAGAGTGGTTTTGTTGTGGAAATGGACCACTGGGAGCCGCAGGAATACGTTCAAGCCATGGAACGCTCGCAAATGCTTGTAACCTCTAGTCGAATCGTCAAAATTGTTACCGTTGCTGTTGGTGTGCATCACGCTTTATCCTTCTTTGGCCTTTTGACGTCCTCCTTTGGACACTATCAGCATCTTGCTGCGGTTGTGGCGCTCTTTGCAGTGGCCAAGCTATTGCCCATTTTGCTAAAGGCTAACAAGCGTGTCACTAAGAATACTCCCATTGCTCAGCTCGTAGAGCAGGCTGGCATGCCAGACGGTAAAGCAAAGGAGCAGCCGCAGCAGCATGGCGTTACCGTCGATGACATGCTAGTCGGCGGGTCGGGCGCGGCCAACACTATGCATGGACGCGTCGTGGAACGGGAACAGATTCATTGCCGTTTTGTCATTAATTGCGCGGGTGGAGCTGCCGATCAAATTGCTGCTTTGATTGGAGATGACTCGTTCAAAATAAAGCCAAGGCTTGGCGACTACATTTTGTTGCATCGCAATCAGGTGAGCTTAGTGTTGCTACAAACGTTTACCGTGTATTGAGCATTTTATCGCGTGTTCTGACCATTTATCATTGCTTTCGCCGTGCCCGTACGAACAGGGCCACCTGACGCGACACACCATTTTTCCCTGCCCGGATCCTGTGCTTGGTAAAGGAGTTTTGGTACAACAAACACTTTGGGGTAATTTAATCTTGGGGCCGACGGCCAGGGACACTTACAAGGTAGAGGCTCGCGACATGACACAGGCCGATATTCAAGAGTATATTTTGTCCAAATGCAAGGCACTGGTACCATCATTCGATCCCAAGGAGACAATCCACGCATTTTGCGGAGCGCGAGCCAAGAGTGATCGGGGCGATTGGATCATTGAATCGTCGCAGAAGAATAGCAGATTCATACATGTAGCCGGCATTGACTCTCCTGGCCTAGCTGGCAGTCCTGCAATTGCCTTGGATGTCGTTGAGCTTTTAAGAAAGGAAGGCCTGCGTCTGGAGAAGGACCCTAGTTTCAATCCAAACAGAGCTCCCATCATCACACCCAAGGCTGGCATGAAAGGACTCAAAATGGGCCCTGTCGGCAAAAATGACAGTGACGGCTCAAATACTCGTCAAATGGAGCAAAATGTAATATGCAAATGCGAGAAGGTGACGGAAATGGAAGTCGTTCGAGCAATGCGGCGTTCGCTTCCTATTGATTCATCGCAGGGCATTCGCAAGCGCACGCGAGCTGGCATGGGACACTGCCAAGGCGATCCGGACAATTACAATTGCGAGGGTCGTGTTCGTGCTATTATCGCTCGCGAGAATGGCGTTCCTGTCGATCTAGTTGGCAAGCGGCCTTGGCCGGCAACGTCGAGTCTAACGGAGCGTTGGATTGGCAACAATGAAAAGCAGCAATTGAAAGAAAGAATGCAAATTGTAGACAAACGAAAATGAGCAGCAATCGAAAGAAAGAATGCAAATTGTAGACAAACGAAAATGACAGATCAGATTAAGTGAAACGTTAAAATACAAATATTCTTATCTACTATCACGAGGCAGATCTAAGTCTTGCTTTGGTCGCACGTGATCCCCGGCCATTAAGCTTCTCCTTCTCTTGTCCCCGGCTCAATTGTGATTGCACTTTTCTTGCGTCCTCCGCTGCGGCATGTATGCGAATCTCATTAGGTGGTATAAATGACGCTTTCGGAGCTGTCGAAGATGAAGGGACGTTATTCGATTTGGCTTGAATTTCATCTAACTGTAAATCAATCGACAAAACCTCCAAAGACAAATGCTGGATATCGATATCATCGCACAAAATGCGGTCTTCCAAGTCACACAGACGTATGAGCAGCCTTCGCGACCGTGATAGTGAAGTTGCCGAATCGTAGGCATCCTGATCTTCGGTGCTCGGTTTACCAAGTAGCTCAGACTGCCGCTCGTCGATTATCATCTCTTGCCTTGAAACCTCGTCAACTTGCTTACTTATTTTCGCCATTTTCTTAGCCTCTTCCGCAAGTTCCACCTTCAACATGAGGATCTGGTGGTCTTCGATGTATGTGTTGGTGTCCAACTGACTTGAAAGGTCGTGCCAAATTCTTGTGCTTTCGAAAGTGCTCATTTTGGGGGACCCAGCCCTAGCACTTTGCTTATAATTGGCATCATTATTGAATGTTGCATTGAATGCAAATTCATCAAAAAGCATTGAGTGCTTGTGTCGGAACTCCTTCTCTTGCCGACGACCCCAAAAGGTTTCGTCGCTCCTACGATTTGCTTTAGCCACAAGAGTTCTAGTCCGCGACAGCAACTCTTCTGCTCTCGAGCCGTCCCAACTAGTCATTTCGCTTCCGGTATGGGCATCCGATTGAAGTAGGATAAGTTCTTCCGTGCTAGTTGAATTCTCTGCTCGTTCGACGGTCGAAGGAGTGCGCATGCTAGTCAAATCAATTATGTATGGCTCGCTTGCGTCGTAACGATGCTCGTATTCATTGTCAGGTTGTCGTTCTTCGTGTACTTCTTCAATGGGATTGCCAAAGGGCTTGCTTTGGTACTCGTGACTCATATCGTCGTGCTTCTTCGTTAGCTCCGCAAATTTCTTCGAAACCTCACTCAAATCAGGTTTCTTTGCGGGGTGTCTGCTGACCGGAGCATTAGCCCAGTTGCGATCCTGCAGCAAATTTGACGTGTGCGTGTGGTTGAACTTTTTCGTTCCCTTCTTTGGACTCGTGTGGCGCTTTGGAGTGTTACTGCGCGTCGGACTCTGACTCCTCTTGCCTTTGCGTTTGGTTACACGACCAAATACGTCAGCTTGTTGATTAGCTTCATTGAGCTGCTTATGAGATTCGTTAAATGGTCTTTGCCTTCGTTTGTGGCTATCCTCACTCCGAGATCGTGTGGAAGTTGCTATTCCACTTCGCTCAGCTGATCGACAACCACTGTCCACCGAAGCCCTACGTCGCAGCTGGACTGGACTCTCCACCTCTGCCTTCAGATTTTGCGCCACTTTCGCGAACCAACCCGCAACTCCAGTCCTCATTTGCATGCGCTCGCCTGCAGTGTCTGATCCTAATTGTCCTTCGACGTCGAGCAACTTATCGGGAAACGAGGCATTGCCTCGTTCGTCAATATCAAAGCTCCGAGTCGAGTTCAGGCTTGCTGAACCACCCGACTGAGAAAGATCGTCATTCTTTTCCAAATTTATTGAAGTGTCTAGCATCGAGTAACTTCTTCCTACGTGACGACCGATACTCGTCTCGGCACGCGACCATAGCAGCTCCGACGCCTTGTTTGACTTTGCTGACAGTCCGGCGAATGTATATTGCTGATCATGCATCTCTAAAAGCGACTTCAGAATGGATCGCTCATCTTTCCACTCCAAACTTTCCTCATTGTGCTTTGCCGCCCGCTTCAAGCGTCGAGTTGCATTCGATGTAAATGTTGATAAATCATCTTTAAGATCCATTGCAACTTTTGCTGTCTCGACGTCCATCGCATCTTCGTCAAGGCTTCCAATCAGCTCCGCAGCAGCATCCAACCAAGTCTGCGGAAGTACCGTCACATTGTCGTCCAAAAGTACCTCAATTAGAGAAGAGAGCGTCCTACCACCTCTCATTAAACTCATTCCCACCAGCATGAACGAGAAGAGCTTTTGTACGATGCTGCCCGGCTCTTCCAGTACAATCGGATACGCCGCAGGTTGCGTTGAATCGCTTAAAGGAAGAACTGGAGTTCCAGTAGCTTCGTCAATGAGGTAAAGGTATGCCTTGTCTTGGCTGCCGAAGAGTTTTATCAAGCTATCGCGATATTCCTGTATGCGGGCCCTTGGCTTTTCGAGTTCATCAAATTGATTCAAAATAGGCGATTCAAAAATGGACTGATCATAGTATTTCAATGATTTCTCGTTAAGAAAATAAAGCAGCGAAGCGGGTTCGGTGAGCTGTAAAAGACATTCGGCAAATTTGACTGCAATTTTGACTGCCGCCGGGTCAGCCATGCCGAGCGAACCATCAGCATTCTGGGATAGTTCGTAAGGCAGCACAACAAAGGTAGTTGGAAAGGGTCCAGCTTCAATGTTGAACAGCATTCGGCACAATTGAGCAACTTGTCCTTTCATGTGCTGGAAGAGCCGCCCCCAATGCGTCTCATCCCACGACCGATAATTATATGTGTGCCTTGTTGCAATCGTCGTCGCTTCAAGCTCTCGTAATCGTCGACGAATTAAGGTTGAGCAGTCAGTAGCAGCTTCTTTGAAGAGTTGTTCACCAGCTGCCGTTTTCATCGAAGCTAGATATTTGACTGATACTAGCGGCAAGCCGTCGAGCACTCGTTGCACACTGTTGACGTAAGTGGCGCGACCAGAATCTCCTTCTGTGAATATGCACATCCATCTCCAGAGGCGTTGAGAGGCGTGCGACATACCCGTCACCTTACCGGAAGCGAGCTGTGATGCTTCAAAATGAACCAGTGCCTCGAGATTGCGTATTCTTGCTTTCTCAAATCGAGTTGGCTCGATATGGGGATAGTAGGCAAAGATGAGATCTGAGCGTTTAATGCAATTTTGTGTATCGTTTTGTGGACAAGCATGGGAACGCGACCATTTGATGCTGGGATCTGTCTCAGCGTTTGTTTCGATTTCCCATTTGGGAAAGTCAGTTGAGAGTTCTTCATGTAACTGAAGAGCCAAAAAGTTATCAGGGACAAAAGTAGTCAACCCACCCAGCTGGCAAGCAATTCCGGCAGCTTGAGGATACGACTCGAGTGTGATTCGTAAGGTGCGCACTGTTGAAGTAAAAATTGACGCGATATGTAGTGGGAGAACTTCACCAATGCTTCCCGGTTCACGACAAAGCTCAGGCGTCGCACAGATAGGCTGGAGAACAATTTCAATACATTCAGACATGGACTGATACAGCTTCGATATCGCCACTGTTGTCTTGCCATTCGCATCATTTTCTGTCGCCGCTTCGCCATAAACAGCTTCGTACCAGACTGCCTCCCACTCCATAAGCATTCGTGCTGCAAGATGGACCGGAAGATCACCTTTCTTATCGCTGTGCTTGCATGCTTCTGGAAAAAATCCAACAACAAGCTCTATCAAACCCTTGAAGGCGGCAATATCACTGACGAGGTGGTCTGTCAAGCTCTCTATCGATTTGTCGTGACGGTCCGGCATGGGGCGCTGACACAAGATATGTAGCGGAAATCGTCCCAAATCATGTTGCTTGACTTGCAAAAGCCCCGGGTCATTTGTCAGCATCTCTTCTAGTTGGTTAACGGTGGTAGACATGTCCGTCAAGGCGTCAAGAAAGGTCGTAAAGGACTCATCGCCGTTTGCAGACCGAACAAACCCAGCTTCGTCCCCGTCATGCGCTTGACCTTTTGTAGCGCTTGTTTTCTTGGCGTGCTGTTTAACTCCTTTTGAGTCGTTTGTTTTTACTGGTGATGCCTTGTCCTTGTAATAGTTCAAGGCAGACGAAAGCCAAGCATTTGATGACGAATTGCTTTCTCGAACAACCTCTTTCTGCTCCGCCATTGTTCCACTGTCTGACGGAGCTCCATACAAGCCGCTGGCAGGTTTTAAGTCAGCAAACGCATCCTTCACCGGTCCTAAGTTTGCAAAAGCATTCTTTGCGTCATCGTTTAAGCCATTGCTCGCATTTCCTTTCGCCGCGTCTATATCACGATCAGCGTCCACGTCATTCAACTCTTGCACCGTATTCAATTCTGGTAAGTACTTGTCCGCAACATTCGACGCGACAAACTGAATCTCCATGTTCTGAATCGCATCACCAAGTCGCGTCGAAATAGTAGTGTTGGCATTGCTTGGCGCCGTTGACCCGTGCGTAGAAAGGAAACCGCTATGGGCCGACGTCAGCTCCGTGTCGTGCGCCGTCCGGCTTTGATAGGTTGCCTCCGTTTCCTGAGATCTGACAGACACCAAAATATCGCGAAATCCAGCCTTGGCGAAAACATCTTCGGGACTTTCATTGTGCTGAAGTGGCTTCGGCCTGACACCGGCTAATCCTTCCTTCTTTTCGTCAATGCTGTGATTCTTTTTTAACCAGCCAAACGATTTCATTCGTCGAGCTCGAACGATTGCTCGGAAACGATTCGACTTCATCGATGTGTTCGACTCTTCCGTCTTGGATTGTAGGACTTTGTCCACAACGTCATTGTCGTCATCATCATCGTCTGCCGATTCAGATGACGAGACGCTGTGACTGTAGAGCTCATGCTCGTATGATTCGTACGAAAAGGCATGTGGCGCCTTGAGCTCGTCCTCCTTCTTACGCCGTATTTCCTCCTTTTGCTTGATGCGTTTGGCGCTCCTTGGAAAGAGGCGAATCTTTTTAGCTTCTCGATATTCTTCCTCGCGTCGAAAGCGAGCAACCGCCTTTTCGGCTTCAATGACGGCGACACTCTCTCCAAGGCGGTCGGCATTGTAAATGATCTCAAACCCCAGACTCATGACCTCCTCGCGTAGCGGCAGTTTTGGTGGCTTGTCCACCAGCAAGGTTGCGCATATTTCAACCTTGTATCGGTCGTTCATGGTTGCAGTCTCAGAGAGTGCCTGATGCTGCACCTTTCGTGCTGTTCGAGTGAATGGACGTTACTAAGGGGTTCCCGCAGCTTCTATTTTGACACGGTTGCTGGCTCTTGATGGACGTTCATTCGGTGCGGTTCATGACAGTGTAGATAGCGACGCGAGGCATGTTTACTTAGATATTGATCATGCGTTGCAACGGTCCGGTTGGAAAGTCAAATCGCTATCGAATTGGCAGCGCATGTGAAAAGCCTCCAAGTAGTTGAGGTATCCAAATTTGTTTACCTAAGTAACCGACCGGCTCGCTCGCGTCGCGTGTCACACTCTGAGAAACGGAACGACTGTTCGTTTGACCGCTCATTGAAGTGTACTAAAAGATCTTGAGCGCATCCGTCCATCACCTTAACAGCTTCCTCAATCAGCTGCTACCGTACAAAGCGTCAAAGAATAAGCTAGTGAAGACAATTGATAAATCCGCCAAACAAAATGGCAGCTATGTCGCCTCTCGTTCGGACCATTTTTCTGGTGTCGCTCAGCCTGACACCATCGTCTGCCTATGGAACAATCCAACCCTCATTGATTAGCGCAACAAGAGCTAATTTTCTGCAACAAAATGCTTCCTTCGGAAGCAGATCAAGTTCGCGATTGAGTGCGTTGTTTGCGGAGAACGAAGCATCCAGCAGCACTGGCGCGCGCAGACGAAAGCGCAAGGTTCCCCTTGGCGATCCCCAATCAGCTGCGCTAGAATCAGAAGTACCACAAGCCACAGATCAATTACCGATAAAACGACCGAAAGATGCTCCTGTGACTTTCAAAGTACAAAATGTCAATGAACTAATGGTTGGCAGCGAAAGTAATGATGAATCTGACGAGCCGACTAGTCCATCAGCGTTTTCGCCAAGGTCTTTTCTAAGCAATCCTTTTCAAAAGTCGTCGTCGCCTGCACCGTCAACACGACAATCAGCATCTTTATCTTCCACGGGAAGTGCAGATAATGACTCGCTGAAGCAGCTACTCATTGACGCTCAACAAATGCAATCGTCGGAATCGTCAGACTCTGCGAGCCAGGACGTGAATCCCATCCGAAGCATTCTCAGCACCATTGTCACGGTCGACTTTTTCGTCGTTTGCGGATTCTTGCTGTGGTTCTTGGCGGGCATCTTTTGTTCGAGCGTGTTAAAGGATGATACGGTCCAGATTGCCTTCAACAGCAACTTTCAAGCTTTTGTGCAGCCAGCGCTCGGGTTGCTCATGATTGCTAGTGTGGCCAGTTCCGTGGTTGGCGAAGAAGACGAAAACAACATTCAATAATATTAATCTATGATGTTTATACGATACCGATATTTTCAAGAGAAATAGATAAGCATCACCGTTAAAAAATTACTTTTGCCGATATTTTTTACTCTGCTTCCCAGAACCACGTTGATTCTTTAACGCTCCTCCAGATCCACCCGAACCGCCCTTGTAACGTCGATCCAGTTCCTTCTGCAACATCTTCTCCATCCCTCCATTATCTTCTTCCTCGCCATCATCTCCACTTCGTCGCTTGCGTCGACCACCGCCTCCCTTTCGATCACGCGACGACAACTGTTCCTTCAACTCGCGCGTTGCTAGTCGCTGCGCGTCACTCACTCGCTCAAGCAGTATCAGCACCGTCTCCTCGGTCGCAGCCATGTTGTATTCGGGCAGCTTGGTGCCCAGCAAGCCTTCTAGTCGCTGATATATTTCAACATCATACTGTGTCACCATGGCAATCGCCAAACCCGACTTGCCGGCACGCGCCGTTCGACCCGTTCGATGAATATACTCCTTTCCATGGCCAGGCAAGTCGTAGTGAATGACACTATCGACCGCCGGCAAGTCCAATCCGCGACTCGCAACATCGGTGCATACCAAAATCTGCCGCTGACCAGCCCGAAACTTTTGCAAGGCGCCAAGTCGCTGCGGCTGACTCATTTGTCCGTGCAATGCCATGGCAGGTAGTCCAAGCTGGCGAAGCATGAGGGCCAAGCGCTGAACATTGTTGCATGTCGCGCCAAAGACCAAGATGGACTTGCCGGCCAAGTGATCTGGTTGTGAAAGTAGATAAACCAAGTAGCAGTCCTTGTACTTTGCCGGAAGAAACATGTAAAATTGCTTGAGTTGCTTTGGCGTCACGAACTTGTGCTCTGAGATTTGAATGCGAACGGCCGTGCTCCTCAAACTGGCTCGCTGCAGCTTGGCAACTTGGGAAGTCATAGTGGCGGAAAACAAAAACGTTTGTCGGCCAACGCCATTGGAGCCTTCACCGTGGCAGGCTGGCAAGTTATCGAGAATGCGATGAAGCTCCTGTTCAAAATCCATCGATAACATTCTGTCAGCTTCATCCAAGACTAAATACTGTACATGACGAAGTGTAAATCCCTTGGTATCCTGCAAGTGATCAATCAGTCGACCTGGCGTTGCGATGACAATGTGCGGGTTTCGCGCCAATGCAATTGCCTGACTCGCTCGATCGACTCCTCCCACGATGCACGTGGAGGTTGCCGCAATGGTTTGCCCAAGCGCCTGAACAACTTCCAGAATTTGAAAGGCCAATTCACGCGTCGGACATAAAATGAGCGCCCGCGTTTGATGCTTGGATGCCGTTGCGGATGTGAGCAAGCCTTGTAATATGGGTAAGACAAAAGCTCCCGTTTTGCCAGATCCAGTTTCCGCCAAGCCAATCATGTCATTTCCAGCGAAAGCTTCTGGTAGTACCTGAGCCTGTATCTGCGTCGCCGTCTTCCATCCCAGAGCATCGCATGCCCTGCAGAGTGGTTCGACGAGCGACAAGCTTTGAAAGGTTTGCTTGGTTAAAGTATCGGTAGCCGAATCATCATCAGGTACATCGTCATCTTCTTTGATAGCTTCGCCACTACTGCTAAGCTTGCGAGTTAGGTCGTCCTCTTGGTCCGCCATGGCGAAAGTTGTCGTTGTCGGTTAGTTCCGTGAAAATGAATGGAGGCCGAGGGCCGACCGTCTTTCGTCCGCTTTCCGAGGCGAAATGCCTTGTGACGTAATTGACACTGGCACTCGTTTCGTAATATAGCCTTGTGACGTAATTGACACTGGCACCCGTTTCATACTATTGCCATATGACGTAATTGACAATGGCACTCGTTTCGTGCTAATGCCTTATGACGCAGTTTTCACTGGCACTCGTTTCGATGCCTTGTGACGTAATTGACACTGGCACTCGTTTCGTAATATAGCCTTGTGACGTAATTGACACTGGCACCCGTTTCATACTATTGCCATATGACGTAATTGACAATGGCACTCGTTTCGTGCTAATGCCTTATGACGCAGTTTTCACTGGCACTCGTTTCGAACAACAGTTTTCACGGCATAATTTTTACGGTAGATCACTGGCACTCTCGTTTCGTACGATCTCGTCGTTCTGGTTGCTCGACAGATGATTGTCTCAATCAAAGGAAGTAGGTAACGCTGTTGCCTGTCATCATGATTGCATTGAGAAGGACGGTAGCCGGAGCTGATTCTGTGTAATTGCATGCGAAAAGACATCGTCGCCATCGTCTTGACGAGCCATCAGCTAATCAGCATGCTGCTCAAGTTTCCACCGAACACTTGCTACATATATACGCGCGCAACAAATGCCACCTGAGATTCAAAGACGACAGTCATTGCACTATCGGGAGGCGTCGATAGCAGCGTTTCAGCCAGTCAATTACTACAGCAACAGCAGCAGCAACGACACGTTTCAAAACTTTCGCCATGCACATGTTTAACTGAAACGTGCAGGATGACGCTTCATTGGCGCCCACACTACACGCGGCAGTTATGCACTCTAAAATCAAAGCAACGCTTTGGACCGCTTGAAGGCTGTCAATGCTTTGACGTCGTGCAACTTGTCTTTGAATGATAATTGTCGGCGAGCTTGGCAATCCTGCGCTCTTGAACATGTCGTTCAAGTCGACCACAGTACGAACGTAACGCCGCTGAAGCTATCTACTTCGTTGTACAGCAGATGGCTGAAGCGCATGCGTGCATTGTGTGCCTTGAATGCACGAATACAGTTTTGAATTAGAAATGTTGCGATTATTTTCACGCATTAACTGTAAACTTGATTGTCTGCCGTCATTTAAAACCGCCAACCGCAGTTTTTCTCGAACCTGCTTTGCTACACCTTTTTCATCATCATTACACTGTAAGTTTGTAGTAGAATATCAGCGGCCCTCTACAAATATACTCCTTGCTGTTGTTATAGTATAGTAGCTGAATTTGTCGCGCCATCACCGAAGATTGCGAGTCGGCGTTGCTTCCAAATTTCTAAACGAGCCGGCCGGGTCGGACTTGGATGCAATGCACTTCCGACACCAATATCCTTGACAAAGAGAAGACGGACCTCTGTCTTTGTTACGACCGGCAGAGACTTTGCTCGAAAGAGACGGTACAATCACCCAGTCTTGTTTCGAATTAAGCAAGCATCGTTCTTGACTGCCTCTTTGTGAGCCAGACTTCTTCTTGATTTGCTTGCTTGCTCGACAGAGTTACGCAACACATTGCATCATTCATTCTTGACACTCGCTTGATAGAAACAAAAGCAGTCCCAGAAACTTCTGATATGAGAACCTTGATCTTTACCAACGGCCACAGTAGCAGCAACGGCGCCAAGGAATTTGACGATACCGTCTCTCTCTTGGAGCCAATGGGAGCAGAAGCAGGAGCCGCGCGAACCAACCGGTCCGACAGCTACCATGCCGACGATTATGAGCCAGCAAACCAGCGTTACAACTGCATGGCGCAATACGCGACACCAGTCAAGGCAAACACAAGCAAAGGAACTTGCTACACTCCTCCGACGCCACCATTGACGCCGTCTCCGCAGAAGCAGCAGCATCAGCATTGCAACATGCCGGCGAGCAGCATAAAGACGGCAGCTGATCACAATCAGCAAGAATATAACGGCGATGATGATTCGCTCTTCACCCCATCATTGCCTAGTCCCAGCGTCGACACCATTACTCCCTCCGTATCAGTCGATCCACCCGGATTGTGCTTTCAGCCAAGCAATACCGCCTACCTTTGCTCGACGCGAAACAACCTCATGAGCTGCTACGCCTTGGGCCATGGTGGTGACGACGATGACGATGACAAAGGAACTTTGAGAGACTATGAACTGTACACGAGTCTTGGTGAAACGTCCACGGCCATGGTGCAAAACTTGCTGTCCATGGTGGACAAGGCGCTCTTGTATTCTGATCAAGACAAGGAGACGACCAACATTGATGACGTTTCTGGAGCAGTTTGCAAGGAGACCGCATTGACAAACCCAGACGAAAAAGAAGATGGCATTGGCGAATCACTCTTTGAAAAGCACTGGACCATTTGCAAGCAAGGTGCATCCAATGCCTTGCCGTGTAGCTTCGGCAATGCCATTACTTCCGCAGCCGTAAGTGACATTTCGGAAATGCAACCCGTCAAGCAGACAATTTCCCCAGCGCAGCTAGCGAATCAGCTGCCCGAGGAGATGGACAAGTCTGCGTCCAACGAAGTAACAACAATCACAAGTACGGAGACAAAGCATATGCCAGACGATGTAAGCGAAACCTTTTCGCAGGACGATGAAGTGGAAGCTGCGTCGGCAGAAGACAAAATGAATGCTCCATCCTTTACAAGCGGAGATGATGCTGCGGATAAATGGCTCATTCCATGCAATGGTGGCACAAATGACATTGCGGAGCCACCAACAGAATCGAGTCACTCTTCTAAGACATCACCGTTACTATCAGCACCAGCTGCTCAAGGACCACCCATGGTGGAAACTTTTGAAATGATTTTGGAGGAAACAACACCATCGCCAAAGCTAAAGCTGTTTTGGCCGTTTCGTCGCCGACGCTCGTCCAGGAGAAAGGCATCCGCAGCGAATCTCAACGTGGTTCCCACTGAATCGTGCTCGTCACATGGCGATGAGGAAGGAAGCATTAGCCTGGAATTAATTCCGGAGCCAACTCAAATGGAAAGCGCCATGGATGTGAACGACGACTCGGACGATGACGATTTTCCGGTGCCGTTTTCACAAGCGGCGAACAAGGAGCTCAAGCTATTAGGTTGCAGTGAAACAGAGGAGGAAAAGAAGGAAGACGACGATGCGGATTCAACCATGTTTCCTTCGGTTGCTGAGGAAAGACTCTTGAGCAAGTCTAACAAGGAATCGCGTTACAAACACTTGCTCGGTAACCTGCTTAGCCACCGGTTAACGCCCGTCAAGGAGGAACCAGCAATCGAAACGGACGCATTCGTCAGAGTCCCTGGGCTGCAGAATCCTGACAAGTTCCTGTCGTCGGACGATTTGCTTGGCGAGGAGTGCACAAGCCACGAGAGGTCGTCGTTGCAAGGCATTGTCGAGGAGGAAGATTCATACAGCGACGACGACATAGAGGAAGAGCAGGGGGAGATTGCAAGCCGGTCTAGTAACGAGGAAAACAGAACTTGCATGATGAGCACTGACGGACAGGACATGCAGTTTGTTTCATCAACTGAGACGACGACTAAAGCGTACACGAGCCATTCTCTTGTGGCAACCATGAAAGCTCGAACAAGATTCATTGTGCCGAAGAAAGCATTCGTCAAGCTGCCCAGCAGGCCCTGGACACTGAGCTGTCAGAATCAGAACGTCTCCCAAAGTGTGCTCAAGGACGTCGACGACATGCACGCTATGACAATCGCAAAGCAGAGTATGTTACCAGTGACTCATTCTTCGGTAACAGAACGGGACGATTTTTTGTCAACGAAAAAGCGAGTTTGGAAGACTGCAATCTGTGCAAGTTCTGGACGAACTTACTGGTACAATCGTGAGACACGCGCAACAACTTGGGCTGAACCGCCGGAAGACGAGATTGTGCAGCCGAACACCAAAGTACAGACAGCCAGATCCGAGAAGATGTCCGAAAAACTGCTGGAAGCTAAAGCCGACAAGAATCAAGCTGCGATAATTGAAATCACCCAGTGTGCGAAGTCCGACTACGCAGTCGACGAGATGACTGAAAGACCATCCGACGAGGCGAGAGTTTCTACACCAAAGGATGTGGCCAAGGTACTAGAATCGCCCGAAGTCACGGTTGAACGATCGGACACACCAGGAAGTGAGTACGAACGCCGACTATGGGCAGTCAAGGAAGACATTGTCGCCATTCTGAAGACATTGGCTCCTGCAGAAGGCCCAAGTGTCACTCGTTTACTGTCGCAATTCGACGGCCAAGAAGACCAGCTTTTATCGCATCTGTTGAATATTTCCGAGTCGAAACCATTTGACGAGCCTCTTGAAAAAGTTTCAAGCCCAGAACCGACGGTCCTCCAAGTAAAGCCACCGCTCGCGCCGAAGTATCCTACGTCTACAGTTTCAGTCGGCTCGAAGCCAGTTGTGCCAACATCGCCAATTGCCATGACCAGAGTGCAGACTCATGTGACGCAGATCAGCCACCAAAGCAATATTACTGAGTCAACTGTCCATGTCAAAAATACTTTTAATCCCGACAAGAAGAAACGCAGCGGATCTGAGACTAGCAGTCTCTCATCCGCCAGGCAGCAAGTGCTTCTGCAAAGGAACCGCGACTCTGAGCACTTAGACCACGAAATGTCGGCTAATCCGGTTATTTCAGTCGACAAGATCCACTGCAAAGTCCCAGTTGCTCGTTCTCGTGAGCTTGTTGTGGAAGAGTTCAACTCTAGCGGCTGCAAGGCTCAAACATTTGATGTGAAGAATCGGTTGGTCACAGCACGCAAGCCGTTTTTGCATGCGCGGCTAATGGGCACTACTAGAAGTCCAAGCCCGGCTGCAACTAAAACCTTTTCGGAAGGGACAGTCACGCCCATCAACTATCTTGGTGATGCTGAGGACGGCGACACCGAAGATGTTCATTCCCATCCAGGTGATTCAATTTCTGCCTTGAGCGAAGCTGATTATATGTTGGATTACAGCAACCACAATGGCAGTCAACGGTGTGCTGTTCTTGATGAAGCTACTACGAGTGTCGAAAAGTTGGGATCGGCTGCCGCTCTTCCGGGTGGATCGCGCTCAAAAGCCAAGATGGCGCCACAAGCCAAGGGTGAATGGGCACAGACGGAGCTCGACCGTTACATTTCCGAACATGACTGGGATGCAGTGACGAGCTCTATGGGACAGGGGCGTACCATTCAAAAACCGGCCACGGGGACCGCAACAAGTCAAGGCAAGCTTCGCAAGCGGTTTGGGGCAAGGTCGCAGCTTCAGCACAATGGACAGCCGCGCGAAGGAGGGGCGGATCTTTACGAAGATTTTGAGTCGCTGGAAAGTTGGGAGACGGGTGGAAGTGTAACATCCTACGAGTCGGAAGATTATTCTGTTTCGGTTGGATCTGTACTATCATCGAGTGGGTCCGAGTCGCTTCCTCGGCGCCGCCGTGGCCAGAAACGAGTTCCGGCCCGCAACGCTGCCGTCCGAAAACCTCCTACGCGTCAACTATAAGGACTCACCATCGAGGTTGTACAGGTATTAGTAGATACTTTATTCATGTGTCTTTAAGGTACACAATGCTAGAACCTCTTCATACTAGAACGGTTTGAGAGTGCGAGTGGTCGAAGGGAGGCGGCAAACACTCGCGCCGGTCGAAATTGAACGACACATAGCCTACGTCGCACCGTTGACCAAAACAACCAATGCCACCACTCCATTTTCACAGAACAAAACGGCGACGTACGCGTCGGAAAAAGTCGCCATCACCACCATGATGTTACTTCTCTCTCGTCCTCAGTATGCAAAGTCGCCAAGATACTGAAGTATCGACTGCAAAGACGAAATATGATGGTGCTGGAGACACTATTTGTGACAACAGCACGAACGAAACGTCGAGTGCGCGAGTCCTCATGTTCCATCAACCTTGCTAAACAGACTGCTACATTCAGATTGACCAGCTATGCAGCTCTGCATTTGACAATAACAGTTCTTCTTGCTGCAAGAAGAGCTTATGCATTTGTACTGTCATCCACGTTGAAAGACTCCAGGAATCTTTCCGCAGAAATTACCCGCCTGTTTTCCACTACGACATCGGCACCTACAGTCACAGTCACACTCTCTCACACTGATTTCAATGCTGCTGCTGCAAGTACACCATCCTCCAGCCAAGAGCAAGATGAAGTACCTCCAGTTATATTTCTACACGGCCTTCTTGGTTCAAAGCGAAACTTTGCTTCCATTGGCACGTCCCTTGCCAAGCAGCAACAACCGTCGCGACAGCATCGTCGCATACTTGGCGTCGACCTTCGCAATCACGGAGAAACTAGCAAACAGCCATGCAGCAGCATGAATTACCAAGACATGGCTGGAGATGTACTAGAGTTTATGAATCAGCAATCCATTCCTCGCGCCGTATTAATCGGACACAGCATGGGAGGCAAAGTTGGACAGGCTTGCGCCCTTTTGGAACCAAAGCGAGTGGATGGATTGGTCGTTTTGGACATTGCACCCGTCTCCTACTCGAGCGAGGATGCGCATTGGAAGGCTGTTCAAGACATTATACAAACCATGTGCCAGGTGCAGGTTGGACCGGGCGTGACAAAGGCCCAGGTCGACCTGCAGCTTCGAAACGCCGTTCCAGATCCAGCGTTGCGCGCCTTTGTCTTGACAAACTTGGAGCAGCGCAAGGGAGGTGAGTGCCAGTGGAAGATTCCAATTGAAACGATTGCTGATCAATTGGAACAGCTAGCAGCCTTTGACGTTCCAACCAGCCACCAATACCATGGCGACGTCTTCTTCATTCACGGAGGACAGTCAAGGTTCGTCAAGAGCAGCTACCTTGGACGGATTGGCGAATACTTTCCGAACCATTTGCTGACGACGATTCGCGGAGCTGGTCATTGGATTCACGCTGAGGCACCGGATGATACGACGGCTTTGTTGAAGCGTTATCTGAATCGATAATGTTGACAGATTGCAACTATCGACTACCTTTTAGCGCGCCGGTCTGCATTATGAAAGCATGACGAGCACGGGCCCATCCCGGCATTGCTCAGTTTTGTAGGAACGAATTCGACAGTTACCTTTATATATGATATTGAAGGTTGGATGTGGACGTCATTAGTACGCGAGCCTCATGAGCTCCACACTACCTTGTGCAATCTTTAGCACGATGCAAATTCACCTACGGTAGAGTGTAATTGTACGAGCAATCTACTGTATCAACTATTATTCACTTCTCCAACACATGCGTAAATACAAAATCTTACGTCTTGCGCGAGTTCCAACATTTGTCCTGGCCGGCCATGGCGTCCAGCATAATTTTCGTTTCCATCCTCACCGGCGGTCTAATCCTCAGCCTCATTGATCGCGTCCAACGCATCCTCATTATCACTTTCGGCACCCGCTGCATCCTCTCCATTCTCGCCATCGTTTCCATTCTGTTCGTTGTCCTCCATTGCAAAGGCGGCAGTGGCGGCCGCACGCAGTGGTTCACGCAAGTGTTCGTGACGATGAGGTGTCGAGTCCACATAACGGAAAAGAACAAGTAGTAGCCATTTAATGGTCGAGCGCAAGAGTCGTACGGCCTTTGGTGTTTCCGCTAGCTCCGCGTCCGCAGCATTGGCCAAGCGGAGTAGCAAATCAATCCCTCCAGTCGCATTAATCAGACGTTCCGTAAAGTAAGCAGTCCAGGTTTCAGTTTGGAAAAGTTCAAAAACTCCTTCTAGAATAACTTCTTCGAAAGTGAGATTCATGTACAAGAACTTTACAAAAAGTTTGACACCCAAAAGACCTTGTAGATCTGCCGCTTGAACAATGAGGTCCATCAGGCGCGCGATTATTTCCTCGCGAACGGCCCGATCTAGTACTGATGACCAAATCATCATATACATGAAGCACAAGCCAAAGCTGCCATGACTGACATAATAGTGCGAGAGGCGAGACAATTCTTGAGTGAGACCAGTAGAGCGATCATTTACCGGGCCGGCGGCCTGGGACAGCTCTTGCAGCTCTTCCATGATGGAAAAAACTCGGATACCAGCATCATTCGCCAAAGTTTCCTTGAAGTAACCATCAACGATATGGTCTACCAAACCAGTTTCCTGAAGCATGCGGTTGAGAGAAAGCCTAGCGGTGCGGATTCGAATCACAGGATCGAAAGGCTGCGTCGCGTCGAATGCTCCGTCGGCCATGGTTTGGGGCTCGCTCATTCAAATGATGAATGAAATAGAGGAAGGAAAATATAATCTGCTCTTGCGAATGGTGTGCCTCTTTTTCTGAAATCAAGCAGAGATGAGAGTTCTGCGAGGCACAAAATGCAGATGGAAAGTGCCTTCTTGTGACTTGTGCGCGATGCGCCACCGTGGAGTAAACCGTGCTTATGTCGGTCCGGCAATGCCGATGCGAGCCGCTGCGACATCTGTGTAGCAAGTCGCAGTGGTTACAGCTGCGATTGCCATTCGCTGGTGTCGTCCTTTTCGCAGCACGATGGAAGGTTTCAACGACAATGATGGAGCGCATGAACCACAACATCGGCAATGGAAATCATTATTGAATAGCATAGAAATAAGGAGAACGTCGCTTGGTTAGTTGGTACCATATTTACTCGCAATTCACGTCGTGAGCTCCAGGAATTCTACTCGAACTCTTTCGCATCAGCTCGGCTCGGAACTCTTCTCCCCTCTTCAACTTGACCACGAGTAGAAATTACAATTAAGATACAAATTGATCATTAGAAAGATTTACTATCATGTTTTCCTACATGAATCAAGCAGATCCAGTTCTTGATGACGATGAGATCCACCAGGACGAAGTCATTCGCGAAAAGCTGGAGCAATTTGGATCGACGGCTGCTCGTCACGTTTGGAAGGATGTTTGCACCGACGCGACGGCTTTAAAGTATCGCTTGTTAGTTTTACTGGAATGGCTGTTTCCAATGGTGATTGTCTACCAGCAAGACTCGTCGAGATTTTATCAGGACTTGCAGCATTTGGGTATTGCATTCCTCTTGTTTTTGTGGGGATGCTACGTGTTGGCCCCTCGGCAGACAAGCATTCGAGGCAAGACGGTTTGGAATCAAAGCTGCAATTGGTTGTCGGGCGCTATACATTTAGGAGAAATAAGTTCTGCATCGTCGCCTAGCCCTGGTCAGTCAGCTGCTGGAAGCGGGTCGCAGGTTGACGAGCATGGCTTGTCATGCCATGACGATGAATCGGACGAGGAGCGCTTTGAAAAATTCTTTGCGTCTTTGGACGAGACAAGCTTTCTGCGACGGCTAGTCCTTTCTCCAAGCTGCCGGTTGGTGGAGAAGCCGGCAAAGGTTGAAGTCAAGAAGCAGCAGCAAAGCCAAAAGAACAAGGACTCGCGCAGCGAGGAGGAAAATCCGGCGCAGCGCTTGTCCAACTACTGTCGACAGATTTGGCAATTGATTCGTTCCATATTTTGGTTCGATTTTGTCGGAGCAGGTTGGACGTTGATTAACTGGCTGCAGGGCATACAACGACATCGAAAGAATAGCAACTCTGATGTTGAGCAGGACGATGACTTGGCAGAAGACGAAACTGTTAGTGGCGAGAGTAAAAAGCCCATGAAATCGCCTCGAAGCGCCCAATACCACCCCACCATCGTGCCTGAGACGACTGACGATGAAGTCGCGGGGAGCTCTGGGCTGGCGCAGGCGTCTCCTTTAGTCACTAAAACAAAATCCTTGTCCAACGTACAAGGCAAGGCAGCAGCCTCTCCAAAAGAAGCAAAGTTACGGCGTCCACGATCAGACAGTGAGCTATCGGATGATATGGATAATAGCCATTCGACGCAGTCTACGAGCGATGGCAGGTCGGGTTTGGTCACGAGCCTCGTACGCCAGCGAGGGAGTTCCGATTCTGCTGTGGCGTCTCAGCCAAAGAAGGATGCCTTGATTGCCTGGAGACGGTCGCACCGGAAATTGGACGACTTGTTAATTGGAGACTTGCCAACTACTTTTGAATCACCTGTTGAAGAATCGCACAGTGACAGTCCGCCATTGGATGATGAGTACGAGCAAGATATCGAACAAGACGCCACCCCGTCGAGACCAACCTCGCAAGCACAACATGAGCCCGCGACAACCCTTTCATCACCTCAAGGGGAATGGTCAGGACGCTTCTACTTCGATTCTGCTCAAAATGACATGTCATTAAAGAGACTGTCGATCGATATCCCTGTACCAGACAAGAATGGATACATCGTTGGTGATCGGTTTTTGTCAGACTCGAAAAATGCGACGCCGCTGTTGGTATTTGTTAATTCACGTTCCGGGGCGCAGCAAGGCCAGCTAATCATTACTCAGTTGCGGCGGCTATTGAACCCGATTCAAATTTGGGACTTGGCGAATGGTGGTCCGGACATTGTCTTGGAATCCATGGTGGCTTTGACGCGGCTTCGGATCTTGGTATGCGGAGGTGACGGAACAGTTAGTTGGATGATTAATTCGCTAGAAAAGATGAAGCTACAGCGCAAGTGGCCCCCAATTGCCATATTGCCGCTGGGTACTGGGAATGACTTGGCGCGCATGCATGGATGGGGTGGTGGCTACAACAATGAGAGTCTGCTGACGATACTCGAACAGATATCGGAAAGCTACATTTCGCTTCTCGATCGATGGGATGTCACGATAAACAACAAACAATCCAAAAAGAAAGATAGCAAGAGCTTTATGAACTATCTGGGCGTTGGAGCTGACGCGCAAGCAGCTTTGCAGGTGCATTACTTGCGAGAGAGTCGGCCAGACTGGTTCTTCTCCCGGATCGTTAACAAGGTCTGGTATGGTATTTTTGGAGCGGAAGATATCATCATGGCTTCCTCTGTCAATGTGCGCAAGGAAATCAAGCTGGTGGCAGACGGTGTGTCCATTCCGTTGCCGCCTGATTCGCAAGGCATTATCATTCTGAATATAGACTCGTACGCTGGCGGTGTTCCCATGTGGTCTCACGGAGTGAAAGATGCTAGTTATAACGAATGGCGACAACCTCCGCCACGGCGGTCAAAGAGTCTCAACTCACTTGCGTTCAAGCGACAACGGGGTGGACCGCTGGACAGAACAGACAGCGCAGATGATTTGTCAATGCTTACCATGTCGGACGAAGAGCGATACGAGTATGTCACGGCATGCGACAGATCAAGCAGCTGTCAAGACGGCATTTTAGAGATCGTTTCGATTCGTGGAGCCTTTCATCTAGGTCAGATTCGCGTCGGGCTTGGCAATGCGCAGCGCCTTTGTCAATGTCGCGAAGCTGTCATTACAGTCAAGAATAAGGTTGCCGTGCAGATTGACGGCGAGCCATGGAAGCAGCGACCTTGCACCATCAAGGTGAGGCGCAAGCCTGAACATGCCGTCATGCTCCATCGTTCCATGGATGACGGAGGCATTGAAGCGGAAATGAGCAAGTTGCTGGATTTTGCCGAGGAGCGCCAGCTGATTACCCGCGAGGCTCATGCAGTTCTCATGAAGGAGTTTAGCCGGCGGATTGAGAGTTTAACGAGGCAGCGGCGTGTGCGCGAGCAAGACAACATTATGCTAACGCTGAAAAAGGCAATTTCACAGAATGCGCTCGCTTCGAACATGAACTCATCGAATCCCTGGCCTGGAGGTATAGCTTTTTAATCGCGGTTTGAATGCTCGCAGCTACTATGTATGTTAGGGATGCATGTTGTTGTAACGTGAAGTGCTTTATATCTCGTCAACAATCGAACATAGTACGCTATAGTATACTATCAAATACAGTCTCCGAGGTGCGTTTGGAAGTGGAAAGCAAACTATTAACGGTGCGACATGCGCGACACATTCGACGCGCCGACCATCACAAGGAAGAAGCAACGCAGCAAATTTCGTCTATCTTGTGTCCACTTTCCCATCTTCCTGGCCACTGTCCATGAATGCTGAGCCGATCAGTTCTCTGTGGGGCGAAACGAATTTCTGTGGCATCAGGCAAGCGAGCTCGAATGACTGCTGCTGCAGGAGATGCTGCTCATGCAATCGTTGACGATCCCTGCTGGGGATCGTCAAGCCAGTGCTCCTTGTCACACTTGATGCAGCAACTGGATCGATCCAAGAGTATCATTTACGAATCTGACGACTACATTGTGCTCAACAAGCCTCCTGACTTGCGAATGGACGGTGAATACCCTGCGACGGTGCGAAAGCTCTTGGCAACTTGGTTTCCTTCACAGCCTTTGCCACTCGACCAAGATTCGGACTCGGATGGCTTGCTGCGACCATGCCATCAACTCGACTATGCTACCAGCGGTATATTACTTGTGGCGCGACACAAGGTTGCTGCTAATACTGCTCGACTGGCGTTTGAGAATCGGCAGGCCAAGAAGGGCTACGTTGCGCTCGTTCACGGACACGTTCAGATACACAAAGACTGGCCCGTGATTTCTCGCGAGCAACTGCAATCTTCGATGGAGATGCAAGAGTCATTGTATCGATCGACGAGACGTAAGCGTCGAAAAGACACTTGGAATGGTTTCCAACCTCCGCATGCATTGTTTCAGCAGTGGCAAATGCAGCGCAAGCACATTGGCAAGGAACGAACCCAATCCAAGCTGACGCCCAACGAATGGAAGGACGTGTGGCAACAATTAGAAACATTGTCCGCAGAGGAGATACATGCGCTTGAAACCATGAGATGGAAACAAGTCAAGGATGCGCGAAAGACGCATTACTTTGAGCGAGCCGCTAATATTTACAATGTTACTGCCAAGCGCAAACTGGACGCATCAAAGGTCGATCACATTGATCCGCTACAGCTTCCCACCTTTTTTCGCGTCAAGGAAGGCGAGGCATTAGAAAACAGTAGCAGCAGCAGCAGCAGCAGCAGCAGCAGCAGCAGCAGCGTCTTTTACATTTTTGCGCCGCTCGCCCAGACGGAGGATGATTTCGCCATGCGCATTCATTCCAATCAACAAGAGCAAGCGTCAGGTTCCAATCTCGTATGCGCCAACGACAGCGACGACATTACTTTGGACTTTAAGCCTTCCTTGACGGAATGTCGAATCGAAAACGCGGCGCATGGCTACTTGCAGCCAAAGGCTAAAAAGGGACCAGTCACGCAAGTTTCACTGTCGCCACTGACCGGTCGTCGGCACCAATTACGCGTCCACATGGCTCTGCTCGGACATGGCATTGTCGGCGATCATACATATCAGACTTCATCCAGTCATGATGCTGCGGAACGATTGGAACGCATGTGCCTGCATGCCGCAAGCCTCGAGATTCCAGTGCTGGCCAATGGTGCCATGCTGAAGGTTACAGCCCCTGCTCCCTTTCGAGTTAATGAAACTGGCGTAACAATAAACCAACTGCACTGATTAGTTGCGACATTACAATGATAGAGCTGTTGTTGCGTTATTCTATTTCTTACTACAGCAATAGAAAAGCATTAAAACAGAACCAAAAGGGTGCGCACCATATTGGGATCGAACCAATGGCCTCAAGATTAACAGTCTTGCGCTCTACCTACTGAGCTAATGGTGCTGTTGTGACTTCAGATGACGTCCTTTGGCATTTGATCTCTGCACGACTCGCTAATTTGCAAAAATGCGCCACATCGGATCATTCCGAGTCGGCACAGCACTCAATTGCCTGCTTCATTACTGTATCACTTGCATTATACTGCACCAAATCACTGTTCTTCCACAAATTTATCATGCCGACCGTTCAATTGGACCTGCAGAGTGTTCCCTTAGTCGGTCGAGAGTTGCAGCTCGAGCAGCTCGACGCGTTGCTGCAGGAATCGACTTCCATCCATGAGCAACCTTTGCATCGTTACCATCACTATTCACAATATAATCCACTTCAATCACTACTGATACAAGGCTCTTTGGGAACTGGCAAGTCGTATCTTATGGAACATTGGCTGAATAGCCAACAAGATTCACATAATCTTCTGTTTGCGACGGGTGTCTTCAATTTGATCCAGAAGCATTCCATTCCATACGCAGCTTGGACGTTTGCCCTGGTTGAATTGGTGCGACTGGTGGCGACAAGGCAGAATGAACGACTCCAAGCCATTATATATCAACGCATGACACTAAGTGACGTTCAGTGTCTACTGGATCTCATACCACAACTAGGCGTCTATATGAGAGCGTCGGCAATTTGCGACGATGAAGTAAGCTCCAGTAGTTCCATTCTCCTCGCCGAGTCCGACACTGCCAGCAGCACGCATTCCGTGTACACTCATAGCACGTTTGCGGCAACGTCCGTCGACCGCTTCGCCCATTTGTATTGCTCCCTGCTGGCCTGCGTATGTCGAGCAATCAGTAGTGCAGCAGCACAGAAGAATCAGCAGCAGCAGTGCGTCTTGTGGATTGACAATGTACAATGGGCCGACGATAATAGTTTGGAGCTACTCAAGGCAATACTGGAGAATGACTTTGGTATAGAAAACTGTCGTTTGATCCTATCCGAGCGAACAACGGACGATGAAACCAACGTCAACGAACAAGGAGTGACTCGAGTCGCTTGCCTTGTGCGCGAGGCTTCGTGTTGCAACGATGAATACGATAGCAGTAGCAACAATAACGACACCTTGAGCATTACCATGACGCTGAACAATCTTTCTGTAAATGATGTGAATGCAATGCTATCTACCGTGTTGGAGCTGAGGCCCGAGGAAACGCAATCATTGGCGACCATTCTCTACGCCAAGACACTTGGCAATCCACTTTTCATTGTTCAATTTCTAGATTTGCTTCAGCGACAAGAGTTACTGACGTATTCACTTGATACCTACAAGTGGACGTGGGATGACGAAACTAAGCTGCAAGAAAGCTTGGTACATGTCGCTGACAATGTTGCCTCGCTCGTGTTGGAACAGATTGAGAGGCTAGATGGAACAACCCGCTCTCTTTTGCAGATTGCATCCTATCTTGGTTTTTCGTTTGACCAAGATGACCTGGCAATAGTCTGGCAGGGCATGAGTGTTGTTTCGAACGTAAATACATTGGCAGCAGATGCCACAATGCGGTGTGTGAATGGCATGTGCGCGAACAAGGCGTTGTCCGAGACCAAAATTTACGTCATTGAACGACTACAGCAGTGCGTTTCAATGCGACTGCTGGCCGCGCAGGCTAATGGTTGGTACAGTTTCACCCATAACACAATCCAAGCGGCCTTTTTTGAAATGTCGGACCGTCGCATCAATGGCGACCCATCCGTTTGCACCTGTAATGAGCTTGCGGCGAGCTATCTGCGACTGGGGTTTGTAATACTTGGCTTGTATCGATTACGACCAGACAAAAAGTGCAAACTGTTTGCAGCAGTCGAAGTTTTAAATCGAGGAGTTGACAATTTGGCGGATTGTCATTCCAAGCTGACGCTCGCTAAGCTTAATTTGGAAGCGGCTGAGCAAGCTGCCCTGCGATCCGCTTTCGCGCACGCAGCCGACTACTTGTCCACGGCCGTTGATGTGATTGCGCGAACAACAGATTCGTGGGAGTCAGACTATGACCTCACGCGGCATTTGTATCAACGATCTGCCGAAGTGGAACTGGTAGTCGGTCGGCACGATCGAGTCAAATTTGCGACAGATATTGTGGTCGACAATGCCAAAAACGATACGGAAAAAGTTGCTGCGTACATTGTGTTGGCCAAGTCATTGCGCATACAGAGTAAGCTGGTCGAAAGTCGTGAGATCATGCTGCGTGCATTGGGATTGCTCGGAGAGTCGTTCCCTCCACGGGCATCTCAAAAAAACCTCTTTTGGTCTCGCAACGACGTGAGTGCTATATTGAGCATGTCAAACGACCAAATTGCTCATCTCCCGACCATAAGAAATAAGGCGGACCGCTACCGATTAATGTTGCTATGTATGCTGGGTGTCAATTCCTATATGCAAGCTGATCATTCCTTCAAAACCTTAGTCATGAGGCGATGCCTCTCTCGCACGGCACAACTCGGTTTATGCAAGGCTTCGCCAGCGATTTTCGCTTTTTACGCGCAAGCGCTGTCTCACGAAGGAAAATACGAGGATGCATTTCGGTTTGGAGAGCTTGCAGTGCATCTATCGAAAAGGAAGATATCCAAAGAGAACCGAGCGATTGTCATTTTCTTCTTGGTTGCTTTTGTCGACCATCTCCGCAAGCCTCTGTATCAGAGTCTTCGCTTGCTGGAACAAGGATATCACATGGGCATGGCGTCGGGCGATCCAGAATCGGCCTTTATATGCGCAGGTACCAGACTTTCATTTCAAGATTGTTGCAGCTATCCCTTGAGTGCAATGATGCATGATAGCGCTGGTTATTTCCGACAGGCCCGTCAGTGCAACCAAGATCACATGGCTGCAGAATTCTTATTTATCTGGCAATATACTTTTAATTTGGCGGGCGAATCAGAGGATCCATTGGCGTTTGACGGGCGCATCCTGGGCGAGGAAGCATTTATGGCCCGCTTCGTGCATAAAGGTGGCGTCATTGCCCGCTTTGTTTCCAAGCTGCAAATGCAACTTTACGTGTTTATGGACGAGTGGGAATTGGCGACACAGATTGTCTCTAGCATTCCATTGCAATTTTTTCGCAACTTAAGTGGGCATTACAGTTTCGCTGTCATTTGCACCTTCTCCGGCCTTGTTTGGTACAAGGATTATATGCGCAGTAAGAGTAGAAAAGCATTAGCCGCTGGAAACGCTTGTCGCAAGGTATTGGAACGGTTCGTGTCCAAAGGCTGCGTCAATGTCACGGCAAGCTTTTGGCTTGTCGAAGCCCAGCATCTCGCGGTCACCAATGGCAAGCTTCCTGACGTGAAGGAAGGATTCGAAAAGGCGATTATTGCTTTGCATCGATCTGGTCTGCGGCACTTGGAAGCAGTCGCTTGCGAACTACTTGCCTTGCACGCATTGGCGGCGGACGACGAGGAACTGGCATCAGACTACATACAAAGAAGTTATACTCTTTACCGGGATTGGGAAGCCGGTGCAGTGTTGCAGCGCTTATCAAATGCACATGGTGCATTGCTGGGTGACGTTGTCAACAGCGATGCTCGCCCCAATCGTCTGGCAACGAGGCGTCTCATGAGCGGCAGCAGCACCAGTTTTGGACGAGATAGTGACATTTTTGACTCAGAATCGTCATGGTGGAGTAAGATTGAGCCAAGGGACGTGGCTGAACAAGGTCTGCCCGTTGCGAATGCTTGATTGAGAGAGTTATATCTTTCACAGTTGACCTTTGAAAAGTGCCGTGCTCCGGAAGTGATATACATAATACGTATACATAATATATAAAGTTTATTTTGGTTAAAGACATCTTCAAAACTCATATCGAATGGCGATTTGACAATTGAAAGCTCCGAGTCAAGATCAATTTGCATTGCGCTCGCAAAAGGCGGCAAGAATGGCATGCAGGTAAGAATCGCTAACATCCGCCGGCGTCAAGTACATGCGACGTCGAATGTTTGCAAATGTTCCATCTGGACCGTTCCATTCCTCCGTGGGCGGGCTACCAATGACAAGGTAAAGGTGCTCAATGGCATGCCGCTTTTGAGACTCTTCTGTCCGCGCCCATTCAGCTTGCAGGAAATGCGAGAGTGCGAAGCGATCAGGAGAATCTAGATTAGGATCACTATCGGACGAGTAGTCGTCATCCAAATCTTCATCGTCAGTGTCGACTTCACTTTCATCACTATCGAGGGTCGAATCATCATCTGCATCGTCCTCATTTTCCTCGTCGTAGTAGGAAGCTCGCGCAGCTTCACCGTGAAGTCCACCTTGATTATCATTCATGGATGACATTTCCTCTGGCCGTTTGTTTGCTACGCTAGCGTTGCAAAGCGAGAAGTGCTTTTATTGACGCAGGCTCAAGTCGTTGCCATGGCGAGAGCAACCGAAATTCGGATACAGGAGGTTGTTCTTCGGATCGTTCCATCATCGAAAGCTGTCGCAACGTGACTGGGAATGGAACTGCGTCACGACCTTGGGCATAAAAGGAGGACTTCCGACATCGCTTGGGCAATAGTATAAAGGGCAATATAAAATTGTGTCCACGTTGGAAAACGCGAAATTGAGTCACGAAGAATCCAATGCGTCATTGGTCGTCCGACAAAACAGATGCCCGAGCCGCAGCGAGTCTTCGGCGCTTCCAAGCAGAATTTGCCAACTCTTGGATCGATCCGCGCCACAAAAAGCAGTGCGTTCTCCTTATCTATTCTTCATTCCTCTCTTGATCACCATGGACGATACTTTCCCCGACTATCAAGGCAATCCTCGCTTTGAACAAGTCAACGATGGACTCGCCCAAGGTAACGGGATGCCTCATTTCCGTTCGTTGCCGGGGTGCGAATTCTCCGCGCTCAACCGTGATATTCGATTTGCATTCGTGGATCTTTATCTCTTTCCCTACGTAGGAAAGCTCATTTCGCTCCTGAGTGGACTGGTCGTCCTCCTCATTGAAGGCAAGCCGCCAGCGTTTCTCATTGATGGCGAAGGCGAGGCGGCGCCCAAGTACGTTCGCTACGGGCCCACCATGCAGCATAACGACCATGGGAATATCCAAGCTTACATTCCGGAGGCGGAAACGCCGTTGACAAGCGACATTCGCGCCAAGTATCAAGCAGACGCCGACGCTGTCCTCATTTTCGCCGCTGGTCTTCCAATCCAGGGCGAGTTTCGCGAGTTTGAAATGACGACCGAGTCGAACGACGCGGAATTCATGACGGACATCTTCACTCCAGCAGCCTACGGCAAGGCGTTCAGTCAAGCAGACTGGGGCAAGAAACTGGCGTCTTTGAATTTCTTCAAGTTTCAACCCGCGTCGGAGAGCTTGGCGGCATTGGCGTTCGTCAAATTTCTCATCATGGAGGCGAACGGCATTGTCGTCCCGTACTTGTTTGCCGCCACGAGTCAAGTCGTCAAATATGATTGTTGGACATGGTAGCCTCTTGAGCGCCAAAGGTATCGACGACGCCGATCGCATTGAGCCAATCATGCTTGAGCTATACGGCTACGATCTCACCGAAACCACGACGCCCGCCTTTTCGGATTGGTTGTCCGCCTGGCTTGCGATTCCCACTCATCGCGCAACGATCGTCATGAAAGTTTGTACGATGATTGCTCTGGAGACAATCGTGCGCTTGGCAGATGGCTCGCCGAGTCAAGTCGTTCGAGTCGCCTTTGCTCAAGTCGACGAGAACAACCGCCCTACTGCAAGCGTCTTGCATTGGGATTGCCGCCAGATCCGTGCTGTCAACGGAATGGTAGCTTTCGAACTGACTCGTCCGAATCAGTTCAACGGTAAGTTTCAACTCATTGTACGCGATGGGTTGCAACTATCAGCGTTCTCAACAACTGCTTACTCCTTTGACTATAATCAAGGGTCGCCTGGTATTGTGTTGGCGGACCTTATTGAATTGAGCAAGGAGGAGCTCATCAGCATTAAACAAAAGGAATTTGGTCCTGAAGAAGCCCCGGCGGCCGCTCATGCGCAACTCAGTCAACTTTGAATTACATCCGTCGAGAATCGTCTCATGTCGCTCGAGACCAAATTTATATCTGAAATTGCAGCATGACGCTCCGAAGACCGATCTAGGGGTGGACTTCTCGAGCGAACTGTAAACTCGATATGTACCTCCCTTTTGTCGTCTTTCCTTACTAAACTAAAAATGCATATTATCTTGACTCGTAAATGGTAACTACCGGTAGACTTGTTGCCAGTGAAACGCATTGCCAGTCATTGTGAGAACGGGTCGCGCGCTGTATATATTGGCGTGCTGTGTTTCGTCGTTCGAAATTTGATATAACCAATCCACTCATATCTTACGAACAATAGAAATTTTCACAGTATTCTACTAGTAGAGTTGATGACAAATGGTAGTATGTGAAACAAAATAATATGTGAGTGTACGTAGTTTAAAAGTCGCAGCGTTACCATCGCCAAAACAAAGATCCTCTCGCGCACAACATCCATCAACCGCCCGTTCGGTTCATCTGCAGTGAGTGACGGTTGCTTTATCTCCGAGTCGAGCATGAACAACACACTTGTTGTTCGAATGTTCTGTTGTAGTGCTACGATACGCTGGAAGCATGATGCGAGAGAGACGAAACCATGATCAGTCAGGCGTCAGACGATTGAGGCGTCGAGGTGCTGCTGCTGCCAAACACTTGGCCAGCCAGATTTCACAACTGGAAGGACCATTATCGCGTCCCGACTCGATCGCTGCCTTTATTGTCGGAAACAGTAGCGAATGGTCACAGCGTCGTGACACTCACGGTGACGTTGCGCTCGCTCACGCCCTCCAAGAGGCGGGCGTTCCAAACGTTTGCCTCCACAAGGATGCTGGTTTGAAGGTTGTACAAGACTCGTTTCAAACATTTCTCAACGACGCATCATCGTCAGCTACTACTACAGTAATCTTGTACCTTGGAGGACACGGCTTACCGAATGGATTGTGTGTAAGTGGTGGCAGCAGCAGCAGCAGCAGCAGCAGCAGCAGCAGCAGCAGCAGCAGCAGCAGTGCCGACAGCGACGATGACGAAAAAGTAGATGAAGCGTTGGGGGGAACAAGTGTTGATTCCACCAACGATTTGATAAATTCAATTAGCCACGATGAAGGAAGAGCACCAGAGGAGTCGAATCAATTCCTAGAATTTGAAGCTCTGCCACTAATAGCCCACGGTGACAACGAATTGTGGCGCTACCAAGACATTATCAGCGACCTTGAGTTGCTGTTTCAAGGACGACACATTATGTTTCTCGTGGACTGCTGCTACTCTGGAAGTCTTGCTATGGCGCTACAAGAGCATCCGGTACCACTCCGATGCTCATATCTGGCAATTATGTCCACACTTGCCAACGAAGTAGCAGGACCTGACTGGACATTGACAAGCTGTATGATTGATGCCACTCGGGGAGAACATTCAGCCGATGTTGATGGCGACGGATGGATTTCACTACATGATCTTGTTGCTTACATGACTGATTCCATCTTTAATGTCAAGGGTGACGTAGCGACCGTATACTGCAATAGAAATGGAAGCGGCGGTTTCCATCCAAACTCCTACTTTCTCTGTGTCACCAACAAAAAGGAAGAAGGAGGTCCTGGAGGAAACGAAAGCTTAGTGGTCGAAGCGATGGAGCCAGATTCAGACTCCTCATCCTCGTCCAACGCATCGTCGGCCAGTTGGTTGCAACCTGACAACAAGTTCTTACGAAGCCCAGCAGCTCTTTCAACAACCTTTTACTGCTGGTGGAAGGGTGGTAACATTGATTCTTGTGGCACGTATGTGTACCCTGCGTGGATGCCTGCAAGACTTGTCCAGCCTGATGCCGGTAAGAATCGAAAACTGTGGCGACGATGGAGACGGTCTCTTTTCTCTGATACCAACAGCGCGGCGACACTACGAATCGTCGCGCCATCAAACGACAGTCTTACGTGGATTATAATGACACCCTATAAGAAAATATGGTACTACATTGAAAGCGATGAAGACGAGTCATCTGTGGGTAATGCGAGCGATTCTCGATGACTGCCACCAATCTCTGCAGTAATTGCAGGCCATCCATCCATATGTTACATGAAGCAATTATTCATTGTATACAAGCCTTACTCTATAGTCTATTATTTATGAGAGTGTAATTCCTTTTTTTAAGGATGGAGTCGTAACACCTCTTGCTACAACTTTGGTATGGCCTACCGGTACACTGTGGGTATGGCCAACACCGCAAGTTTTAGATTCTTACCTGTCAGATGCCCCATGCCCTGGCCACCCAACAACCCAATGAGTCAGGCAAAACCAGTCCAGGGTATGCCATTGACAGGTGCAGAGTCTCAAATGGTGCAAAAAGGACTGCCTGGAGGCCTACACCATGGAATGGTCTGCAGGCTGGGTGTGGCCAACACCCCAAATTATGGAATCATACCACTAGGATGCCCCATGCCCTGGCCACCCAACAACCCAATGAGTCAGGCAAAACATGTCCAGGGTGTGCCATTGACATGAGGATGGTCTGAAATGGTGCAAAATGGATTGCCTGGAGGCCTACACCATGGAATGGTCTGCAGGCTGGGTGTGGCCAACACCCTAAACTATGGAATCATACCACTACAATGCCCCGTGCCCTGGCCACCCAACAACCCAATGAGTCAGGCAAAACATGTCCAGGGTGTGCCATTGACATGAGGATGGTCTGAAATGGTGCAAAACGGACTGACTGGAGGCCTACACCATGGATTGGTGTGCAGGCAGGGTGTGGCCAACACCCCAAATTATGGAATCATACCACTACAATGCCCCGTGCCCTGGCCACCCAACAACCCAATGAGTCAGGCAAAACATGTCCAGGGTGTGCCATTGACATGAGGATGGTCTGAAATGGTGCAAAACGGACTGACTGGAGGCCTACACCATGGAATGGTATGCAGGCTGGGTGTGGCCAACACCCCAAATTATGGAATCATACCACTACAATGCCCCGTGTCCTGGCCACCCAACAACCCAATGAGTCAGGCAAAACATGTCCAGGGTGTGCCATTGACATGAGGATGGTCTGAAATGGTGCAAAACGGACTGCCTGGAGGCCTACACCATGGAATGGTATGCAGGCTGGGTGTGGCCAACACCCCCAAATTATGGAATCATACCACTAGGATGCCCCATGCCCTGGCCACCCAACAACCCAATGAGTCAGGCAAAACATGTCCAGGGTGTGCCATTGACATGAGGATGGTCTGAAATGGTGCAAAATGGACTGCCTGGAGGCCTACACCATGGAATGGTCTGCAGGCTGGGTGTGGCCAACACCCCGAAATATGGAATCATACCACTACAATGCCCCGTGCCCTGGCCACCCAACAACCCAATGAGTCAGGCAAAACATGTCCAGGGTGTGCCATTGACATGAGGATGGTCTGAAATGGTGCAAAACGGACTGCCTGGAGGCCTACACCATGGAATGGTCTGCAGGCTGGGTGTGGCCAACACCCCAGATTATGGAATCATACCACTACAATGCCCCGTGCCCTGGCCACCCAACAACCCAATGAATCAGGCAAAACATGTCCAGGGTGTGCCATTGACATGAGGATGGTCTGAAATGGTGCAAAACGGACTGCCGGGAGGCCTACACCATTGAATGGTCTGCAGGCTGGGTGTGGCCAACACCCCAAATTATGGAATCATACCACTACAATGCCCCGTGCCCTGGCCACCCAACATCCCAGTGAGTCAGGCAAATCATGTCCAGGGTATGCCATTGACAGGTGCAGAGCCTCAAATGGTGCAAAAAGGACTGCCTGGAGGCTGACACCATGGGTACGGCCCACCTCCACTGTGGGTATGGCCAACACCACAAGTTGTAGATTCTGACCTCTCAAAGGCCCCATGCCCTGGCCACCCAAATACCCAATGAGTCAGGCAAAACATGTCCAGGGTATGCCATTGACAGGTGCAGAGTCTCAAACGGTGCAAAAAGGACTGCCTGGAGGCTGACACCATGGGTACGGCCTCCAATGTGGGTATGGCCAGCACCACAAGTTGCAGATTCTGACCTGTCAAACGCCCCATGCCTTGGCCACCCAAATACCCAATGAGTCAGGCAAAACATGTCCAGGGTGTGCCATTGACATGAGGATGGTCTGAAATGGTGCAAAACGGACTGCCGGGAGGCCTACACCATGGAATGGTCTGCAGGCTGGGTGTGGCCAACACCCCAAATTATGGAATCATACCACTACAATGCCCCGTCCCTTGGCCACCCAACATCCCAGTGAGTCAGGCAAAACATGTCCAGGGTATGCCATTGACAGGTGCAGAGTCTCAAATGGTGCAAAAAGGACTGCCTGGAGGCTGACACCATGGGTACGGCCCACCTCCACTGTGGGTATGGCCAACACCACAAGTTGTAGATTCTGACCTCTCAAATGCCCCATGCCCTGGCCACCCAAATACCCAATGAGTCAGGCAAAACATGTCCAGGGTATGCCATTGACAGGTGCAGAGTCTCAAACGGTGCAAAAAGGACTGCCTGGAGGCTGACACCATGGGTACGGCCTCCAATGTGGGTATGGCCAGCACCACAAGTTGCAGATTCTGACCTGTCAAACGCCCCATGCCCTGGCCACCCAACAACCCAATGAATCAGGCAAAACATGTCCAGGGTGTGCCATTGACATGAGGATGGTCTGAAATGGTGCAAAACGGACTGCCTGGAGGCTCACACCATGGGTATGGCCTACGACTACGACGTAGCCGTACTTTTTTTTGTGGCCATAACCGGTGCGTCATCCATCGTCTCGACGCAGGAAATTCGAGTCAACCAACCAAGTAGTAGTAAAAGGCAATCAACGATCCTTCTCCTTGACGTTACTATTGTATAGAATACTATCAACATTTAGCACGCTCATGACAAGGTTGTCTCTTTTGAAAGAGGAAGTGATCAATCCCAGCGAGACACTTCATGTTACAACAAGAAGGCGGCAATGGCAGCAGTCATCAGTCGTCCTTCTGCTAGCGCACCTTTTACACATGCAGGCCTGTGAAGCCTTTCTGAGAATACCACCACGAATACGAACACTGCAGCTACTATCATCACCAATATCGTCTTCATTTGGGAGCACCGGAAAGGCTGTCATTGAGGATTTAACGGATGATGTCAAGCACAGCAACGACCAAAAGGACAGCTGGATTGGCTGGTTACTCACCGGCAAGCCTCGCGGCACGAGTAAAGTTTACATGCGCGAAGCTGTGGAGCTTGGAGGCGTTGCCCGAAGTGAACGATACTCGAGCAAGGATTGGTTCCACAATACAATTACGCTACCATCTTCGGGAATATTGAAAGACATTCGAAGTCCAGTCTTTTGTTTAACTTCATGGGGAGTCTTTCTGTCGATTGTCCATCGCAAGCTTCTGCAAACAAACCCTGCAGCCGCCGCAAGACTGTATATTCCTTCAGCTCCTCATTCACTCATGATGAGTGCTCTCGGTTTGTTGCTCGTTTTTCGAACAAACTCTGCCTACCAGCGATTTGCGGAAGGTCGACAAATATGGGAAGTTATTGTCAATACATCACGAGACTTGTTTAGAATGTTAATGCTTTATGAGAATGAAATTGGTATGGACAAGCGCCGGCGCATGCAGAGCCTATTAGCAGCCTTTCCCTACTTGCTACGCCATCGGATTCGCCCAAACTTGGTCATGAAGCGACTTGACGATGAACAGTTCGAGCGCGATCCAACCAACACTATTCTACTTTACCAAGACACTGGCCCAAAAGACATGGACTATGAAGCAGCTGCTGTTGCGCAAACGGAGGAAACTACTGGCAAAAGTCGCCGCAAGACTCGTCCATTGTATTGGGTTGACAAGCGGAGTTTGCCGTGGCGACTGTTGCCGCCAGAAGCACTGGAGAAGTGCGCTCGGGCGCAAAACCGACCACTGTGGGTGTGCGATCGCATGGCCAAGGAGATTTGTATGGTGCCGGATCAACCAAACTTTTTGAATCGAGAGCGACTACTCATTATTGATCATATCAACAAGGTACATATATGGTTGTGCTATTGGTTGTTTTGTGTAGAAACGATTGAATTTTAATCATTGACACATACTTTTTCGAAACATACAGCTGTCACGATGCATTGGAGGCTCAGAGCGGATACATCAGACGGTTGTTCCGCTGAACTACGCCAGGCACACGCTCCGCGCATTGACCCTTTGGTTATTCACCTTGCCCTTTGCCGTCGTCAAAGACTTGCAGGGCGGAACGGGTCCCATTATATTTCTTGTGTCTTGGCTCTTGTTTGGCGTCTACGAGATTGGTGTCCGCATTGAGGATCCGTTTCAAGGGACGCTGCGACTATCGATCATGTGTGACATGGTGCGGCGGGACGTCTTGGCGGATGAAAGCATTCGAAGTACAGCCTTTCAATTGGAAACGGAAGGCGAAAAAGTGGATGGAGCAGATTTAGAAGATGACGAGGAAGAGGAAGCGTAGAAATAAACTGTTGCTAGCCTGCTAACAAATAGAAACGGACAAGGAAACGGCGGGTAGCTAGTGTCGCCCCGGGACTCAGAATAGAAAATCGCGATCGTGCGAACCATGATGATAATCTTGGGAAGCTGTAATTTGCTGCCGTCGCTGTCCTCCCCTATACTAGGCAAGCATCTCGGTTGATGAACGAGCTTTATCATCCTCATCATGACGAACGCAAAGATGAATCGATCCTTTCGCTGCATCCACTGCCTGACGCCGAATCCTCTCTTGTTTCGTCGCCTGCATGCTGGAGGAGGACGAGAGAATAGCAACAACAAGAATAGCAGTGCTTCGACCAATGTGAAACTAGCGGATTGCAGTTGTTGTCATGAAACGGTCGATCCTTACTGTGAGCCCGAGTGGCTGCTTGTGGTTTTAGACCTGATATTGCTGCGACAAGCCGCCTTTCGGCATGTTCTTTGGAATGGAAACGTTTTTCTGTGGCAGCTACAGGAGGAACAAAGGTTATTGAAAAGGAGGCAAGATGATGCTATGATGACAATCACTGACCCGGAACGGGCTCAGTGAGTTAAAAGTTTTTCGTGTGCGTGCGTGTGTGAGTGAGTAACACCAGTGCGACATCTTTATGTCGGATAGCTACCCTGCATTGCGAACAGTACGCGTGACGCCTGTGTAGGCAATAGACGGATAGCTACCCAACCACTGTCTCTTGCGAACTACGAAGAGTCTCGTGCGAACAGGTCCCGCACAAGCTGTTAGCTACGACAGTGGTGTGCAGGCAATAGTTGGATAGCTACCCGACCGCTAAAACCGCCCACCGACAAACCAACCTGCCATCCAACTCCAAAGGCTGGGTCAGTGCCAACGGCGGCAGCCGACCTTGTTCTTCAGTATTGCGTAATGTCAAGCTTCCTACAAGCTGTCTTATGGATCAAGACGAGCGAAACCGGCGACTTGGACGATGATCAAAATCACGGAGAAATGAGCTGGGAGCCTCTTCGACTTGCCGGGCTAACACTACGGTTTCTTGGGCAGCTCGCCGCTCTCGTATGTTCAAGCTACTTGGCGCTGAAGCGACTTGTGAAATGTTATCGACCGTCTACAGTTGTTGATGCAAGCGACACGGCCAATGGTTTAGAAATTGACGTGCAGCTGCTTCCGAGGCTCATACTGGCGTGGGTACTTCCGACGAGTTTCTACCTCTTGACCCTTTTCCTGCATACATGGGAATCATCATCTGCTGGCAGTGAAACTAATCGGATGATCTCTTCATTGCTCGTGACGGTGTATCAAGCTCTTGCAGTGCAAGCCGTCGTTGATGTGTGCGTTCGCGACGAAACTGCCGCAGCATCGGCTGCAGATGCACTCACCGTCAACGAGAGCAAGGCAAAGATGCGAGTCTGGGCAGGGACCACGGTTGCTGCTCTCGCCAGTCGGGCTCTCTTGTTTAGTGTTTTGTTTAAAGAATTTTCAAGAGCAATACGCCAGTAAAATAATATATCATGTTCATGTTATATACAAGTTGCTACTATTCTTGTTATAAACTCTCTTGGCAGCCGCACCCTCCGTCATGATCATGATCGTGGTGGTGATCATGTACGTGGTAGTGGCCATCATCGCCGTCCTCCTCGTCAGACTCATCGCGCTCAAAGAGACTGTCATGAAAGCATTTTGGGGCGTCCTTGACAAAAAACCGGTGATTCATCATGCGAGGGAAGACCAACGGAGGATCGAATGGCTGGCATGTTAATGCTTCCCACACTGGAGAGATTTGTGGCACTGGAAGCGGTTGAATGCGGCGCCTTATTGCTTCGGCAGGTAACTCATTTCCGTCATTGTATCCTTCGCAAATCTGCTCCACCCAGGAATGTTCCGGTGTGTTGGGAGGTAATGGTCCACAGGGACCATACAACGATTGACTTTCCATTGTGTCTGGCACGCGTCGTGTCCAAAAGCCGACCATGAACGTCAGTCGGTGCTCCTCCACTTTTCCAGAACGCGTCAAGGGTTTTTCCAACCATTCACTCAAGTTTGGACGCCTGCCCTGGACCATGGAACCATTATTGGCTAGCGAGGTTGCGTCTAAATTGCCTGGACAAGGCATGACGCCATGCAGCAGATTGCCGGGAAACAGTAGCATGGAGTTGTCGCTCGCCTTTTGATACCAACACTTTTCTGGCAGCGAATCGGAATCTGGCGTTTGGTCCAGCACAATGGTGGCGCCGCTCTTGGCACCACCCGTCAAATATAAAACGCTGGAGAATATTGGATGCGTCACCTTTTGCGACTGCCGCAGCATGGACTCATCCGTGTCAAAGTGTAGATTGTGTCCAAGATTGGCTTGGATGGGACGAGTGTGGACCCACCACTCGTAACCAACAATGGAGTCGGCTTGCTCCTGGGACAAACGTTGCTGAACGAGTGGAAGTATCTCCGTACATATAATATTTTCAATCAGATTGCTGGGCTGCGCATCGTCTGACTCTGGCAAATCGCTATAGTACGAGTAGTAACCTCGTTGCTCGTAGCTGCTCTCCTTCCAGTATGGTGCGTCATGAGCAAACACTTTGCATAAACGCTGATATAACTTGTCCGGCAATACATTCTTGGGAAACAAGGCTGGTTCTAGTTGATTGGGATCGACCGGAGATAGTTTGACGTCTGAGAATTTTGTGGCGCCCTTCCAAACGTTTGGATGGAGCCGGTGCGTCAAGTCAAACACTTGGAGCTGATGTCTTGCCAATTCATGCTCGTTGAACATACTAAGCAGCGTCGCCGCCATGAAGCGTGCGGTCGACTCGACTATTGAAGACGACCAATATTCCTCCTCCTCGTCTTCTGCATCTTCGTCGGCAGATTCCTTTACTTCTTCCTTGTTTCCGTTTGGCTTATCATGCGGTTCCGAATTTGCATCAGCTTCGTCTCCGTTTGATTCATCCTCGTCCTTGTCAGCACCTCCCATCCATTGCACTCCCGTGACTTGCTGTAGCAGCAATATTTCAATCCATTCCTTGACACTATCATTCTTAATGGACGAGTCATCGTCCAACCAATCCATGGCCCGCACGCGCACATCGGACGCGCAGTCCGCCGCAAACATGTAGAGGCGCGCCACACTGGCCAGCGGCAGCGACTGCGTCATGCGAGCAGTATTGGCGCAAATGTTCATAACCAAGGCATTGATGGGCATGCAGTCTAGAGCGGTTTGCAGCATGAGGCGAATCTGAACGTCAAGTTGCTCGCGTTCCTCGTTTTCGTCGTCGGCCGGCATGCACAAGTATTGCGCCATGAGTTCGTCGGCAACTAGCGTTGCGACAACGCTTTGCAGCGCGGGTAGCAAGTCAACGAGTGACTTGGGATTATCGATAATGTCAAAGGATCCTGTGAATTTGGAGTCTCGAAGCAATTGCAATATGTTCAACAGCTCGTCAAAGTCGCCTTCGGGATTCTCGGGTACACAAGAGTCTAGAAATGATCGGAATCCTGCAAACGCATCTTTGCAGACTTCATCAAGATCAATCGTTTTGGCTCGCTTGTTAGCGGGTGATGGAGATGACTCTTCGGCCATGGCGGCGGTGCGCTTGCTGTCGTTGCTGTGCTGCTCGGCGACGGCGAGATTTGGAAGAATGAACGGTTGATGGAACGAGTGGCAGAAAGAGTCGTAACGGTTCTCACTGCGACTTTGAAAGCTTTCGCGACGACACGCGCGACCGGCATTTGCTTCTCATGGCATGAGATCTTTGCCTTTGGAACTTTCATTCTGATTGTTCAAGGCCAGCAACTAAATATTGATTTTTTTTAATCATGAGCAATCAACATATGGAAATAGAGAGTAATCAGGAACCGTTGCTTGCACAGCAGAGCGAACCGCAGCAACTTCGCAACGTTCCTTCCTGGCAGCAGCTTGCCACCTTGGCTCACAATGGGATTCCAAGACTCTCCAACGAAAAGGTGGACGCGACCAAGCGAAACCGGGAAATCAATGGAACGCCCGTAAAGTATGCGTTCGATGCTGCGACAGGGCAAACGATGGTGGCGGCTGCGGCGTCGACGAGTAAAGCTGCATCAAAGACTACTAGACAAAGCAAACAATCAATCAGAGAGCAACAGCAGCCGTCGCAGCTGGAGCAAGTAAATCAGTCGCCAGACAAGAGCAAGAACGAGACGGAGGAAGTGCATGACGGTAGCTCTGGCTCTGGAACGAAAGAGATGGCTGCTACAACATCTGCGCAACGAGGAAAAGAATCTGGCAAGCAAACAACGAGCGAAACGAACAACGCTGCAGCCAGTGGCGCTAAAAATGAACCTAGCGAGCCACCAAATGACGACCAAGCCTTGTTCGACGAAACATCAACTTGCGAATCGATTGAACGAGCTGCTTTAAAATCTGCGCAACAAGAAAAAGAATCCAGCAAGCAAACAAAGAGCAAAGAAAAGATTTCTCCAGCCAATCGCGCCAAGAATAAATCTAGCGAGCAACCAAATACTAATAGCGACCAAGACTTTGCAGCCAATGGCGCCAAGAATGAATCTAGCGAGCAACCAAATGCTAGCGTCCGAGACTTGTTCGTAGAAACTGCAATTCGAGAAATGGTTGAACGAGCTGCTTCAGAATCTGCGCAACAAGGAACAGAATCTGGCAAGCAAACAAAGAGCCATAAAAAGAACATTGCAGCCAGTCGCGCTAAAAATGAATCGAGAGAGCAACTAAATACTGGCGACCAAGACTTGGGTGATGAAACAACAATTCGCGAAACGATTGAACGAGCGCGTCGGGAAAATCGCCTATCAAAGGATGGATGCATTACTCCCAAAAATCCTCCGGTGATCAAGGCGGACGGAACATTTGCGCAACCGAGGGGACCGGCTCGTTCTGGCTTTTACTGGAACGAGACTACGGCCAAGTGGACGCCTCAGCCAGAAACCATTCCTTTGCTTGCAAAAGTTGACGCAGCTAGCTATGTACACCTCAAGCGCAAGTATCCAGCAAACGTGGCAACTGCAAGCAAACATAACGCTCTTCTTGTTGGAGAAGGAAAGGCCGACAGAGGCAGTAATGCCAATGTATTGAAAAATATTCCCGACAACGATACTTTCGATTCGGCCAAGGCCCGCCAAGTCATTCGACAATTAAAGCGGAACCATCGCAGACGAAAGGACGGTCGCATCGTCCCAAAGGGTCAGTTGACGAAACTACCTAATGGCACTTTTGCTCGGCCGGAACTCATTCTCGCAGGCTTTTGTTGGGACGAAGTAAAGGGACACTGGGAAGCCAAGCCAAACACCTTGGAGGTGTTGAGGATCGAATATGATAAAATGGCAGGCAACAGCAGTGGCGTAAAACGACAACGCCCAGCAACCGACACTTTGGCGACAAATCTATCTACTCCGCCAAAGGCACTCCATACGCATGCGTCTAGCAAACGAAAGGCACTGTTCAGTCAAGCTGCTGGAGTTGAATCGTCGGACGATGAATTATCGGCTGAGCATTCGAATGAACAAGAAACAAGCGAGCGTGCTTTCGTCACGGATCAATACATTGAAAAGGTGGAAAAGAATATCCAAATGGCAATAAGTACCAATCGATTGCTTGCGGATGGTTGCGTTGTACCGAAATCGTCACCTCGTCGACGTGACGATGGAGGCTATGGCCGTCCCAAGGGTCGAAGCTTGTTGGGATTTGAGTGGGATGATGATAAAGGTGTTTGGCAGCCAGACTCAACTACGATTCATTTGCTGGATAGTAGACTAACTACGTCGCAAAAGAAGAATATGAAGCGAGATCGCCTCGTTGTTGTACCCTCCCATGGCAAGCCACGATCGGGTTTGGAAGCTACATTGACAGCAGCATCAGAGAGCTCTGACGATGACAATGACAAAATTGTTGCAAAACGTAAGCGAGGAAGGCCGAAGATCCGGCATGACGACAAGCATGATGCGAAGCGTTCTCGTGTATCGACGAACGATGTTGGTGTGCTTGGCGAGGCTGGACATGGTACAAGCCGAAATCAGATTGTCGCAAATTTTTCATTGTCACCGAAGAAGCCGCCAGCGCTGTCGTCTGATGGAACTTTCGTGCGCCCGAAAGGACGCGCACCTGAAGGACGCCAATGGAATGAATATACTGGCCTCTGGGAATTTTCGGGAGCAGTGAAGCTGTCGAAGACGACAAGTGGACAAACGCAATCGCTTAACAACATTTTTGTGCGTCCACCTGCCGATGAAGCTGCAATTAGGGTGAAGAAGAGTCCAGGGCGACCAAAGAAGCAAGCTGCACTAGTACAACCTGGGATGCATGGGATGCATAAAGCAAATAGAGCGTTGATTTTATCAACAACAGATGTTGTTCCAATGAAGCTTGAAGAGTCAACTAAAAAAAGAGCGATTCGCGAAAGGAGTGTTTTTGACGCTGATGCGGATAGAGCGAACATACGCTCAATGCGTGGCGGTGCAAAATCGGCGGCCAAGAAAGCAAGCGCTATCTTGGCGCAAACGTCAAGTCGGAAACGCTTACCTGAGCAAATCAGGCTGCGGCACAGGTATTTTGCATGTGAACTGTGCACTGGTTGTACTATGAAAGAAAATTGCGGCACGTGCCTTCCGTGCATGCTGCGCATGAGTGGGGACGAGCCTGGATCTAAATGCTGCAAGCGCATCTGCACAGAGCCCGTACTCGGAAGAGTGGAGCTGCCAGAGTTGAGGGCCGAGGATCAGGAGGAGGAAATCAGAAGCGTCACGATGAGTTTGTCTGACGCCAGCGAGTTTGTGGATTAGCTGTATAAGATGTCAATATTCGTACGCGCAACTATTTAAAACAGTCATGATGTGGCAACCAACTATTATTACACTATTGGAACTGTAGCAAAGGTGTGACCCCCTATCGTTCCCTCAGAGGTCCACTGCGATGGAAATTCAAGACACGGTGCTGATCGGCCTTCAAACTGATTAATTTGGAGACTTGCAAAGCTGTCATACTCGACACGTCGATACCATTCACGGACAGTAATCGATCACCCACTTTGACTTGGTCGTAAAGAATACTTTCACTCTTGATGGCATGAACAATGGGCACATCACCATTAGGCGTATCAATCACCATTCCAAGTTTACCTGGCGGCACTTTAATTTCAAATTTTTCGTCGACGGCATCTCCATCCGCAAATTGCTGCTCGAACGACGCATCGTCGGAAAACACTGATGCGTTCATGGGTGGCAATCCAATTTTGGTAGAATAGCCGGATTGACTCGAGGATACCCTCGATACTGGGTTGGATTCCGAAACCGAATGAGTATGATCGCCAGTATCGTTGGATCCGTTCCTCTGCTGCAAAAATTGTTTAGCGTAGTCATAGTCACCAAGGCTCGCCGTTCGCTCATCACGTCCGGGGCCGTCGCTCACTGCCATGTGCCCCCACATGGTTAAATCCCCCAGCGTCGAAATATCATCGGCTCGTTGGCCATCCACAAGGATTTCCGTCTGAAACGCAAGGTGCTGCGATATACTAGGCCCGCTCAACGAATGTGCCTTGCCTGGATCAACTTGCGCGTCGTCGTTACCAACAAATTTGCGATACCCAAGAAAACCAAGCCCAAGTACGGCAACGCCTCCAAGCGCCGACCCGATAATAATACCAAGCATTTGATTATTATTGTTATTATCTTCGTCATCGCCCGATGCAGCTTCGCCATCAAAGTCAGTCTCCTCCGCAGGAGTGGCACCATCAACTTTGACGCCAATTTCGTTGACTGGATTAAAATAAGGATCGTTCGTTGCCTGCAGCGCCTGCGTATAGGCGTCACGCTTGGCTTGGCTGTTGAAGGCACTGCTGACCCAAACATTAGGGTCATTTTGCATAGATTCAAACTCGTTCAACTTGTAATTTACTTCGGCAGTTGTTATGACTTGTAGCGGATACACTGCCGACGCATCACTCTGCAATACTCGAGTCGTCAAGAGTCGCCGCTGTGAATTGTCAGCATTGGATGGCACAGTCGTAATGAGACGCTGCGCCAGACGAGTGACCACCACGGAAACACTGTCAACTCCATTCTGCTGCTGCAAAATGGATGTTTCAATGTAACGGGCCGTGGCGCTGTCAAAGGAATCTGACGTTTCTCCATCGAGTAAATCACTGACTGACTGGAGCAGCAACACCAAATCTACCGTTTGTGACTCCGTCGAAGATGATACTGGAGCCTCGGAGGGAGTTGGGTCATTGTCGTCATTTTTGACTGTCGGTAAAGGTGTTTTTCTCCGATTCGTCGGCCTTGGCGTCGGCTTGAGAGTCGGTAGATAGGTTGGCACGCCAAAGCTAACAGTTGGTTGCTCCGTCTGCGTGACGGTGGGTTCATTCGTCGGACTCACAGTCGTCAGAGCTATAGTTGGTGTTCCTGTAGGCATGTACGTTGGCTCGGAAGTCGTATATACTGTGGGTTGCGGCGTTGGCGAATCAGTGTAGTTCGTTGGGGCCATGGTTTGGTTCTTCTCATTCGGTGAAAAGGTTTCATTCGAGACAATAGTCGGAGAAGAAGTACTGTCCGAATATGGAGCACGCTCCGGTGTTTGTGCAACCGATGGAGTAACTTGCTGTCGTCCTGTGAAAGATAATTGCGGCGAGTGAGATCTGTGCATGACACGTCGCAAGCGAACACTGCAGCTATTAATCCTGTACGTTACATACCAAAGGAGGGAGCATTTGCCCAAGACGGAGAATTCGCTGGCCACGAGGGAGAAGGCCAAGTTGGAGCATTCCATGTGGGTGATGTAGGCGATGATTGTGCATGGCATGGAACGATCCATAGAAGGCTGCTGACGGCAAAAAGCATCAACGCTGCAATATGTACCGAGCAGCCTGATTCAAAAGGCATTCTATATGCAAACCTTTGGCGAAACCTTGTGGTTTCTAGGTGAGCGGCAGTCAATTTGTTCTTGTCGTTGTCGTTCGCCCTTCGGCTCGCACTTTCGTTCGTTTCGCCTAGCCAAGACATGATGCAACGTTTCATTTGTTTCAGCAATGATGGAATTGATTTGATAATCTCGTCGACAGTTTGTTCCGTGTGTGTCTCGTGTAACCGTTTCAAATTTAAAAGTTCAATAGGCGAGTTGAGCGCGTTGCTTCCGAGCGACTTGCCAAGCGAGAAGACTTGCTAATTTGTTCGCCCAATTTGTAATTCTGTACAATGCAGCTTTCGAAAAAGTCGGCCGGCAAACTTACAGTAGATTGGGAAGGTGAATGATGCAATGAGTGAGTAGAGGTTCGACGCTGCGTCGGTTGTGCGGCTATCGAACAAATGCGGATGGCTGTCCATGGATGAAGAAGTTTTCGGGCGAGGCTGGCTTAACTAGAACACGTTTCGTGTTTAGACGTTGATGAGTCACGCTTTGTCGAGTATCGCCTAACCTTGAGACAAAATTTAGCTACCGATAAACATTAGCATGGATTGCTATCGTTCCGAATGGCTGCACGCTAACGATGTAGGCAGTCTGTTCTCGTTCAAATGTTGCTGTGCACTGCGAGTAGCGCTTTATATACACCGCGGTAGTCAACACAAAAGCATCACGGCACAAAGGCAGTGGAGTTGCAACATTAGTACTTCGCTCTGCACAATGTGCTTGCTCAGATAAGCTGATTGCTTAGCTTCCTAAGCATGCAAAGAAAACTTCGTCTATGCTTCCGTAATATATAATCGTTAGTGAGCGTGATTATGATACGTACCTGTACCTCCCGCAGGATTTGATAACCGTTTAGGAGCCGCTGCGATGTCGCTCTCATTATTTCAGCGCGCCGGAGACCGCCTCGCTCGTTTCGCCGATGCCTCGCACTTCCGTTGCGAACGGCCATGAGAAACGAGTTTAGCGACACATCGGATTGTCGACAACGAGTCGACGAGAAGAACAAAGCAATACAATCAATCATTACCTTAGATAGCCAAGAAATTTAAAAGTTCATCACGCGACAATTTAGCGCTAGGATCCTATCGAGGCCCACTTTTCGCCTCGACGAAAGCCGTTGCATCTGCTAGCCGTTCGCAAATACTTTTCGATTGTTTCGACCACCCAACAATCTTCGGCCATGTCTATAGTCAACTCAATATACTCACGTTTGTTAGATGAAGAAGACAATGCCGAGCAGCAGGAGCAGTATTGCAAAGTCTATGATCGCAATGACTTCTTCACCGCCCTCGTGCAGATTGCCTTGGCGCTCGGCGCATTGCTGTCCTTGTATTGGAAGAGACTTCGCGAAGTGCCAAGAAGAACCTGTCGAACATGGAGCCTGGATATTGGAAAGCAGGGTATCGGAGCGTGCTATGCTCATGTACTCAATATGGTACGTCATGGAATACTTTGAATCTTTGATTGCCTTTTTTGCATCAGTCGCATCCACTCACACTGTTCTCTTTAGATAATCGCATCGATAATCTCTCAAAACATTCGCGGTGACACTGTATTAAACGACCAATGCGCTTGGTACGGCTTGTCTTATCTGATTGACACGACCTTGGGCTTGGTCCTTGCCATTATCTGCTTGAATCTACTTGACAAGGTGGCGCACCAGCGCGATTGGACCCATCTGAAACATTCCGGCGTTTATACTGGACCCAATGGCTTGATGCATTGGGTCAGTCAATGCTTTGCATGGCTATTGATTCAGACCATTGTCAAGATGATTATTTACCTGTTCATGTGGCTATTTTCGGATCAATTGGCTTGGCTTGGAGCTATTTTGTTTGCGCCGATTCAATTCAACATTCGCTTCGAACTGGTCTTTGTCATGATTCTGTTTCCAGGGTTTTTGAACGTCATTTACTTTTGGATTGCCGATTCGTTTCTCAAGGCCAAACCAAGCAATCACAGCGGCGAAGCCTTTGAAAACGACGAGACTGGTTTGGAAGACAAGAAGCAAAAGCTCATGGCAGACGACGACGTTGAAAAGCAACCTGCACCGGGCCTTGGCCAACCAGCACCCTGGAGCTCCTACTTTGGTGCCTACAACATATTTGGAGCACCGCCAACGGATTCGCCTGATCAAGATGAGCGAGTAGTAGAAATGAAGTCGCAACCAACAACTACGTCTGTTTAAGAATAGTAAACCTTGAGCGAATTTTAAACAGCTATAGGATGTTACGCAAGTCTGCATGCTCATACTGCATGCCTACTCAACTTACCGTAGTTTACAAAGGCACACTATCATAGCTGCTTAATCCGACCGGTACTCCTCGAACGAATGGGAGTGTGGAAGTGGTGCGGTGCGCGGCTGCATGGCAACGATACTTTGTAGCGTGCTTTTCAACGTTGTCGGGAGTTGCCCATGAATGCATTGTTTGACTGTCAGAATCTGTCTGCCAAGCTCACTAGGAACCCCGTATTCTAGCCAAGATATTGACGCTTTGTAACCAGGGTCATTGAGAAGTGAAACGAGAAGAGGCTGCACCTCAACTGACAATTATCGAAAACCTTCATTCTTGCTACCGGTACCTTATAAAACCTTGCCATGCCTACTCACTACGGAGGATCTCACAAACCTTTATCCATTGAGAATATAGCACAAACTATTCTGGAGAAGCTTGCTAGCGAAGAAGCCCATCCGGACTCTAGTCTCGGTTCATATGTGGTGAGTTTGCTGCTGGAAAGTAATGCGAATGCGGAGGAAACAGCATCTATAAGCATTAATAAAGACGATTCACCGTCTTTCGACAAGGTTGATCAAGATCTGAAGGATTCCTTGCTCGAGCTAGTGCAGGAGCATTGTCTCTTGGACGAACCAGCGGCGCTAGAGGCTTTGGAAGAAGTTCACCAAGCTATCCATGAAATTGCTCAGCAACGGAACATTTCCACGTCCATTGCTCAGGCTTCCATGGTCGATGCGCTTTCTCCAAAGCAAGCCAAATCGCTTATTCCAAATGATTTGCTTGGAGAAGATGATGATGACATGGAGCATTACGTGGAGGAAGCTCTCACCCCGACTGGCTTTGTCGGAGAAACAAGGAATTCTCCGAGGATGCATGCATCAGCTTCCTCCTTGGGCGAGTACGAGTTTCCTCCACTTGGCACAGCTTCGACAATCTCCAAAACGAAACTGCGAAAAATGAGTCATGGAGGTCAGGCGTCTCTTTACGATTCCGTTGGCGGCGTTCGCTCCAGAGAGTCGTCACTGGACGAAACAACGACGAGTAACTCAACCACCAGCACCTTGCTCCAGCAGCCACTACATGCGACCACGGCCGTATATGACTCACATCACTACTCATCAAATGAGCAGCGGGAGCAAGTTCAGGAGCCGCAACAATTTGTCGATGAAGAGACACTAAACTCCTGCGTCGAATACTTGGTCGCCATGAACACGCATCTTCCACTGGCTCGAGCTGCGGCCGTCGACGCTGCACTGACTGCCGACGCCAACCCTGCCATGGCGCAATACTTGATCGACTTGGCACTGGCATCCCCTCAAGTTTGCCGACACTACTTGGACAAGGGCTGCTATCGTGCGGATTGTGCGTTTAGTCACGTTGTTGGGGTTTGCCTCTTTTGGATCAAGGGTTCATGTCGATGGAAGGCAGGATCTTGTCCGTTCTACCATCACTTTGATAAACAAATAGTGTATGATGTTTTGGCAAACATGCAAGAGAAAGCAGCTGAGATTGAGTACTTTGATCACGAAACTGACGACGATGGACGGCACTTTAATAGTTGCGAAGGAATACATGACGACATCGCATCGCATGACTATGCATGTTCGGATAGCCAGGCACAGAAACAATCAACATTTGCCGCAATTGCATCGCAAGGCTTCTCTCAAGCGTCATTCGCTGCTCCTGCCAATCTCGATCAAATGCAGGCCAAACGGCTGCAACCAGCCACCATTCCTACCGTACCAATCCCTCAGAACCTTTGGAATCCACATGAAAACCGAGACTCGTCCGTCTTTTTCATCAATGATCCCATGGAACGATACTTGCAGATTTTAAAGTCAGTTCGGCGAAACGACGTGATTGATTTGCACTTTCAATCAACCAAGACGTTTTCTGCCGTTCTTTCCAATGTACTGCCCGCCAAGCTAGAGACGATGAGCTCCGTTTGGATTGTGACAGGAACCGGCCATCACGTTGGGAGTCAGACGGATCAAAAAGGGGGCGGCGCATTGGAAGCCGCCGTGCTGGATTGGCTACAAGTGGAAGGCTACAATGTCTACAAGGGACGCGACAGAAACGGACAAGGCGGCGCAATTCTGATTCGACGGTGAATGCGTTGCGAGCTAACCGTTGCAAACGTCGTTTCTAGTCTTTAACGCGACGCTATAAATGCTGATTCGGTAACAAATAAATAAAGGCTAAATTGGGTGCGCATTAATTGTGAAGCATTCGTGACGGTACTGTAGGCCGTCGGTAGTCTGTCAGGGTTGGTAAATAATCTATTTGATCGATCAAGTGCCGATGTAGTTACTTAATCGGTACGGATAAAAAGCCGCAAAATCAAGTTGCAAAACCTTCGCATAGCAAGTATTATTTGTGCCTGGTTCTCATCGCTTGCATTACGAGGGAATGACGTCGTGTATGTGGTTTAGGCCTTGCGTCGCCTCATTCCCCATTCTTCTTACTTGCTGTTTAAATGCTTCAAATGTTTTGAGACTCCATCATCCATACCAGCCGTCCAAGTCCGCCGTCGTTCCGCTCGTCCCATAGCGTCGGCTCGCATGGTGAAAACTTGCTTGGCTTCCGAGCTGCGGCAGATCCACAGCAATTCTCCATGATTGTCGTAGCTCATTCCAATCTTTTCGAAGGCTGGTTTCTTGTTGCGATTAAAGACTGATACTACGTAGACAGCGACAGCAAGCACGATGCAAACTAGAACGCACAATACGGAATGCGATGCGAAAGACTCCATGGTCAAAGGCAGGTGAGCGAGGTTTTGCGACGTTCATCGAGTGACGCCTGGCTTGGCCGGCGCGCGAGCTGACGGATCAGTCTTGTAAAAACGCACGATTTAATGACGCAAGCTGGTCCAATGCAATGGTTCGCACCGCGTCGCTCCATGACTGGCAAAAGAGGGTCATCCTCCAAAATCCGTTTGACCATGAGCGCCACGACCAGCAAATTGACTCTTGACCGAGTCGCCACAGACGCCAGTATTACTGTTAATACGAAGATGCCGGCTGCGCTTGTGCCGAGCGGCAGGGATCGGGAAATGACAAAGGCAAAGGCTGTGACGACAATACCGCGCGCGGACGATATCATCATTGAACAAGATCTTGCATTTGCGGCGAGAAATATTGAACTAACACAACACCCTGGCAATATCAAATTTAGAAAATTAATTGTCTACTATCGTTCTTTGCTTGAAACAGTCAAGCCGGACGATCCAAATATTTTGGTCGACAAACTTTTCCTTGAATTGAACAATTCGGGCCATCGCGTTATCCTGGGGTGCTTTAGAGCAAAGTCACGAGCACCAACCTTTACCATTTTGCCCGATGCAAGAGTGAGATGTATTATTCGAAAAGAGCTAAATCTATCAGTAAAGGATAATGGAACCGATCCAAAACCCACTCGTAGCTTGGTAAGAGGCAAGCCAACCATTGTGACGCCATTTTCTTCGCCAGCAAATGACAATACTGGCCGCGTTCATGGCAAGACACAAGAATGCATTCCGGTTGATGAATATCAAGATGAAAAATCCGGCTTGAAAGTCTCGCGGGGAATAGGGCCATCCTCCAACTTCGTCAAGGACACAGACGGGCCGGTGCAAACGCACACGCCGGAAACCATAACGTATGTACCAAAAGGTGCAAGTTCTTTTGCTAATATCACGGCAAAGAATATTCCTTACGATTTGGATTATGTCAAAGGAAAGCTGGCGGATCTCGTCCGAGAATTGACGGACCCAAAGAGCGAAGGTGAGACCTCAGATGTGGTCAAAAGACTAAAAGCGAAAAAGGGGACAAAAACCAAGCGGGCAAAGAAGCAGCCGAAACTGGCCTCGGCTACTCTGAGATTGTCTTTTGATATTGATGAAGAGGCTGCTTTTGAGAGAGTTGTGCTGAATCAGATGGACGTTATAGTCGGTCGTACGTGCAAATCGGCACTGCATTACTGCACTCGGGGCCATGCGGGCAACGATAGTTACCGTCGACTTGTTGAGCATACGAGTCGCTTGCTGAATAATGCGGCTCCGGACGATCATTCATACTTGATCCGCGCTCTCTTCAGCGACGTTCTGGCGGTTTGCGGACGCTTCGTTCGCATGATCAAGCAAGACAAAGGAGTTCAACGTCGCACGATGGATCAACTTTGCTCGGTCGTCTCGGACAAGGATGTATTGATTGTCATTCAGTTGGATTTAAGTTTGCTCGCTTGTATGCCTGTCGTTCCTCTCGCGACCCATGATGGAGCGACGGCAACGACGTGGATATCAAGCGCCCAGATACGGCATTTGCTCAAGAAACATCTCAAGTCGCAACTTAGTCCAAGCCAAACGTCATTGTCTAACGGTGATGATTCCGGCAGTCTTACATCGAGCGATATGTCGCGGGAAACACCCAAGAAGCGTGCTCTTGAATCGGTTGTTGATGAAGGCAACGCACGAAAGCGCAGGTTAGAGATAGAGAGCACGAAGACTACGTCGTATATGAAGGATTCTACATAGTCTGAGTATCTACCCTAGCGGCGTTGCTTAGAGTGAGTGCTACTCTTGAGTAACGTACTCCGTACGAATACCCGACGTTTACTCTTGCCTGTAAGAATAAGCTACGAAACGTAAAGAAAATAACATTCAAACTACAATTGTCATTGAATAACGTGTGATGAGAATGTTCCATGCAAGTGATGAGAGAGTGCAGGTAAACGTAGATGATAGTGCGTGTGAAGTGATGACGTAAAGGGAAAAAGGAAACAATGTAAAAGTGTAACATGGTGGGAAAAAAGAGTCGGACTCAAAAAGAGGCTTCGGGCGAAAATGAAGCATGATTCTCGTGTGGTCAAATCTTGATTGTGGTGAAATGGGTTGTAGCTTGAGTGGATCAAGTAGCAGTGTGTCTGTTGACTTGTTTGGAGCCTTGTCAGCAGTTGGCTTGAGTTACGCTGCAACAGCAGCCGCCGCGGGTGCCGGACGAACCGATGGACCGTTCGTCAGCTCGGCCAAGGCACTCGCCAAGCCAAACTTTTCCTCCAGGACGGGTCGAACGTCAGCGCCGCTCTCGTCAAGCTCCTCGAGTAGTTGGTAGACGCTCTCAAGTGTCGTATCCGTGGCGTCATCGTAAAAGTTGCTGACGAGAATGCCATTCTCGGGTTGATGCAAAAAGCTCAATGGGTTGTTATCGACAAGGACAACCCGATCAAGCAGTGGTCTAAAGTGCGACAAGTTCTTGACGTAGGCGCGTCGACTAGCGTCGTACACGCAAGACTCTCGAAACCAGCGGCCGGCAAGCTTGCCTTCCGGGTCAATGTGGTCCAGGAGAGGATTGGCGTAAATGTCCTGCAAGTAAAAGTAAAAGCAAGAGTTAGTTAAGTCTTAAAGACATATACTGTAACTCTCTTCACTCCATACATGAATACATACCTTGGCAGCCGTAAAAATGTGCGTCTCGAATCGCTCGCACACCTTGTGCAGAAACTCTGCCAATCCGGGACGCAAATGCACGTGAACCGTGTCTCCCTGGTGCGGCAGCTGAAAGCGAAACGACTCGACTGCAGTGCAAGTCGAAGACGTATTGTTGTAAGAAGTCTTGTTTCGCAGCAGTTGATGCGCATAGTCGCTCGAAACAGTCGGAGACGACGCGAGAAACTGCGAGTGAATCAAGCACTCGTCCATGTCCAAGACAACCACCAAGTCGGACTCGTAGTGACGCGGCGGAGCCAGCATGGGAGTTCCACTGGCGCGCGATTGCTGCTGCACCATGGCGAGCTCGGAAATGTGAAAGGGAACGGCTTGGCCATTGACTTGGGGGCGGTGGAGCGCTTGCTGCTGCTGTCGCTTGAGCTGCGCCAGAGCGGGAACTTGTACTTGGTAGCGGCGGCGCTGGTTCTGCTGCGAGCCAGACGATGATGAACTCGACTTGGTCCATGATGACTGCTGTCTCGTCACGGGCGACGAGACGAATTTGGCGGTAGTCGCGCGTTGCAGCACGCTTGAAACCATTGGCCGAAGCGCATGTCGAGTCGCGTTGCTACCGGTAGTCGCGGCAAGGTGAAGCATGATGTTGATCTACTACAAATAAGTAAATATATAACGATGGAATGATTGCTTTAGATGAGTGAATGACTGGTCAGCGCAATAACTGCACTAGCAGTGACTCTGTCCCTGAATCGGATGCAACTGCGCGGCGGCGTGATGATGGATTGTGAGGTTTGCGAGGCGAGCGGCTGCTTCAAGATCTCGGGAACCCGGGTCGACGTGTGGACGAAAGTTCATCCGCGCCGAATTCTCTTCGAGTAACTCCCGTGAGTTCGTTAAGCGTGCAAGTGCAATGAATACATGCAATATGACAGCAGTCTGATGCGCTGGCAAGATTACGATCCATGAGGAGTTATTCCGTGAAACGTCAGTCGCAGAATTTGGCTTTATGTCAAAGTGACGCATCCGTGGAGTGCCTTCGTCGTCTACAATGTCCGCGTGACTAGCTTCAACTGATTCATGTCCTGGGGCAATATTACTTGTTCTTTTTGACACGTATTTGATAATTCAATGAGTCACGATCTACCGTACTGTACCGGTACAATGGGATACTACCGGCAGTAGCGACTACTATTCCAAGTAGCAGTTGTTGTGTACCAAAGTATCTACTCTATGAGATGTTTCACCATAAGGAGGAAAGCCTAGCTGGTGCCCCACACAATTGCAATGTGATTTCAGAGAAGTTATAACCAAGCCCCACTGGCAGGGGCCATGACATTCGGACGTCCATTTGGTGGGCCATGTCCATAACCAGGAGGCATGAGAAAGCTGCCAACATTGAAATTCCATCTGCGTTGCATGGTGGTATGCCCAGCTGATGCCTCAGGAGACTGCAATGTGACTGGTGATAACTTTGCACCAGTCTCAGCCAACAGATGCCATGGCATGCAAATGTCCATACATTGAGCCATGTATACACCAAATCACACAAGAATGGTGCCATGAATATGCGCAAATCACACAATAATGCTGCCAACATCATTATTCAGGCTGCGTTTCAAGGCGGTATGCCTGGCTGGTGTCTCAGTTTGCGGCAATGTGACTGGTGAGATTTCCCAGGCTTGTCCACAGTTGCTGGCTGCCATGACCCACTCCAACGGCCAGAGAGGTATAATTTGATAGCTGGCAGTTGACAGGCATTGTATCATTATGTAAAAAGTGCAATGCATTCATTGCTAGTCCATCTTGTCTCCAAGTTCTGCCCGTAGGACTGCCTGAATTACGTGGCCCCAGGCTTGTCCTCAGTAGCTGGCTGCCATAAACCCACTCCAACGGCCAGAGAGGTATAACTTGATAGCTGGCAGTTGACAGGCATTGTTTCATGATGTAGAAAGTGGAATGCATTCATCACTAGCCCATCTAGTTTCCATGTTCTGCCAGTAGGACTGCCTGAATTCGTGACCCCAGGCTTGTCCACAGTAGCTGGCTGCCATGACCCACTCCATTGGCCAGAGAGGGTATAACTTGATAGCTAGCAGTTGACAGGCATTGTTTCATGATTTTGAAAGTGCAGTGCATTCATCATTAGCCCACCTAGTTTTCCATGTTTTGCCAGTAGGACTGCCTGAATTTTGTGGCCCCAGGCTTGTCCACAGTCAGTGGCTGCCATAACCCACTCCAACGACCAGAGGTATAACTTGATAGCTAGAAGTTGACAGAGTTAGTAGAGAGATGTTGGCATAACCCATCAAATGATTGCTTTGAAGGCCAGTGTCAATTTTACTGTTCACTGCTTGGCAGGGTTTGTTTGTGCATGAGGTGCACGCAAAAGTCACTGCAGGCTTTGTGAAGCCATTGATCCTACAAGCTTGTACCACCTCCCCGCCCCGCGGATGTGTTTATCTGGACATGCTTCACAACATTAATTAAAAAGACTATGACCATGTTACCTATCCCAAACACATTGTTTTACTTTAGAATTATGCACTCAGAGAGCCATCAATTACCACTCAATTACTGCAGTCTCTAGCCTCTCCTTCTGTTCCATATTTGGCACTGACCCTTTAAATTGTTGCTTTGAAGGCCAGTGTTGTTCTTACCACGTTTGTGTGCACGGAGTGCACAAAAGTCTGTTCAGGCGTTGCGAAACCATTGATCCTACCACCGCACCTCCCCGCCCCGTGAATATGTTTAAAGTGTGGACGTCTGCCCTCCCAAACAACTGATGCTACATGTGAGCTGAGAGTGACTGTTATGCACCAATCTCACCGCATACGTGTCCCCAAGGATAGCCAGAACAGACTTCATGGAACAAGACTATTGGGGGTAGTCTTTGAAGGCCACACACTGTAGCACCGTGTAGCTGGCTACTGTGTGGATCTTTGCCCTCCCCAACAACTGATGCTACACGTGTGCCAGGTATGATTGTTATCCACCAATCTCATTGCAAATGTATCCCCAAGGATAGCCACATCAGAATTCATGGATCAAGACTATTGGGGGTAGTCGTTGAAGGCCACACATGTAGCACCGTCTAGGTGGTTACTGTGTGGATCTTTGCACTCCCAAACAACTGATGCTACACGTGAGCTGGGAGTGACTGTTATACACCAATCTCACCGCATAAGTGTCTTCAAGGATAGCCAGAACAGACTTCATGGAACAAGACTATTGGGGGTAGGCGTTGAAGGCCACACACTGTAGCACCGTGTAGCTGGTTACTGTGTGGATCTTTGCCCTCCCAAACAACTGATGCTACACATGAGCTGGGAATGACTGTTATGCACCAATCTCATGACCTACGTGTTCTTAAGCATAGCCCAAACAGAATTCATGGAACAATAATTTTAAGGGTAGTCCTTGAAGGCCACACACTGTAGCACCATGGAGCTGGTTACTGTGTGGACCTCTGCCCTCCCAAACAAGTGATGCTACACGTGAGCTGGGAGTGACTGTTATGCACCAATCTCACCGCATATGTGGCTTCAAGGATAGCAAGAACAGGATTCATGGAACAAGACTATTGGGGGTAGTCTTTGAAGGCCACACACTGTAGCACCAAGGAGCTGGTTACTGTGATGATCTTTGCCCTTCCCAACAACTGATGCTACATGTGAGCCAGGAATGATTGTTATGCACCAATCTTATTGAATATGTGTCCTTAAGCATAGCCAGAACAGAACTCATGGAACAAGATTAGTGGGGGTAGTTGTTGAAGGCCACACACTGTAATACAATGGAGTAGGTTGCAGTAGGATATATCCGGACATATCTCACGACAATACTTGGACTGCAGCTGCGACTTAGATGATGTCATGGTTGTGGTGCATGCAATGACCCCTAATTATATAAACATGTTAGCTATCCCAAACACATTGCTATACTTTAAGAGTATGCTCTCAGAGAGCCATCACTTACCTCCTTAATTGTTGGCACAACTGTTCGACAGTCTATGTGTGAAGTTCTCACCAGTCTCATCCCGTAAAAGCCATGACATTCAAACGCCCATACAGCAAGCCCTGTAGATGCCCAAAATACATCAGAATGGTGCCAACATCATTTTTTGGGCTGCGCTACAAGATGGTAGGCTTGGCTGGTGTCTCAGGGGATGGCAATGTATTTGGTGACAACTTGTCAGCAGTCTCAGCCCGCAGATGCCATGACATTCAAACGCCCCTACAGCAAGCCCTGTAGGTGCCCAAACTACACCAGAATGGTGCCAACATCATTTTTTGGGCTGCGCTACCAGATGGTAGGCTTGGCTGGTGTCCCAGGGGATGGCAATGTATTTGGTGACAACTTGTCACCAGTCTCAGCCCGCAGATGCCATGACATTCAAACGCCCCTACATCAAGCCCTGTAGGTGCCCAAATTACACCAGAATGGTGTCAACATCATTATTCCAGCTGCGCTACAAGATGGTAGGCTTGGTTGGTGTCTCAGGGGATGGCAATGTATCTGGTGACAACTTGTCACCAGTCTTTACCCGCCGATGCCATGACATTCAAACGCCCCTACAGCAAGCCCTGTAGGTGCCCAAATTACACCAGAATGGTGCCAACATCATTATTCCAGCTGCGCTACAAGATGGTAGGCTTGGTTGGTGTCTCAGGGGATGGCAATGTATTTGGTGACAACTTGTCACCAGTCTCAGCCCGCAGATGCCATGACATTCAAACGCCCCTACAGCAAGCCCTGTAAGTGCCCAAATTACATCAGAATGGTGCCTACATCATTATACTAGCTGCGCTACAAGATGGTAGGCTTGGATGGTGTCTCAGTGGATGGCAATGTATTTGCTGACTGTCACCAGTCTCAGCCCGCAGATGCCATGACATTCAAACGCCCCTACAGCAAGCCCTGTAGGTGCCCAAAATACACCAGAATGGTGCCAACATCATTATTCCAGCTGCGCTACAAGTTGGTAGGCTTGGCTGGTGTCTCAGGGGATCTCAATGCATTTGGTGACAACTTGTCGGCAGTCTCAACTCGCAGATGCCATGACATTCAAACGCCCCTACAGCAAACCCCATAGGTGCCCAAATTACACCATAATGGCTTTAACATCTTTTCTTGGGCTGCGCTACAAGATGGTAGGCTTGGTTGGTGTCTCAGGGGATGGCAATGTATTTGGTGACAACTTGTCACCAGTCTCAGCCCGCAGATGCCATGACATTCAAACGCCCCTACAGCAAGCCCTGTAGGTGCCCAAAATACACCAGAATGGTGCCAACATCATTTTTGGGGCTGCGCTACAGGATGGTAGGCTTGGTTGGTGTCTCAGGGGATGGCAATGTATTTGGTGACAACTTGTCACCAGTCACAGCCCGCAGATGCCACGAGATTCAAACGCCCCTACAGCAAGCCCTGTAAGTGCCCAAATTACACCAGAATGGTGCCAACATCATTATTCCAGCTGCGCTACAGGATGGTAGGCTTGGCTGGTGTCTCAGGGGATGGCAATGTATTTGGTGACAACTTGTCACCAGTCTCAGCCCGCAGATGCCATGACATTCAAACGCCCCTACAGCAAGCCCTGTAGGTGCCCAAATTACACCAGAATGGTACCAACATCATTATTCCAGCTGCGCTACAAGATGGTAGGCTTGGCTGGTGTCTCAGGGGATGGCAATGTATTTGGTGACAACTTGTCACCAGTCTCAGCCCGCAGATGCCATGACATTCAAACGCCCCTACAGCAAGCCCTGTAGGTGCCCAAATTACACCAGAATGGTGCCAACATCATTATTCCAGCTGCGCTACAGGATGGTAGGCTTGGTTGGTGTCTCAGGGGATGGCAATGTATTTGGTGACAACTTGTCACCAGTCTCAGCCCGCAGATGCCATGACATTCAAATGCCCCTACAGCAAGCCCTGTAGGTGCCCAAATTACACCAGAATGGTGCCAACATCATTTTTCCGGCTGCGCTACAGGATGGTAGGCTTGGCTGGTGTCTCAGGGGATGGCAATGTATTTGGTGACAACTTGTCACCAGTCTCAGCCCGCAGATGCCATGACATTCAAACGCCCCTACAGCAAGCCCTGTAGGTGCCCAAATTACACCAGAATGGTGCCAACATCATTATTCCAGCTGCGTTACAGGATGGTAGGCTTGGCTGGTGTCTCAGGGGATGGCAATGTATTTGGTGACAACTTGTCACCAGTCTCAGCCCACAGATGCCATGACATTCAAACGCCCCTACAGCAAGCCCTGTAGGTGCCCAAAATACACCAGAATGGTGCCAACATCATTTTTTGGGCTGCGCTACAAGATGGCAGGCTTGGCTAGTGTCTCAGGGGATGGCAATGTATTTGGTGACAACTTGTCACCAGTCTCAGCCCGCAGATGCCTCACCAGTCTCATCCCGTAAAAGCCATGACATTCAAACGCCCATACAGCAAGCCCTGTAGATGCCCAAAATACATCAGAATGGTGCCAACATCATTTTTTGGGCTGCGCTACAAGATGGTAGGCTTGGCTGGTGTCTCAGGGGATGGCAATGTATTTGGTGACAACTTGTCAGCAGTCTCAGCCCGCAGATGCCATGACATTCAAACGCCCCTACAGCAAGCCCTGTAGGTGCCCAAACTACACCAGAATGGTGCCAACATCATTTTTTGGGCTGCGCTACCAGATGGTAGGCTTGGCTGGTGTCCCAGGGGATGGCAATGTATTTGGTGACAACTTGTCACCAGTCTCAGCCCGCAGATGCCATGACATTCAAACGCCCCTACATCAAGCCCTGTAGGTGCCCAAATTACACCAGAATGGTGTCAACATCATTATTCCAGCTGCGCTACAAGATGGTAGGCTTGGTTGGTGTCTCAGGGGATGGCAATGTATCTGGTGACAACTTGTCACCAGTCTTTACCCGCCGATGCCATGACATTCAAACGCCCCTACAGCAAGCCCTGTAGGTGCCCAAATTACACCAGAATGGTGCCAACATCATTATTCCAGCTGCGCTACAAGATGGTAGGCTTGGTTGGTGTCTCAGGGGATGGCAATGTATTTGGTGACAACTTGTCACCAGTCTCAGCCCGCAGATGCCATGACATTCAAACGCCCCTACAGCAAGCCCTGTAAGTGCCCAAATTACATCAGAATGGTGCCTACATCATTATACTAGCTGCGCTACAAGATGGTAGGCTTGGATGGTGTCTCAGTGGATGGCAATGTATTTGCTGACTGTCACCAGTCTCAGCCCGCAGATGCCATGACATTCAAACGCCCCTACAGCAAGCCCTGTAGGTGCCCAAAATACACCAGAATGGTGCCAACATCATTATTCCAGCTGCGCTACAAGTTGGTAGGCTTGGCTGGTGTCTCAGGGGATCTCAATGCATTTGGTGACAACTTGTCGGCAGTCTCAACTCGCAGATGCCATGACATTCAAACGCCCCTACAGCAAACCCCATAGGTGCCCAAATTACACCATAATGGCTTTAACATCTTTTCTTGGGCTGCGCTACAAGATGGTAGGCTTGGTTGGTGTCTCAGGGGATGGCAATGTATTTGGTGACAACTTGTCACCAGTCTCAGCCCGCAGATGCCATGACATTCAAACGCCCCTACAGCAAGCCCTGTAGGTGCCCAAAATACACCAGAATGGTGCCAACATCATTTTTGGGGCTGCGCTACAGGATGGTAGGCTTGGTTGGTGTCTCAGGGGATGGCAATGTATTTGGTGACAACTTGTCACCAGTCACAGCCCGCAGATGCCACGAGATTCAAACGCCCCTACAGCAAGCCCTGTAAGTGCCCAAATTACACCAGAATGGTGCCAACATCATTATTCCAGCTGCGCTACAGGATGGTAGGCTTGGCTGGTGTCTCAGGGGATGGCAATGTATTTGGTGACAACTTGTCACCAGTCTCAGCCCGCAGATGCCATGACATTCAAACGCCCCTACAGCAAGCCCTGTAGGTGCCCAAATTACACCAGAATGGTACCAACATCATTATTCCAGCTGCGCTACAAGATGGTAGGCTTGGCTGGTGTCTCAGGGGATGGCAATGTATTTGGTGACAACTTGTCACCAGTCTCAGCCCGCAGATGCCATGACATTCAAACGCCCCTACAGCAAGCCCTGTAGGTGCCCAAATTACACCAGAATGGTGCCAACATCATTATTCCAGCTGCGCTACAGGATGGTAGGCTTGGTTGGTGTCTCAGGGGATGGCAATGTATTTGGTGACAACTTGTCACCAGTCTCAGCCCGCAGATGCCATGACATTCAAATGCCCCTACAGCAAGCCCTGTAGGTGCCCAAATTACACCAGAATGGTGCCAACATCATTTTTCCGGCTGCGCTACAGGATGGTAGGCTTGGCTGGTGTCTCAGGGGATGGCAATGTATTTGGTGACAACTTGTCACCAGTCTCAGCCCGCAGATGCCATGACATTCAAACGCCCCTACAGCAAGCCCTGTAGGTGCCCAAATTACACCAGAATGGTGCCAACATCATTATTCCAGCTGCGTTACAGGATGGTAGGCTTGGCTGGTGTCTCAGGGGATGGCAATGTATTTGGTGACAACTTGTCACCAGTCTCAGCCCACAGATGCCATGACATTCAAACGCCCCTACAGCAAGCCCTGTAGGTGCCCAAAATACACCAGAATGGTGCCAACATCATTTTTTGGGCTGCGCTACAAGATGGCAGGCTTGGCTAGTGTCTCAGGGGATGGCAATGTATTTGGTGACAACTTGTCACCAGTCTCAGCCCGCAGATGCCATGACATTCAAAACGCCCCTACAGCAAGCCCTATAGGTGCCCAAATTACACCAGAATGGTGCCATCATCATTTTTGAGGCTGCGCTACAGGATGGTAGGCTTGGCTGGTGTCTCAGGGGATGGCAATGTATTTGGTGACAACTTGTCACCAGTCTCAGCCCGCAGATGCCATGACATTCAAACGCCCCTACAGCAAGCCCTGTAGGTGCCCAAAATACACCAGAATGGTGCCAACATCATAATTCTGGCTACGCTACAAGATGGTAGGCTTGGCTGGTGTCTCAGGGGATGGCAATGTATTTGGTGACAACTTGTCACCAGTCTTAGCCCACGGATGCCATGACATTCAAACGCCCCTACAGCAAGCCCTCTAGGTGCCCAAATTGCACCAGAATGGTGCCAACATCATTATTCCAGCTGCGCTACAGGATGGTAGGCTTGGCTGGTGTCTCAGGGGATGGCAATGTATTTGGTGACAACTTGTCACCAGTCTCAGCCCGCAGATGCCATGACATTCAAACGCCCCTACAGCAAGCCCTGTAGGTGCCCAAATTACACCAGAATGGTGACAACATCATTTTTTGGGCTGCGCTACAAGATGGTAGGCTTGGCTGGTGTCTCAGGGGATGGCAATGTATTTGGTGACAACTTGTCACCAGTCTCAGCCCACAGATGCCATGGCATTCAAACGCACCTACAGCAAGCCCTGTAGGTGCCCAAATTACACCAGAATGGTGCCAACATCGGTTTTTGGGCTGCGCTACAGGATGGTAGGCTTGGCTGGTGTCTCAGGGGATGGCAATGTATTTGGTGACAACTTGTCACCAGTCTCAGCCCGCAGATGCCATGACATTCAAACGCCCCTACAGCAAGCCCTGTAGGTGCCCAAATTACACCAGAATGGTGCCAACATCATTTTCCAGGCTGCGCTACAGGATGGTAGGCTTGGCTGGTGTCTCAGGGGATGGCAATGTATTTGGTGACAACTTGTCACCAGTCTCAGCCCGCAGATGCCATGACATTCAAACGCCCCTACAGCAAGCCCTGTAGGTGCCCAAATTACACCAGAATGGTGCCAACATCATTTTTTGGGCTGCGCTACAAGATGGTAGGCTTGGTTGGTGTCTCAGGGGATGGCAATGTATTTGGTGACAACTTGTCACCAGTCTCAGCCCACAGATGCCATGACATTCAAACGCCCCTACAGCAAGCCCTGTAGGTGCCCAAATTACACCAGAATGGTGCCAACATCATTTTTTGGGCTGCGCTACAAGATGGTAGGCTTGGCTGGTGTCTCAGGGGATGGCAATGTATTTGGTGACAACTTGTCACCAGTCTCAGCCCGCAGATGCCATGACATTCAAACGCCCCTACAGCAAGCCCTGTAGGTGCCCAAATTACACCAGAATGGTGCCAACATCATTATTCTAGCTGCGCTACAAGATGGTAGGCTTGGTTGGTGTCTCAGGGGATGGCAATGTATTTGGTGACAACTTGTCACCAGTCTCAGCCCGCAGATGCCATGACATTCAAACGCCCCTACAGCAAGCCCTGTAGGTGCCCAAATTACACCAGAATGGTGCCAACATCATTTTTGAGGCTGCGCTACAAGATGGTAGGCTTGGCTGGTGTCTCAGGGGATGGCAATGTATTTGGTGACAACTTGTCACCAGTCTCAGCCCGCAGATGCCATGACATTCAAACGCCCCTACAGCAAGCCCTGTAGGTGCCCAAATTACACCAGAATGGTGCCAACATCATTATTATAGCTGCGCTACAGGATGGTAGGCTTGGCTGGTGTCTCAGGGGATGGCAATGTATTTGGTGACAACTTGTCACCAGTCTCAGCCCGCAGATGCCATGACATTCAAACGCCCCTACAGCAAGCCCTGTAGGTGCCCAAATTACACCAGAATGGTGCCAACATCATTTTTCCAGCTGCGCTACAAGATGGTAGGCTTGGCTGGTGTCTCAGGGGATGGCAATGTATTTGGTGACAACTTGTCACCAGTCTCAGCCCGCAGATGCCATGACATTCAAACGCCCCTACAGCAAGCCCTGTAGGTGCCCAAATTACACCAGAATGGTGCCAACATCATTATTGAGGCTGCGCTACAAGATGGTAGGCTTGGTTGGTGTCTCAGGGGATGGCAATGTATTTGGTGACAACTTGTCACCAGTCTCAGCCCGCAGATGCCATGACATTCAAACGCCCCTACAGCAAGCCCTGTAGGTGCCCAAATTACACCAGAATGGTGCCAACATCTTTTTTGGGCTGCGCTACAAGATGGTAGGCTTGGCTGGTGTCTCAGGGGATGGCAATGTATTTGGTGACAACTTGTCACCAGTCTCAGCCTGCAGTTGCCATGACATTCTAACGTCCCTACAGCAAGCCCTGTAGGTGCCCAAATTACACCAGAATGGTGCCAACATCATTATTCCAGCTGCGCTACAAGATGGTAGGCTTGGCTGGTGTCTCAGGGGATGGCAATGTATTTGGTGACAACTTGTCACCAGTCTCAGCCTGCAGATGCCATGACATTCAAACGCCCCTACAGCAAGCCCTGTAGGTGCCCAAATTACACCAGAATGGTGCCAACATCATTTTCCAGGCTGCGCTACAGGATGGTAGGCTTGGCTGGTGTCTCAGGGGATGGCAATGTATTTGGTGACAACTTGTCACCAGTCTCAGCCCGCAGATGCCATGACATTCAAACGCCCCTACAGCAAGCCCTGTAGGTGCCCAAATTACACCAGAATGGTGCCAACATCATTTTTGGGGCTGCGCTACAAGATGGTAGGCTTGGCTGGTGTCTCAGGGGATGGCAATGTATTTGGTGACAACTTGTCACCAGTCTCAGCCCGCAGATGCCATGACATTCAAATGTCCCTACAGCAAGCCCTGTAGGTGCCCAAATTACACCAGAATGGTGCCAACTTCATTATTCCGGCTGCGATACAAGATGGTAGGCTTGGCTGGTGTCTCAGGGGATGGCAATGTATTTGGTGACAACTTGTCACCAGTCTCAGCCCACAGATGCCATGACATTCAAATGCCCCTACAGCAAGCTCTGTAGGTGCCCAAATTACACCAGAATGGTGCCAACATCATTCTTCGGGCTGCGCGGCAAGATGGTAGGCTTGGCTGGTGTCTCAGGGGATGGCAATGTATTTGGTGACAACTTGTCACCAGTCTCAGCCCACAGATGCCATGACATTCAAATGCCCCTACAGCAAGCCCTCTAGGTGCCCAAATTGCACCAGAATGGTGCCAACATCATTATTCCAGCTGTACTACAAGATGGTAGGCTTGGCTGGTGTCTCAGGGGATGGCAATGTATTTGGTGACAACTTGTCACCAGTCTCAGCCTGCAGATGCCATGACATTCAAACGCCCCTACAGCAAGCCCTGTAGGTGCCCAAAATACACCAGAATGGTGCCAACATCATTTTCCAGGCTGCGCTACAAAATGGTAGGCTTGGCTGGTGTCTCAGGGGATGGCAATGTATTTGGTGACAACTTGTCACCAGTCTAAGCCCACGGATGCCATGACATTCAAACGCCCCTACAGCAAGCCCTTTAGGTGCCCAAATTGCACAAGAATGGTGCCAACATCATTATTCCAGCTGCGCTACAGGGTGGTAGGCTTGGCTAGTGTCTCAGGGGATGGCAATGTATTTGGTGACAACTTGTCACCAGTCTCAGCCCGCAGATGCCATGACATTCAAACGCCCCTACTGCAAGCCCTGTAGGTGCCCAAATTACACCAGAATGGTGCCAACATCAT